>CM021102.1:831115206-831398262 GCA_007115665.2 Sequoiadendron giganteum
ACTCTCTCCCACTCTCCCCTCTCTCCCTTTCTCTCTATCTCCGAATCTCCACTTCTCCCCTTCTCCCACTCTCTCCCACTCTCCCACTCTCTCCCACTCTCTCCCACTCTCCCTCTCTCTCTATCTCCCACTCTCCACTTCTCCCCTTCTCCCACTCTTTCCCACTCTCCCCCTCTCTCCATCTCTATATCTCCCACTCTCCCCTCTCTTCCTCCCACTCTATCTCCCACTCTTTCCCTCTCTCTTTCTCCCACTCTCCCCTTCTCCCTCCCTCTTTATCTTCCACTCTCCCCCTCTCTCCCTCCCACTCTCTCAAAAACTCCTATAATATCAAAAATACACCAAGAAAACCTAATTTCACATAACGTGCTCGCATTATAACGCGTGCGCGTTATAACGCGAACGCGTTTTGTAGTCCACTAAAATGATAAAAAAATCAATATAACCGTGATTTGAAGGCCCACATTCTGCATATTCCCTTGGTTCTGGGCGTGCTCCGACAAAAAATATCTTTTTGATGATGTTGTGAAGTGTGCAAGCATCTTTTTCACTTTCCATCACCTTTTCCATGATCTTTTTACCACCTTTGCATGAAATAGCGGAGTTTCCACGTTGAAAGACATATAATATCAATTGAAGTTTGAATTCCATTGAAAACTGATATACAATTAAAGTGTGGAAGGGAACAAGCTTTTGAACAAGTCAAATTGTTGTGGAGTTTGAAGAAAGAAGAAGCTAAGGCTACATAATTGGGTTGAACGCCTCCATTTGAAAGTCTGGTTTTTAAGGTATGTGAAGTCTTTACAAATTTTCTTTCATTCTATTATGGCTTGCTTTCATTTTTGTTTGTCATTATAACCTTAGGTTGTCAATGCACATTTTAAATTACCAAATTATATACACAATTATTTACACTTGCCAATTACCATTTTACACTTGCCAATTATAGAAATTCAGAACCATTCACCAAAATTCATCCTTTAAAACAACTCCAAGCCTCTCCCATTCCTCTGAAGGGTCCAAAAACCTTCCAATACCTCTGCACAAACTGATGCAGTACAAAGGAAGAAATCAACATGTTTCTTGACACACTTATTCAACTATATTTCCCTTCACAAAACATTTGATTTGTGAAAAGACAATTAGGTCTCAAAACAAGATAATTTCTAGGTCTTAGGACCTTACCCGCTCAACTATGCTTCCAATACAAAAACCCCCATTTTTTAATGCAAAGAGGGAGGGTTTATAGAAACTCCTATACCCGGGCCTTCCCAAACCAATCCAAAGCATCAAACATCTTAAAAATACCCTGCACAAGGTCAAAAGTTCATTACATAGACCACTCCTTCAACAATTGATGGGGAGTCTTATCTTTCAAGAGCAATATTGATCTTCCTAAGACCTATTCTCTGGTCTTCCTAGGGTATTACTCTCTACCCTACTCAGGGATCCCTCCTAAACCCCTCTCACCTCATAAGACTCTCCACCAATTTCAAATTCTTCACCATTGCTCTCAATTCACCACTAAGCTTCCCTGGGCTCCACACTGACCCAAAGTGTCCTAACCACTCAAGGGGCTACAAAAGGGTATTCTAACTATCCCCTTGTTTATTTGACTCCTCACCGATCCATCTCATAGGATTCTTTCATCTTGTACCCATCGCTTTCTTGAAAACCCAATTTTAGGCCTTGTAGCCTTTTGCCCAATTAAGCCTCCTAGAACCCGTTTTCTTGGCTTTTCTAAAAAATGGTCTTAACAACCCCCAAATATTTTTATAGATTATTTCTAGTGGTACCCTAGGCTTCAAGATTTACCAGGTTTTTAGTCCCTTTGGCGTCCATACATAGGACTGTCCTCATACGCCCTATTTTCAAGGGTTTCTAGGGTTCTGACTCCTTTTTCCAACTTTGAGGGCTTCAATGACCTACTCAACTCTCCTCCTTGCACAAAAATGTCTGGAATACATGTTCCCACACTCTCTTTCTCTTGATTGGCACAAACCAGTCAATTTAGCAACTTTCTTTACTGTTGTCCTCTCCAAGCCACTAGCCAAAATGCACTTGCACTCGCCTAGTTCTTGATGAATTCACCATCTCTCCTGCAAACCAAGACACCACACACCATATGTACACTATAAAAACAGTCCCCTACTTGATTCCAAGTGGCCATGGTAGCCTTTCCATGGGATTTCAAGTGGGGATCATTATTTCCAAAAACTGGCCTGAACCGGCTATGAGACCAAAAACTCTAAAAAACTTGCAAAACAGAAAGCAATTGAACTAAATGGATAATATAATGCTTTGCACAGTAATTAAGTGACACAATTGAAATACTCAAAGCATTAGATAGGTCCTTTCAATCCATTCTTGACTGGATGAAGGCACAAAAACAAAAAATTCAATGAAATTTGCACTCTTCCAGCTCACAAATTCCCCTTCCAAAACTCCAAATCATACAATAGCTTTCCCACATGCTCAATTAGGGTTTTTATGACCTTACATACCTTTATCCCATGTGCTAGGACCCTTTGGTCGGGCTTAGAGCATCATTAATGCCCTTTTCCCACTTTTAGGACAAATTGCCAAGTCTACATGGACTAATTTGCCTAATTTCATCATTCAGGCTTCTCCAAACTTCAAGGCTTTAGACTACCCTAAGTTTTCCTTAACTCACACATCAAAAACACTATTGGGACTTTACATCATAGTCCTTATTCCCTTGGTGGTTGGTTAGAACCATCAAGAATAAAAGACTACTTTTGTACAAGATGATTGTAAGTATTATTTAAATGAAGCCTTCAATGACATATATTTTTCAATTATCTTGAATGGATACATTTTTTAGGAAATAATATTTGTCTCATTACCATGGTACAGATAAAATTATCCGCCATGCTGAAGAAAAAGACAAAGAGGAAACTAACAGACGAAGAGAACGAAACCTTGAAAGAAAAGGAGAGAGTTCAGGTGGCGGCATATTGTGAAAAGAAGAAATTGGAAATGATTGATGAAAACAACCCAATTGTAGAGGAACCTCAACCGTCAAAAAGAGAACAGGAATTGGCAGCACAAAAGGCACGAATGCGAAAGCATTGTGGTAAGACAGATTCAGATACCGTGGTTGGAGACACACCCTCTACGACAAGTGAATATGAAGGGACACCATTAAGCACAAGAGAATATGGAGGGACACCATCTAGCACAAGTGAATATGGACGGACACCATCTACTGCAAGTGAATATGGAGGACACCATTTACCGCAAGTGAATATTGTTGGACACCATCCAACACATCTCAAGTTGAGAGTACATCATCACTTAAAATTGACGAAGAAGGTATGCCATCATTCCCATGTGAACCTCAAGGTATGTCTTCTTCTCCACCCTCGATCGAAGGTATGCAATCTAGCCCACCTCAATTAAATATTGATGAAATTCCTAATCTTGAGATGTATGTACCTAGGAGAACACCACCAAGAATTTTGCGTAGAAAACCAAAGTATTTGATTAATATTGATAATGAGATTTTGCAGCACATGGAAGGTAAGATTTCAACATGCACTTGTAGAAGATATGCTGATAAGATTTGGGAACGATTCTTTGAAAGGCTAAATGAGACTACAAGATGTCAACTATTTGTTGAAATGATGTGGGGTGTAAAGTATAGGAACATCATGAAGACTCTTAGGTTGAGAACATCGAATGCATCGAGTGAAGACACTATTGTGAAGAATCTAATGCATGCTTATGAGAGTGTGGGTAAGACCTCATGCTCAAAGGATAGTAATGTCACCCAATGTGTCATTACATAAACTTTGGTAAGTTTTCAAACAAAGAGAGCTCGCCTAATTAGAAAGACTAGTGAAAAAATGGGAATTAGTAGAAAAACTTTATCAAGAGCCATTCAAAGGCGGCAAAGAATTGAGGGCAATGATACAAATGAATTATGGGCATTCTCGGGGAGATTGTCATGAAAAGATAAAGAAGTTGTTGAAGCCTTGAGAACACTAATTGAAGAGTATTGGAAGAATAACACAAGGCCATCTCTGAATCAAAGGGATGTGGTAAGAAGGAGAATTGGTAGTCGGAATCGTGAGCCACATCCAAAGCATTTTTTGGATATGACTCAAACCCAATTTTTTCTGAAATTTGAAAATGATTATCCTCAAATTAGTATTTATCAAAGATTTTTTGAACTGCTTAAACCTTTTTATGTCAAGATAAATCACACACGCACTACTTGTTGTTGTAGACTACATATTTAATTTTCTAACCATTACGATGTTTATCATTCTATATGTTTAGATTTGCATACTAACAATGTTTTGCAGGATTGTGGCATAGAAGCCCCACCAAAATCTTCAAGAGAGTTCTTATCAAAAAAATTATGTGAAATAGAGGATGGCTAGATATTCTATAGGACAACATGCTTGGATGGTTCATGCGATCATTGCGGTGGCTTCCAGCGTATGCCAGTATGTCAACATATGGAAAGCACAGATGAGGTGGGACAAAAACTAGTAGAGTTCGGGAAGTATAAAACAGTGGCATATGCTACAAAAGATGGGTCTCAAGCAAAAAGGTGTGATTTGGTTATTGAGAAGATTCCAATGTACAAATTTATGACTACATTTTGTGACAGTATACTGTCTGAGTATGTAATGCATACCCATAGAGCCCGATGGTTGGACACGCAGTTCAAGCTATGCAAGGACACCTTTCTAGTTGGAAGCATAGTATTCGTGGTTGAATTTACAGAGAACTACACTCTACAGCCACAACATGAGGTGCAGTCACAGTATTACAACTCCACACAAGTTTCGATATTTGTGCACATAACATTCATTCATGCATCTGATAGTACAAATGAGCAAAGGAAGGTATTGAGGGAGTACCACTTTTACATTAGTGATGATCGCACACATTCTCCAGAGTTCGTGCAAGGTTGCTTCCAGATGTTCTACAGTGGTTTGGCTCAGAGGGGCATAGAATACGATCAACATATAATATGGTCTGATAACTGTGCAACATAGTTCAAGAACTCGCACATATTCTATTGGTTGTGTAGGATGTATGTCATTATAGGTGTTCAACATATGTGGAACTTTTGTGAGGCTATACATGGAAAGGGGGAGCATGATGGTACAAGAGCATGCATGAAAAAGGCATTAGCACGAGAAGAGTTAAAGTATAAAGACAGTGCAAAGTTGACAGATGCAAAATCAATCGTCGAGTGGTGTAATGCTTTGATGGGTCCAGTTAATGAAGGTACGTCTTCAGTTCATAGATTTTTTTGGTTGATGGATGATACTAACATTGCACCATATGAAGACTGTTGTACACTAATAGGATCAAGTGAGGTACACTCTTTCCTTAGCTCAAATACAGGTTCATGGAGTATCGATACACGAAAGATGGCATGCTTTTGTTCTTCATGTACAATGCAAGACTAGAATGATTGTGAGTCAAGGGAGTGGGTTGACAAATGGCTCACAAGTTATCTTAGCCCACTTCACACGTATTGCCCTCTGACGGCATTAGAACTGACACAGATAGAATCATCAGTCAACTTTGACCACATATCAGATCTAGTTCAACAAGGTGATATATCTACTTTCTTAGTTGTTGAAATTCCATATCGTTAGATCTTACTTTGTACTGTATTCGTAATGTTGACAAATTTCAAGAAATTTTTTGCACATATCAATGTAGGGCATGTTTATGCAGTTATTGCAGATGAAGACAATGAAGAGGGAACAAAATATTACTTGTGTCATTGTGTTGAGACAAAAAATAAATTGGAGGCCCTAGTTATAGATGGAGAAAACATTGAATACCCTACAGGGTCAGTTGTGGTTACTGGAACATGGCTTAGAAGGTACCCACATTCAAGTGTTAAACATTGGCTATTTCAGGACTTTGACATGCATTGTAATATTCTTCATTACTCGAACCTTGTCATGGCATCCAATGTTCATTTGACCAAATATGGGGGTAGACCTTTGAACAAGACGTTATGGAAGGTCCATGAGTCTAACCATGAGGCAATACTTGACACAATAAAGAGTAGAACAGACCCGGATGGTTCGTTGGATTAATTTGTAAGTATATGCACATTAGTTCTTATTAATTTATACTTGTATGCACATTAATTTGTTTGATGCCAATGCTATCATCTTTTTTTACAGTTATTGGTGTCCCCTTGCAAAAAATACCGATATATGAGCCATCCAAGAGAATGTCAACCACAAAAGCAATGCAACATCCTTATTTTGATGCCTGCATGCAACATCTGTAAGTGCCTTCCATCTATTTTTATTTCATTTCCATTTTGGATGCTCTTTCTTTTTCTTTTTTACTTTGTGTATTTGTAAGTAAACTACTAAGGGTTGATTGATCTTTTGTTGCAGAAAATGCTAATTTAAGAGCCTTCAAAGAAAATCTTAGCCAAAAAAGCAATGCAACATACTTATTTTGATGATTTTGACAAATCTCAATTTTGATTTCAAGCCATTGTAAGAGAGCATATGAAGCTTAGCAAGGGAATCTCAAGTTACTCATTTGAACTTAACCTCATGATGAGCACCTATGATTAAGACATTTAAAGAGAATCTTGAATGTATGAGTGACATTGTAAAAGATCTAAGAGAACGAAGCGCCAGAGGCATTGTAATAAGATTT
Source organism: Sequoiadendron giganteum (assembly GCA_007115665.2). Classification (NCBI taxonomy): domain Eukaryota; kingdom Viridiplantae; phylum Streptophyta; class Pinopsida; order Cupressales; family Cupressaceae; genus Sequoiadendron; species Sequoiadendron giganteum. The sequence continues at coordinate 831,121,888 of CM021102.1, forward strand.
AATTACATAATGAGATATACTCAAATATTGTAAGGTTGAATTTCATGTTTGGTGTAGTAGCACCTTGTTCTGTAAATGCCTTGAGTAGGAAAATTTGCAAACTTTGAATTTTGAAATATAAACAATGTGAAAAAGGTCATATAAAGGTCATGTAAACAATTTATACACATTTTTTTGCAACTCGTGTGACCAAGCGGACTGTTCCAACACATCCAAATAGGTATGTTTACGCTAGGCATGGTCCTCTTTCACACTGAAACACGTAGAATCGCTCCGAGCTATGTTCCACCGGATCGATCCCTTAAGGGTCGAAAGTGCAAAATGGCTACAAACTTCAGCATGCTAGTACTCGGATACCATGACACTTAGAATTTTCTCATCTAATCCTATAGAAAGGCATTGGGACCCTCTAGAAAAACCTCTCTCAGTTTTGTCTATCTTGGAGTGGTTTTCTCATGGCGACAGATTTTCACTTGATGGAAAAGGTGTCAAATTCAAGCAGTGCAAAGTTGCAAAGTGGTGCAACTTTCGCTTTGAAACTCGTGTGATCAAGTGGACTATTCCAACACGTCTGAATAGGTATTTTTATGCTAGGCATGGTCCTCTTTCACACCGAAACACGTAGAATCGCTTCGAGCTATGTTCCACCGGATCGATCCCTTAAGGGTCCAAAGTGCAAAATGGCTGCAAACTTCAGCATGCTAGTACTCGGATACCATGAAACTTAGAATCTTCTCGTCTAATCCTACAGAAAGGTGTTTGGCCCCTCTAGAAAAACCTCTCTCAGTTTTTTCTATCTTGGAGTGGTTTTCTCATGGCGGCAGATTTTCACTTGATGGAAAAGGTGTCAAATTCAAGCAGTGCAAAGTTGCAAAGTGGTGCAACTTTCGCTCTACAACTCGTGTGACAAAGTGGACTGTTCCAACATGTCCGAATAGGTATTTTTATGGTAGGAATGGTCATCTTTCACACCGAAACACGTAGAATCGCTCCGAGCTATGTTCCACCGGATCGATCCCTTAAGGGTCCAAAACGCAAAATGGTTGCAAACTTCAGCATGTGAGTACTCGGATACCATGACACTTAGAATCTTCTCATTTGATCCTATAGAAAGGAATTGGGACCCTCTAGAAAAACCTCTCTCGGTTTTGTCTATCTTGGAGTGGTTTCCTCATGGCGGCGGATTTTCACTTGATGGAAAAGGTGTCAAATTCAAGCAGTGCAAAGTTGCAAAGTGGTGCAACTTTCGCTTTGCAACTCGTGTGACCAAGCAGACTATTCCAACATGTCTGAATAGGTATTTTTACGCTAGGAATGGTCCTTTTTCACACCAAAACATGTAGAATCGCTCTGAGCTATGTTCCATCGGATCGATCCCTTAAGGGTCCAAAGTGCAAAATGGCTGCAAACTTCAGCATGCTAGTACTCGAATACCGTGACACTTAGAATCTTCTCATCTAATCCCACAGAAAGATGTTGGGCCCCTCTAGAAAAACCTCTCTCAATTTTGTCTATCTTGGAGTGGTTTTCTCATGGCGGTGGATTTTCACTTGATGGAAAAGGTGTCAAATTCAAGCAGTACAAAGTTGCAAAGTGGTGCAAATTTCGCTTTGCAACTCGTGTGACCAAGCGGACTGTTCCAACACGTCCGAATAGGTATTTTTACACTAGGCATGGTCCTCTTTCACACTGAAACACGTAGAATCACTCTGAGCTATGTTCCACTGGATCGATCCCTTAAGGGTCCAAAGTGCAAAATGACTACAAACTTCAGCATGCTAGTACTCGGATACTGTGAAACTTAGAATTTTCTCATCTAATCCTACAGAAAGGCATTGGGCCCCTCTAGAAAAACCTCTCTCGATTTTGTCTATCTTGGAGTGGTTTTCTCATGGCAGCGGATTTTCACTTGATGGAAAAGGTGTCAAATTCAAGCAGTGTAAAGTTGCAAAGTGGTGCAACTTTCGCTTTGCAACTCATGTGACCAAGCGGACTATTCCAACACGTCCGAATAGGTATTTTTATGCTAGGCATGGTCCTCTTTCGCACCGAAACACGTAGAATCGCTTCGAGCTATGTTCCACCGGATCGATCCCTTAAGGGTCCAAAGTGCAAAATGGCTGCAAACTTCAGCATGCTAGTACTCGGATACCATGACACTTAGAATCTTCTCGTCTAATCCTACAGAAAGGTGTTTGGCCCCTCTAGAAAAACCTCTCTCAATTTTGGCTATCTTGGAGTGGTTTTCTCATGGCGGCAGATTTTCACTTGATGGAAAAGGTGTCAAATTCAAGCAGTGCAAAGTTGCAAAGTGGTGCAACTTTCGCTTTGCAAATCGTGTGACAAAGTGGACTGTTCCAACATGTCCGAATAGGTATTTTTAAGGTAGGCATGGTCATATTTCACACCGAAACACGTAGAATCGCTTCGAGCTATGTTCCACTGGATCGATCCCTTAAGGGTCCAAAGTGCAAAATGGCTGCAAACTTTAGCATGCTAGTACTCGAATACCGTGACACTTAGAATCTTCTCGTCTGATCCCACATAAAGATGTTGGGCCCCTCTAGAAAAACCTCTCTCAATTTTGTCTATCTTGGAGTGGTTTTCTCATGGCGGTGGATTTTCACTTGATGGAAAAGGTGTCAAATTCAAGCAGTGCAAAGTTGCAAAGTGGTGCAACTTTCGCTCTGCAACTCGTGTGACCAAGCAGACTGTTCCAACACATCCGAATAGGTATTTTTACACTAGGCATGGTCCTCTTTCACACTGAAACACGTAGAATCACTCTGAGCTATGTTCCACTGGATCGATCCCTTAAGGGTCCAAAGTGCAAAATGGCTACAAACTTCAGCATGCTAGTACTCGGATACTATGAAACTTAGAATCTTCTCATCTAATCCTACAGAAAGGCATTGGGCCCCTCTAGAAAAATCTCTCTCGATTTTGTCTATCTTGGAGTGGTTTTCTCATGGCGGCGGATTTTCACTTGATGGAAAAGGTGTCAAATTCAAGCAGTGCAAAGTTGCAAAGTGGTGCAACTTTCGCTCTGCAACTCATGTGACCAAGTAGACTATTCCAACACATCCGAATAGGTATTTTTACGCTAGGCATGGTCCTCTTTCACACCAAAACATGTAGAATCGCTCTGAGCTATGTTCCACCGGATCGATCCCTTAAGGGTCCAAAGTGCAAAATGGCTGCAAACTTCAGCATGCTAGTACTCAGATACCATGACACTTAGAATCTTCTCGTCTGATCCTATAGAAACACGTTGGGTCCCTCTAGAAAAACCTCTCTCGGTTTTGTCTATCTTGGAGTGGTTTTCTCATGGTGGTGGATTTTCACTTGATGGAAAAGGTGTCAAATTAAAGTAGTGCAAAGTTGCGAAGTGGTGCAACTTTCGCTCTGCAACTCGTGTGACCAAGCGGACTATTCCAACATGTTTGAATAGGTATTTTTATTCTAGGAATGGTCCTCTTTTGCATTGAAACACGTGCAATCGCTCCGAGCTATGTTCCACCGGATCGATCCCTTAAGGGTCCAAAGTGCAAAATAGCTGCAAACTTTAACATGCTATTACTTGGATACCATGACACTTAGAAACTTCTCATTTGATCTTATAGAAAGGCGTTGGACCCCTCTAGAAAAACCTCTCTCAATTTTGGCTATCTTGGAGTGGTTTTCTTGTGGCGGCGGATTTTCACTTGATGGAAAAGGTGTCAAATTCAAGCAGTGCAAAGTTGCAAAGTGGTGCAACTTTCGCTCTGTAAATCGTGTGACCAAGTGGACTATTCCAACATGTCTGAATAGGTATGTTTACACTAGGCATGGTCCTCTTTCACACCAAAACACGTGGAATCGTTCTGAGCTATGTTCCACCGGATCGATCCCTTAAGGGTCCAAAGTGCAAAATGGCTTCAAACTTCAACATGTTATTACTTAGATTTCATGATGCTTAGAAACTTCTTGTTTGATCCTATAGGATCGCATTGAGCCTGTCTACAAAAACCTCTCTCAGTTTTGGCTATCTCGGAGTGGTTTTCCAATGGTGGCGAATTTTCACTTGATGGAAAAAGCATCAAATGCAAGCAGTGCAAAGTTGCAGAGTGGTGCAACTTTCGTTCTGCAACTTGTGTGACCAAGCGGATTGTTCCAACACATCCAAATAGGTATGTTTACGCTAGGCATGGTCCTATTTTGCACCAAAACACGTGGAATCGCTCCGAGCTATGTTCCATCGGATCGATCCCTTAGGTTGGAGGAGTCTTAAGTTACAAATTTGTAAGTTGCTTAAAGCAACAAATTTGAAATGATATTGAATGGCCCACTTAGCACTCATTGCATCTAAGTGATGCTCACAGAGGTGAGGCACTAGGCCTTCCCGAGAGGTCACCCATTCCAGTATACTCCAGCTCAAGCGCTTAACCACGAAGTTTTTTCCCCAAGAAGGCACAGTGGAAAAGGCATAATCCACTGTACTTTTGATGAGTGGAAAGGAATTCCTAAGAGACATGAAGGAGGAAGAAGGAGTTGTCTATGCAATCATGTTGAAGCCAAAGGAGGAGGAGTCACCTAGTCGGCTACCTATGACAATAGAGGTGTAGCAATTGTTGGATCAGTTCAGGGATATCATTTGCGAAGGCACACCAGCTACACTACCACGTAAGAGGGAAATTAGTCATCAAATTGACTTTGTACCAGGAGCAACATTGCCTAACAAGGCTGCATACAAAATGACACTGGAGTAGAACAAGGAGATAGCAAGGCAAGTTCAAGAACTTTTGGACCAAGGGTTGATCAGGAAAAGCATAAGCCCATGTGTTGTTGTAGTGGTGTTGGCACCTAAGAAGGGAGATAAGTGGAGAATGTGTACTGATTCTAGGGCCATAAATAGGATAACCATTAGATATAGGTTTCCTATTCCTGGGATAGAAGACTTAATGGATTGTTTAGGGGGTGCTACGTACTACTCTAAGATTGATTTGAAAAGTGGCTACTATCAGATTAGGATGAAAGAGGGAGATGAATGGAATTCAGCTTTTAAAACCACAGAGGGGTTATATGAGTGGTTAGTAATGCCATTCGGGCTTACAAATGCACCTAGCACTTTTATGAGGGTGATAGCTTCTCCTCTTGAAGGACTTTATAGGAGTCTTTGTGGTAGTCTATTTAGATGATATCCTCATCTTTAGAAAAACAAAAGAAGAACATATGAAGCACCTAGAACTTGTGTTGAAGAAACTTCAAGAGGAGAAGCTCACCATAAATCTTGATAAATAGGGTACTTGGTAACTTGTTGAGGTGTCTAACTAAGGAGTATGGACAAGGATGGGAACAAGTCATTTCACAGGCAGAATTTGCCTACAATGATAGCACAAACAGGTCTACTAGTAAGAGCCCATTTGAAATTGAATATGGGTTACATCCAAGGGGTGTACTTGAGCTAAGAGACCTAAAAGGTTATGAAGGAATTAGTGGACATGCTGATGATTTTGCTCAGTCAATGAGAGAGGTTCATGAGTAGGTAAAGAATACATTAATGGAGGCTAACTAGAAGTTGAAGGCTAAAAGGGATGAAGGGAAGAGAGATCTAGAATTTGAAATAGGTGATTTGGTGATGGTATACTTGAACAAGGAAAGACTACAAAAAGGCATACCAAGTAAGCTACAGATGAAAAGGATAGGGCCATGTAAAGTGTTGGCTAAGTATGGATCCAATGCATACAAGGTGGAGTTACCCAAGGAGATGTCCATTTCGCCTATCTTCAATGTGAAGAACTTGGTGAAGTATAAAGGACCAGAAATGGATGAGGAACAGTATAGTGCTGAGGTGAGTAAGGATGTGGATGAACTCAAGGTACCTAATCAGATCAGACCACAAGTGGACAAGATTCTAGACTCAAGGGTGAAGAAGAAGACTAGGCACAAGACATACATGGAGCACCTAGTGAAGTGGAGACATCAACTAGAGTCAGAGGCTACCTGGATAGCAGAAAGTGACTTTAAGAAGCATGGAATTAGTGAGGAGCTCTTGACACCACAAGTTCCTTAACTTCTTTGTTGCAGGGGGGAGAATGGTGCAGGAGCACCTTAAGGTCTTTTGGAGAGATCTTTGCAATTTTGGCTTGTAGGTGGTTCTAGCCAACCACCAAGGGAATAAGGACTATGATGTAAAGTCCCAAGAGTGTTTTTGATGACTGAATTGGAAATAGGTTTGTTAGGGGCTTGCGGTTTGGGTAAGTCTTGGACACTCTGAGCATTTTGAGTAATGTTGCCTTGGCTATTTGTCCTAAAAGTTGGAAAATGGCATTAATGATGATCTAAGCCCGACCCAAGGGTCCTAGCACATGGGAGAAAGGTATATAAGGTCATAAAAACCCTAATACCTGGGTTGGAGGATTGTTTTCACGAATTGAGACTTGGAGAGTACATTTTTGTGATTGGAAGAGAGCAAGTTTTGATTGAATTTCTATGTTTGAGCCTTCATCTAGTCAAGAATGGATTGAAAGGACTTATCTGATGCTTTGAGTCTTCCCTTTGTGTCACTTACTTACCTTGTGTAGCATTACATTAGTCATCTAGACCAACTGGTTATCTTTTTGCAAGTTTTTGGTGTTCTTGGTCTCATTGTCGATTCAGGTTTGATTTGTGAATAATGAGTCCCACTTGACTTCCCATGGCTTTCCTCTCATGGCCAGTTGGAATCAAGTTGGGGACCAGTTTTACAAGACTAGGACTCGCCTCAGACTTAACAAGCCATTTTTTGACTTTGACTCGGGCTCGGAGCCCAAACTCAACAAATAGAAAAACCTAAGAAATTCAAAGATTTGTAAGGATTTAAAACTTGTTTCATGCACCCTTTAATAAATAAACCTTAAAGACACAATAGCATCATCAAATAGAAATTACTATGATCCCATACACAAACACAAATCAATCACATAAGTATAAGCACAAATTTTAGTTGAAGGAAATAACACATTTAGATATATAAATATTGTGATATTGCTATCAGGATTCAATCATGTAGTTTTACAATTCAAACTCATTGACCCATGATTCATCAGTAGTGGTTCACAAGAACCCATCTCTCATGATAATGAATGGTTCACAAGGAGGAAGATAAATCTTCATACATTTCTTCTATCACAAATGAGATAAGTGCTTGGTTTCATGAAGGTCATGAGACAACCATTAATGGGGAGTGGATACATGAAGAACTAATGGAGAATGATAATGGCTTCAGACCTGCTATAAAGGAATTTTTTTTTCGTTTCAATGATGCAAGAGGTTTTTGGTTTCACTACCAAAATGAGCCTATGAAGAATGCATGTGAAACTCCTTTTGACCTTGAGGGTGAACTTACTCCATCTCAAGGATCATGCATTAAGGATGACATAAATCAATGCTAGGGCTAACCAATTAATAATTATACACGTGAATAAGTCAAACATGTACATGTCAATAAGGGAACTACAAGTACTCATAAATACGTAAGCCTCAAAAAGTATACACACGAATACATAGTATACACAAATTAAAACAAAGTATATGCACGAATACAAGGTATATGCATGAAAACATGTAAGCCACAAAGTATACACTCGAATGCACGTAATTCACAAAGTATACACATAAGTTGTAAAGTATACACTTGAATATACGTAACTCATATCTATTGAACCATCAATTTAGTTGCAAATATGGACAGGCATCGAAAAAAGATATTTGTATTAACCAGATAGCCATGTAGGCATACATAAATATATGTCGATATAAGTATGAAATATATGTACAAAATAGCCATGTAGGCTTATGAGAATACCATCTAGGCATACAATGTCAAATAATAAAAAATATGTACAAAACTGACATGCAGGCATATAATAAAGGACTCTGGAATCAAAAGTCATTGCTCTCCATGCCCAGGAAATAAAATATTTCTCTTTCCTTTTCACTTGGATGGTGATAGGTTTGTCACTCATTTTTGACACGCTCATGGAGTGCTCCTGCTACTCCTCCTAAGGTTTAGTTCATGGTGAAGTTTCAGCTGTTACAATAAGAAGTAAAGACATGAATATATAGAAATTACATTATAAAAAATGATATATTTGACAAAATAATCACTTACAGCCATCTCACGATCTCTGTCCACAAGAGAAATATCCTCACGCCCATGCTCAGGTGTGCTCAAGCCCTGTATAAACCATGCAAATAGACAAAAACTACCTGAATCAATAATGGTTTGATTTCTCACTAACTAACATCTATAACAACAAATGTAAATTAAAATTTACTAATTTGCCTCATACCTCTTCTGTCAGAGCCATCGAGGATTGTATAGCAGATGCCACACCAATATTCATTGCCCTCGTCACATTCGGAGGTGTATCATCTTGCAACAACTGAAAATAAAACAACAAATTATTCAACGTAATCAACGATGTGCATGTATAAACTACACAAATCTATTAAGTACTTGATTCATTAGTTAAACTCTTTATTCTATTACTTGCGTGAAGGTTTGAGTAAATCCACCGCCACTGGGAAGTGTTCAATCAAAACCTCCAATATTAGTTTGTTCAACATCCAAAATTGCATATTAAATTACCATTCGTAAAACAATGCCATTAATATGCAATAAACTTATAATTGTTTACTAGTTACATACCCTAACGATAGGTGTATTGCAAAAATAGGTTGGTGAGGTGGGGGGGGTGCAGGGGGCGGTGTATCCAATCTCAACACTGTGATCCTGCAATTTTATTAAAATCATAAAAAAAATTAGTTAATCTTTCATTTGAAAATCGAAATTTAATAAATTAATTTCAATGAACACATGCACTAAATTTTACCTGACTATCAATGCCATATGCCTCATGCAAAATGTCAGCTGCCCTCTCCATCTCCATAGTTGCAGATGGATCCTGCATACCAGTCTCCTAAGGGTCGATGGGGTCATGTGAACAAGTAGCCCCGCAAGATTGACACGCATGTGTTCAAAGACCACCACTAGAAGACTCCCCTAGATGGCACTGTAGAATAGGGCTAGTATGATGGATGACACTCTGGGTCAAAGTGCTAATTGTCTGCAATGTCTCTATGTCAGCACTTTCCTTCACGACGGAAGGCATAACAATGTGCTCATGAGGTGGCCTAGCGAGAGCTCGTCTACCTTGCCGCGTAGGATCCGGCTGTGCACCAGGTCTATCCTGAGCTCACCCCCCACCTCTCCCCTGAAAATACCTCATATCAAAATAATTTGGGATTTTGTTCAATATGAACTCACTGTATAGTTTCCTAAGGAAATATTGTGGGACCTCGCAATTGTTGCACGGTGGGTAATTGAAGACCATGTACCACCTATCATAAAACCGCTCCTTCATTTGTTGGTGGTGGCACCAATGGATAGGAAACCTCTTCGCATTGAGGGTAAGAGTTTGATTTGTGTGTGGGTCGGTGAATAATGAGCACAAATCATCTTTTGTTATTTTTAAATCTTTAACATCCTTGTATGATAGTTTATTTGCATAATACTCCCTAGCCGCCTGCCTCCTATCTTCCCATCCAGTTATTTGTTTTCTAATTGAATCTACGTTTGTTAACATATCTTTCAATGAATTTGCTAGGGTCATTCTTTCTGTGGTTGAACCATTCGGATCACTCAACCTATTGATCAAATCCTCAATTTGTTTTTTGTTGTTCTCAATTTCACTCATTAAATTTTGTTGAGTGCCAGGATGGGGTTGAGTGATTGGTGGAGGAGGTTGATGTTGTGGTTGATTTTGATCTTGAGGATTTGGTTGGTCCTCTTGTTGAGGATTTTGAGGGTTTGCAAGTTGATTTGCATCTCCTAAAAATTCAAACAAATAGATATCAAATTCAACCTAAAACTAACAAATTCAAAACAAAAAGCATAGAATCCTTACCTCTTACAGCTCCTCATCGTCGTGGCACCATCGTTGCGAAGAAATTCGGATTCTTGGTGAACAAACTCTTCTCCTAGAAAGCGAGCGTGATAATTTGGGGTTTTTTGCCGCGGGTGGAGCAAAAAAACTAGTTGAAATGCAAATGAGAGATTTGCATTTGTTTTTTTGCTTTTAACAGTCAATAACGCATGCACGTTATTTCTTTGTAGTTATGGCCGCCGGGATCTTGCCTAGGTTTAACGGAAGACATAACGCGAGCACGTTATAACGCGCTCGCATTATGCTTTTCAACTTCTTCTTTATTGAGGGTGTCCACAGAATTGCTACCCATTTCCATGCACCCGCCCTCTTATTATATATTATAATATATTTTAATAATATTAAATTATGATGCAACCAATGAAAAGAATATTACAAACACACAATATTACTATTATAACTCATTTTGGATTCCTACAATTGATATCTCTCGATGTTTTTTATATAGACTATGTGATAGGATAGATATACTAGTATAAATACAACACAAAGTGAATTGTTTAAAGCATTCAAGAAAGAATTTTCACAAGTGAAGATTTTTAAAGGATGTTTGAGATATTACGACCATGTTTTGTACGTATTAATAAAGTATGTGAAACTTGTTGTCGAAATCATGTTGATTTTCATCTACACCTACAGTGATATAAAAAAGTCATGGCAATAATTAATCCAAATGTAGCCATCCCTAGAAGTACGCCACAATTATTAAAGTCTATTGTATGTGAAAAATTAGAAGATTCAAATGAATTCAATGTATAGTGTATAAAAATATATTTAATGATTGTGGAAATTTGAAGAATCTCTTACAATTTGAGAATATTGATCATTCAATGCAATTTTTTGGAAGAGATTTGAATATGAGAAATACTCAATGAAGTCAGAAGTTGAGTCCAAAAATAATATTTTGAAAGAGAGTGGATTATCTTAGAATGAGTTTATGAATAAATTTCATAATATCATATCCACATATCCAACGTTGTCATGGTGTAAGATGGAAAGCTAAGCAATTTCGTGACTCAAAGAATTTATTTCCACAAGGTTGTATTCTCTTTATTTTAGGATTCTCTGAGAGCTATACATTTAGTCCTCAAACTAAGATTCAAAGTCAATATTATCATTCAGAGCAAGTTGCAATTTTTTTGTACAAGTTTGTTACAGGCAATGCCAAGCTACATGCGGATGGTGTAGAAAGTAGCAAAGATGAATGAATTATCATCAAGGATGTTCAATTTTATATAAGTGATGATACAGGTCATGATAGAAGCTATGTAGCCTATTATTTCAAAATTCTTTTGAAAATTTGAGACGACTTGACATAATTTTTTTACAACACTGGATTTGGTCAAATGGAAACATGTTGGTAAGTATATATATATATATATATATATATATATATATATATATATTTTTTTTTTTTTAAATTATGATTAAATTTAAAACTTTAAGATTTAAATTATTTAGTTACTTATATACATATAGTTTTTAAACTAATTTGATTTGAATGGAATAGTTTATAAACTCATAGGACAATTTAAGTCTATAAAATATTTTAATTGGTTAAGCCAACAACATGCTAGATGTAACATAAAGCTTTTGTGGAATTTTTATGAGTGGACATGGAAAAGGAGAGCATGATGGAGCAGGAGCAATTATGAAGCATGCACTTTCCAACATGAACTCGTAAGTAACATCATACAAAATATAAATTTGAATTTATTGAAAACTTCTTACTATGTACTTTTTGCCTTATGATGATTTATTCATATAAACTTTCTCAATAGTTCCCTTCTTTTTTAAATTCTTACCTCTTAGAGGCACTTCGCCAACATAAGCTTATGGATAACACCATATAGAATGCAAATTAAATTGTTGAATGGTGCAAAATTCATTTTGGTGCTCATGACTCATGATGCAGGGGCATCGGTCTTGTTTCTTATTTTATTATTTTCCCTTGTTTCAATTTGGTGTTGTTCAATATTTGGCTTGAGAATCTTGGGTTTAGTGTTTGTTATGGAAGTTAAGCACAGGTTTCATCCCTATCACCACATGGAAAAGTTCATTGGTTTCCAGGCAGGAGGTCGATGGTTGCAAAAGGAGCCTGAACAGTTTTGGAAAGGGGAACCGATTCTTGGAAGGATTGGGAGAAGGTGAAGGCTGAATAGAGGATGATCTTTGTTGGGGAAAATGAAAATCATTGATCAAGAAAAAGACCCATCCTTGCAAATAGAAGAAGATAGCAGGGATCAAGAGGAAGGATCTCGCACTGAAATAAGAAGGAAGCAACAGGAAATAAGGAGAGAACAATGTAGCATGGGAAAAAGATTACACACATAGTAGAGAAGGAAACCGAGTAGGGAGATCGACAAGGAGGATTACTTGGAGGAAGAACAAAAGAGTATAAAAGAAGAGCGAGCGGTCGAGAGGAAAGCAAGGATGATGATTGATTAAGTTTACATAAATGATCAGTATGGAAGGAAATGATGATGGAATAGGTAGGAAGAGAATGAGATGAATAATAGAAGCAACGAGAGTGATAGGAAGAGGATTGGCCAAGCATATCAGTATGCTTTAAAGAGTATAGATGCATGTCAATTGATTGTAACTAATAATTTATGTGTTGCAACAATAAAGTAAAGAGTCAGATGTTCATTTTCTAAGTTAATAATTGTCAATGATGTTTTTTTGGCTTTCATATGAACATATTTTACTTGTTCTATTGTGTTATTGTACTTCCTATCACCAATAGACAAATTTGTCTAGCTAATGTATGTGTGTGTGTGAATGAGTTATCATTTGGTATCAGAGCATTGTGAGTTTGAGAATGGGGAATTGACTATCATCAACTCAATATACAACAAATTTTATTTTGGGGAAGCTAAAGGTACATTAAATTTGTTATTTTGGAAACTTTATTTAAATTCATGTGCATGAATTGGATTTGGATACATTTCTTAATTGGATGTTTGAAATTTAAATAATTTTTTTTATATTTATAGATATTGATCGATCAAATACTTATAACTGTCAAACAATTAATGGTATTAGAAGTTTGCATCAATTCATGAATACAGGACATAACAAGCCTCTTGCTATTCAAGTGGGAGAAAAATCATGTTTTGTGTTGATAATATTGATAATAATGCAAATACTCTACAATGGGAGAATATTAGAGATTGATATGTTACACAATGGGGAAATGAAACAATTAGTATCAATGCCTCCTTTTGAAGATAATGACATTATAGATGTCTATTCAATCCTCTATATTCAGTTGATTATGAATCAATATCTAATTTAGTTGTTACAAGTATATTTTAAATGTAAATTTAAATTAAATTTTAACTTATAATTCATTTATATTCTACCTAAGATGAGTGATTATAAATATTTGAATGAATTTTTGAAACTCTAATGATCATGTATGTTTACTTGTGGTGTACAAGAGATATTCTCATTATGGTTACAAATCCTAACAATACATAAGGTGTAGATTACTATCTACTAAGATGTAAACAACCAAAATGAAAGCTGTCACAATCAATGATAGATGACCATAGACAAGAGTATCTCACTAGATCAGTCATTGTTGAAGATGCATATTATCAACAAATAAAGATAGATAAAAATGATATTATATTTATTGATTATATGCTAGGACAAAAGGTTCTACATTATATTCACTTAGTTATAGCAACAAGATTAAATTTGGAAACTTTACAAAAAAGAGGGTGTGGCCAACAAAAGTGGAGGTTGTCTATTGAAGATCACAAAAAGACTTTAGAGATAATAAAAGGCATAGAGGATCCAAATTATATGTATCAAGAGCTTTCATTTATTTATTTATATTTTTTAGGACCATATATATATATGTTGTAACATTTGGATAGATACTTAAAAATATTTTATTATATAAGAATTCAAATAATTTCATTCCATTAATTAAAAATGTAGTTTGTATTTTTTACATGTATAAATTATGTTTATAAATATCTAATTACTTTAAATGGTTTCTTGGGTAGTAGTTGAATTGTCTATGTAGATGTGAATGTCATGTGTATTTAATTAATCTTTTTTTCACATAACTACTTGTTTATAATTGATTGTAAATTTTCTTTGTGTGGTTAATTTAAGCACATTTATATTTTATATTATAAAACTTAATCTTAGTGCAAACTACACTAAGATTTAGTTTTTAATAATATTGTCTGGTTTTAATTCCTTTGAAGATCACAAATTGTCTTTGTAGCATTGTGATTATGTTTGGATAAGAAAATATTAGTTTAATTGAGACCTCTCTTTTGGAGTAAATTAATTAATATTTACTCCAGTGCTTAATGCAAACTTAGGAAAATATCATCTAGTTCTGATTGCGAGTGTTATTGCATTAATTATGCATTTTAATCAGTCATGTGCTTTATTCTTTGTATTGTACACAAGATAAATACAATTAACTGATTAATGCATTTTGTTATCTCACTCCTCTCTCAATCAGAACTCCATCAATCAAGGTCTCATATTGAGTTCACCCAAATCTACATAAGGATATTCAATCCTTCATTGTATTCATTCAGTAATCGATTCAGTAATAAATAATCATTATTGTTTCACATATTTTTTTTGTGTAATTTCTCATTTGTGTGTGACAAGTATCTCTTTAGAATATCATCTAGGGCTTGTGGGATCTCAATCATAGATTCTTTCATGGTATAAGAGTGCTAGATCTGAAGATCCTTGTTTGCTTTTTTGAGGAATTTATTGTATTTAGTTTTTTTTTTCTATTGATGTGTGTTTTCAATCATAGGAAGATGGATAGAAATTTCTAAAGCATCATTAGGAGTCAACCTGTCCATGCACAGCAAAAAGGAATCGACACCCCCCAGCCCATCTCCTCCTAGGCGAATGGACCCAACTGCTTGTTTTGGGAGGCACGATTTTCTTTTCAAGACCTATGAGCACAATTTTCTTTTCAAGACCAACAAGGAAAATGATTTGCTTTTTCACCACAATGGAGGTAGATGTAAACCTTTGTTTCTAGATGCATGCATTTTTCTTTCCCTATTTTTTTTGCTTGCTCCTTACTTTCTTCCTTGTTGATTCTTAAAATATTGTACATGCTTTGCGAGCACCACATGATAAAGATTTGGGAAAACTTGGAGCTTTGTAAAAATTGAACTTATCTAAAGTTCCATGTGGGGTTTTCTACTTAAAGCATCTAGTATAGGTTTCTTTCATTTTATTTCTGAATGAACAAACTTAGAATATGAAAAATTGCTAATTAACCGTCGAGCTTCGTTTTGTTACTCCAATCGACAACCAAAAGTGTTCTTTTGTTCTAAACTCTTGTCTACATGAGATTCTAGTGTTGCATCCTTGTATGCTTCCAGAGTTTCTTTCTAGTAGGGTTCTTGACTACATCAGCTTCCAGAGTCACATCCTCATGTGCTTCCGAAGTTTCTTTGTAGCAAGAAAATATTGAGCATTGGATGAGCAATGGCATCATCCCAACTGGAGGGCATCTTTGTAGTTCTTCGACAGTTGCAACTTTCTTCTTTAGTTTGAATAATTTTTTAGGAGTTTTTCCACTTGGATTTTCTCCTTTCCTCTTTGTTGAAAACCACATCATCGTTGTTGGCCCACCATCTTCATTGCCTTTGCAGTTTGTTCTCTATCTATCTTCACAAGATCTTGGATCGACATCATCGCTTTCTGACATGTGAACACGTGAGCAGTTTTTAGAGGCACACATCATCTGGATTTGGATTCAAAAATCACCCATTCTTTTGGTTTGGATTCTCCAATCACCAATGGATCATTTTCTTCCTAAGAGGAGAAATGTTGTTTGTAGGCAGTGGATAATGTTCTGTCTTTAGGCATTCATTATTGGCATGGGATCTCTTTCATTGTTGTGGGATTCATATCTTCATTTTCTTTTCCTTCATCAGTTTTTACTTCTCCTCAGTTTTCATTCAAGGGGGGTGTTGGATTAAATTATTTAATATTTACTCCAGTGCTTAATGCAAACTTAGGAAAAGATCATATAATTCTAATTGTGAGTGTTAGTGCATTAGTCATGCATTTCAATCATTCATGTGCTTTATTCTTTGTGTTGCACACAAGATAAAGACACTTAACTAATTCATGCATTTTGTTATCTCACTCCTCTCTTAGTCAAAACTCCATCAATCAGGGTCTCATGTTGAGTTCACCTGAGTCTACATAAGGATATTCAATCCTTCATTGTATTCATTCAGTAATCAATAATCATTATTGTTTCACATATTTTTCTGTGTAATTTATCATTTATGTATGATAGGTTTCTCTTTAGAATATCATCCAAGGCTTGTGGGATCTCAATCACAGATTATTTCACTCTCTACCTATGGATTATGTCATTCCAATAGAACTCTAATAGTATAATTTTAAACCTTATACATTTCTTGTGTGTCATATTTTTATGATTTAAAGAATACACAAATTAGCAAGTTAGGAAAAACATCAAAAGTGTTAAAATTCATATGGTGAGAAATTATTCCCAACAATAATATATAATCAAAATTGAGATCTGGGAACCCTGTACTTAGAGTTGGGAACATTATATATGCACCTCTTGACTTATCATCTAAATTAAGATGTGTCAAAAAAATATCAACATACTATCACTAGAAGGAGGGATACCAAGTTGGAATCCAAGAAAGCTCTTACTTGATCTACATCTACCAACTCAAGTTTTGCATTTGTACATCTAGAGACCAACATTAGAAGATAAGAAAAGATAAGAGGCAATCAATATTTACTCAAACTAGTCTACTAAGATTAGTCCAGACAAGAACATTATTCTTGTCACAATGGCTTGATTTGGATAGAAATGGTTTCCAATAAAATTCCCTATTTATCATGATATGCCAAAAAATCTAGATTTAAGAGTTATACCCAAACTATAATGTTTATAATAATGGAATAAGGATCACATATGAATATTCAACATTACCTATTTTAGAGCTTGAATTCAATATAAAGATTTGGTGTATCAATTATTCTCATATAACGTATGGGATGAGGCATATTATTGGTACATTATTACATTTACCCCACTTCATATTGAGATTATTTGGACTTTTATCTTTCCTTTAAAGAATTAAATTTCTATTAATTTATAATGTAACCCTATATCATTAATTTGTATACATAAAAAGGATAGATAATTTTAAATAGTCAATAATTCACTAAGTTCAAAATATTTAATAAAGAATACATCAACTTGCAAGTTGAGTCATTTATCCATATCAATTATCTTTAAATTTAATTAAAATTAGTTGAAGTTGCGCCTAGACACTCATTTAAAATATATATGAGATCTAAGATGTTATATTATGTGCATAAAATATAAAACCTCATAAATCAATAATGTTCACATGTGTAAAATATAAGTGTATATAACATGTGTGCATAAAACATGAAATCACAATAAGAACATGTCTAAAGATATAATGAACTCATAAAACATAAATATAAATGTATATAATGTATGTGCACATGTAAAATGACTCAGAAATGAGGACATGTAATATATCTACGAATAGATGAATCAACCTCACTCTATGTTGAGCCTTGTTTCAAGCCTTGTCCCAAGCCCTGCACAAGAAAATGCATGTATCCAAGCAGATAAAATTAAATATTTGTACATATGTGTATGTATGCATATATAAATAATACAAATTATAACTTTTTTAAATTAGATTTTAAATTTATATACTTGAGGTAAATTTAAAATTACCTGACATATAGGGTCTGGAACATGCAAAGGATGTTACATAGGACTCTAAATAGAAGCATGCCATAATCCTGGAACCTATATATATGTATGTATAAAAAGTTAGAAAACTTGTACTTTCAATGCATGAATGCAATTTACTATAAATACGGATGTACTTAAATGAGCTTAGGACCTAATTTTTAAATACCTCATTATGATGTATAGGATCACCATCATACTACAAATCTTCAAAGTCTGGCAAGACATTATCATTCTCCTGAAAAAAATCATATGTTATTTCAATCAAGAGTTAGAACTTGAACATGTGATCTAGTTTAAAATCAATTTTAAAATATACATGTGAATTTTTTGAATACAATATATATAAATTATTTACACTTGCACTACAAGTTGGAGGATTTTTCCGATCTCGTTGATCTCAAAAGAATGTATGTGATAGGTTAGGGTTGGATGGAACACTCACTGTTCCATGCTCTGGATCTTTGTTTGCAAGATCTCCTTGGTGTTTTTCTTCACCAACTGAACCTTTAGTACCTTCCACATATTTAGGTACCCCTGGTTCTCTTGGCCAACCCCACTATCATGACAATTCATCTTACCAAGTCAATCTTGGTGCACTACCTCTAGCTCTTCCTTAGCCCTTAATCTACTCTAAAGGCTAACCTATCCTCAACACTCAACTGATATTTGTAGGGGTGTAGAGATGTCTCCCATAGCTTCAAACCTTCCTCCTAGGGTTCTTGAAAGTTCACCAAACTCCATCTTTTCATCGCTCTCACCAAACCCTCATTTAGGGTTAAAAAGGCTACTAGCCAAGAGCCCCAATTAGGTCTCCAACTCCGAGAAAACTAGTTAGAACTCTCAAGTTCTCCAAAGACCACCCAATCTTTCCTTGAGCTTCCTAGGGTACATAACCATCTCTCAAAGATTTCAGGGGTCCTAAGTCTCCACTGCGCCTACAACACTTCTAAACTGGAAATGTTCAAGAACCTAGGTTTTGAAGGTCTTTTTCCTGTCATCTTTATAGACTGATGAGGTTTCCTCTCACCAAATGAACTGATGGAGTCTCCTCAATGTTTCCACAACTTGATAACCATCACATCTTCCCTCTTCAACAAGAATATTTCTTTGAACGGACACCCCTGCACTTAATAGTGCTTTGCACTTACTGTCTTTCCTAGTCGGGCACTATCAAGCTCACCTAGGAGAAGACTTTCTCCATGTTTCCATGACTCCTGACCACTCCTAACCCTATTCTATATATAGACATGGAGCTTGGTCATAGTTCCCAAGGGCCCATACATAAGGTACAATGGGAATGCAACTAAGACTCCATCATCTACAATCTGCCAGTCAGAACAGTAAACTAAAAGAAACAAATTAACTACAAAAACAACGCCTGAAAACTGACCACACAAACTAATTACCACCACACAAAGCTTAGAACATAGCTACCCTACAAACTACAACAAATTACAGAGCCATGATTGCTCCTAATCACACAAATTCAAAGCAAACACAGAATTTTACATATCCTTCTCATTGTCCACACTAATATTCATGAACCTTAAATTTTACAAAAGCTTCCAACCTTCCAACAGGTTGAGACACACCTTATAAAGGTTTCCAAATCAGTTAAGCTCGACCCTAACTATTCCATGGCCGCTTGTGGCTTTCCCAATAGGCCTTATTTGCAAAATTTTGGAAAAACTAACACCTAGGAAGGTCTACAAGGTCCTAAGTCATCCTTGTAGCCAAACCCCAATCTAACAAATGGTCAACATGACCTTCACTAACTTAATGCAAGTTCTCAAATGCCTCTAAGGCACAAATACAAGAATTAGAAGGAGTTTGCTACATGTGATCTAAAACAAATTGCTAATTCTTGACCTTTTGGTTAACCCTCCTAGATGTACTTTGGGGTGCTCCTGCACCATTCTCCCCCTCTGCATAGACATCAAGGATTGTGAGGAGAGATTAGAGATGGGTCATTACCTTGCTTCTTGAATTGAGCTTCATCCACCCATGTAGCCTCAGATTCATGTTTCTTCTTCCACTTGACAAGATGCTCCATGTACACTTTATGTCTTGTAGACTTCTTTACCCTTGACTCCAAGATCCTTTCTACCTGAAGCTTGTCTTGAATAGGTAAGGGTATGTTGCTTACATCCTTGAAGATATCCTTACTATTCTGATCTATGTCATTGACTGACCCCTTGTACCTGATCAAATCAGCTACATTGAAGACTGGTGAAATTCCCAAATCTGTAGGTAACTCCACCTTGTATGCATTTTTCCCATACTTGGCTAATACCTTGCATGGTCCCACCCTTTTCATCTGCAATTTGGTTGATGTACCCTTCTGCAACCTGGATTTTTTAAGGTGGACCATGACATAGTCTCCTACTGCAAATTGCAAATCCTTTCTTGACATATCTACCTTGTCTTTCAATTTTTATGTAGCCTCGGTGACTGTCTTCTTTAATTGCTCCTGAATCTCTTTCATGGTTTGAGTGAAGTCCTCTGCATGTCCACTCCTATGTTCCATAGCTCCTAGATCCCTGAGCTCACATATACCTCTTGGGTGCATTCCATACACAATCTCAAAAGGACTCTTCCCTGTGGTCCGGTTCACACTATCATTATAAGCATACTCAGCCTGTGAGATAACCATGTCCCATGTCTATCCATATTATTTGGTTAGGCACCTTAGAAGGTTACCTAATACCCTGTTAACCACCTTTTTTTGACCATCGGTCTAAGGATGGTAAGCTGATCCAAAAGACAAGTTGGTACCTAATCTGCTCCATATAGTCTTCCAAAAGTGACTCATGAACTTCACATCCCTGTCTAAAATAATGCTTAAAGGCAATCCATGGATCCTTACAATTTCCTTGAAGAAAAGGTGAGCTATATAGCTAGGATCATGAGTGGTTTTGCAAGGGATAAAGTGACTCATCTTGCTGAATCTATCTACCACCACATAGACACTATCAAATCCAATCTTGGTCTTAGGGAGTCCTACCACAAAATCCATGCTAACACACTCCCATGGTCTATTAGGAATGGGTAGGGGTTGATATAGGCTAGCATTACTAGCTCCTCCCTTAGCTTTCATACACACAACACATTGCTCCACATACCTCCTGACATCTCTTGACAACTTAGGCCAATAGTAGAACCTTTACACTAGTTCTAATGTTTTGTTAATGCCAAAATGTCCACTAAGACTACCATTATGCTTTTCCTGGATGAGGTTTTCTATCATTGACCCTTTTGGAACACATAACTGATTCCCTTTAAACAACAATCCACTCTACAATGTATACTCTGAGTATTGGATATGAAAATGATTCTCGAAGTCAGAACATACCTTGTAGGCCTTTGAGAAATCTTCATCCTCCCCATAGAGATCCTTGAAGCTCGCTATTCCAATGCTCTTGATCTGTATCTCTTGCACTGTCAGCAATCTTCGACTCAATGCATCTGCTACCTTGTTCAATTGTCCCTTCTTGTGCTTGATGGTGAAAGTAAAAGTTTGGATGTACTCCATCCATTTCAAGTGTCTATTGCTCAACTTCTCTTGGGTGTTGATATAACTAAGTGCCTGATTGTTAGTAAAGACCACAAAATCCTTGGGTAGAAGGTAATGCCTCCACTTCCTAAGTGACTGAACCAAAGCATAAAGTTCTAGGTCATAGGTTGAATACTTCTTCTTAGCTTCATTGAGCTTTTCACTGAAGAAAGCTATGGGCCTGCCCTCTTGACTTAGCATTCCTCCTACTGCAACTCCACTTGCATCACACTCCACAGTAAACAATTTGTCAAAGCTTGGTAATAAGAGAATAGGTTGAGTTGCCACTTCTTGTTTCAGTTTCTCAAAACATTTCTCAGCTTCTTGAGTCCACACAAACTTAGTTTTCAAACCACCCTTGATTGTATCTAGGACTGGTGCACATATGCCACTAAAGTTTCTTATGAATTTCCTATAAAATGGAGCCAATCCATGGAAACTTCTTACCTCAGTCCCTATGGTTGGAGTAGGCCAGTTTAGGATAGCTTCCACCTTGCTTGGATCCATTTTCAATGATCCTTGGGACACTACAAAACCAAAATATACAAGCTCTTGTTTAAAGAATTCACACTTCTCTAGGTTGATGGCCAACTTCTCTTCTTGTAATCTTCTAAGAACCAACTCCACATGTTTTAGGTGTTCTTCTGCTGTCTTGCTAAAAATGAGTATATCATCAAGATATACCACCACAAATAACCCTATAAAGTCCTTGAGCACTTCATTCATGAGCCTCATGAATGTGCTAGGGGCATTAGAGAGGCCAAATGGCATAACTCTCCACTCATACAACCCATCTGTTGTCTTAAAGGTTGTCTTCCAATCATCTCCATCCTTGATTATGATCTGATGGTATCCACTCTTGAGATCCAACTTGGTGAAGTACTGGGCTCCTCCAAGACAATCCATCAAGTCTTCAATCCTAGGAATAGGGAACCTATACCTGATTGTGATTCTATTTATTGCTCTAGAATCAGTGCATAATCTCCACTTGCCTCCTTTCTTGGTTGCTAAGACCATGGTACTGCACATAGGTTGATGCTCTTCCTAATCAATCCTTGATCCAATAACTCCTGCACTTGTCTAGCTACCTCTAGATTCTGATCCGGTGTAAACTTATAAGTTGCTTTGTTAGGAAATGATGCTCCAGGTATGAAGTCAATCTGATGACTAATGGCTCTTTTAGGAGGTAAAGTTGTAGGTGCACAGTCACTTACTATGTCCTTATACTTCACAAGCAATTTTTGGATTGCTCTGGGTATGACTATTTTTTCAGTCTTGTCTTCTTCTTTGGACTACAACATGATCACATATCCTTCACCCCCTTGATGTAGGTTTTTAAGGAAATCTTTTCCACTACTTAACTGGACACTTGGTGTCTTTGACTGTCCTTCTTCTTCTTCTGATAGTGACTGCAACTTAAATGTCTTCCCATCCTTTTTAAAAGAAATAGTGTTCTCTTCCCATCATACATGACACTTTTGTCATACTGCCATGGTCTGCCCAATAGAAGATGGCATGCATCCATGGGTAATACATCATAAATCAACTTATCCTTGTACCCTCCAATGGAAAACTCCACCGTTACTTGCTCATTGACAAGAACACTCTGCCATTTGTTTAACCATGTTACTTTGTAGGGGTTAGTGTGGGGTACCTTCTCCAATTTTAACTTCTTTACTGCCTCTTTTGAGATGATGTTATCTGTTGAACCTGAATCTACAATAACCTTACATAATTTCCCAAGTATCTTGCATCTCACTCTAAATAAAGCTCTTCTTTGTTTTGGTTCTTCCTTGACCGATTGTCTGATCAAAACTCTCTTAAACATCAGATTCTCCCCCATTTCAGATTCAATGTGACTAACCACTGGTGATTTAGTACTCATGGTGCCTTCTTGATCATATTCCACCCTCTTCTCAGCATTTGATGAAGATGCTTTCTCTGGGCACCTATAAGCTGGATGTCCTACTTGACCACAATGGTAACATTTCATAGTAGCAAAATATGAATTGCTCCTGCCTGCTCCTCTTCCTCTATTTGATCCTCCTTGAGAACCTCTACCTCTTCCATAACCTCCTCTAGAAGGTGTTTCACTCCCATGCTCAGTGATTTTAGACTCTCCTTGGTTTCTTTGCTCAGTTCCTCTACCTTGGTAGCCACCTCTCTGTCCTCTTTGCTCTCTTTGATCTCTACCTTTGCCTCTACTCTTAGAAGCCTGATCATGTTTCCTCTTGCTCCTTTCCTCAATCTTAATAGCTAATTGGTAGCATTGGTGTACTGTCTTTGGACTTAGAAGAGTCATCTCCTCTTGGATGTTCCACTTCAAGCCGTTAAGATACCTAGCCACCTTGAGACTTTCATCTTCTGAAACACTACACCTCATACAAAGTTTTTGAAACTCCTCATTGTAAGTGTTCACATCTTGGTCTATTTTCCTCAAGCTTTGTCTCTTCTTGTGTAACTGAATCTCATAATCATCTAGTATATATGCTTCTCTCACTTTTTCCACCATACCTTTCCAAGTTGAAATAGGCTTCTTGCCTTCCTTTTCCCTCTTTTTCTGAATGAATTTCCACCATGTCACGGCAAATCCTCTCAATCTAGACTTGGCCACCTTCACCTTCTGTGCTTTAGTGACTCCATCACATTCAAAATGGTTCTCCATGCCTTCTATCCAGTCTATGACTAGATCAGCTTCCAATTTTCCACTGAACAGTGGTATGCCTTCAAGTGCTTTCCCACTCAAAGCTTTCAATGCCTTCAAGAAAGGCTCCTCTTATAGAACAGGGTCAAGTTCAGGGGTCTTGTCTTCCTCTGCAACCTCTTCACTCTTCTGGCCAACCCCACTATCATGACAATTCAGCTTACCAAGTCAATCTTGGTGCACTACCTCTAGCTCTTCCTTAGCACTTAATCTACTCTAAAGGCTAACCTGTCCTCAAAACTCAACTGATCTTTACAGGGGTGTAGATATTTCTCCCATAGCTTCAAAAATTCCTCCTAGGGTTCTTGAAAGTTCACCAAACTCCATCTTTTCATCGCTCTCACCAAACCCTCATTTAGGGTTAAAAAGGCTACTAGCCAAGAGCCCCAATTAGGTCTCCAACTCCAAGAAAACTGGTTAGAACTCTCAAGTTCTCCAAAGACCACCCAATCTTTCCTTGAGCTTCCTAGGGTACATAACCATCTCTCAAAGATTTCAGGGGTCCTAAGTCTCCACTGCGCGTACAACACTTCTAAACTGGAAATGTTCAAGAACCTAGGTTTTGAAGGTCTTTTTCCTGTCATCTTTGCAGACTATTGAAGTTTCCTCGCCAAATGAACTGATGGAGTCTCCTCAATGTTTCCACAGCTTGATAACCATCACATCTTCCCTCTTCAACAAGAAGATTGCTTTGAACGGACACCCCTGCACTTAATAGTGCTTTTCACTTACTGTCTTTCCTAACCGAGCATTGTTAAGCTCGCCTAGGAGAAGACTTTCTCCATGTTTCCATGACTCCTGACCACTCCTAACCCTATTCTATATATAGACATGGAGCTTGGTCACAGTTCCCAAGGGCCCGTACATAAGGTATAGTAGGAATGCAACTAAGACTCCATCATCTACAGTCTGCCAGTCAGAACAGTAAACTAAAAGAAACAAATTAACTATAAAAATAACACCTAAAAACTGATCACACAAACTAATTACCACCACACAAATCTTAGAACATAGCTACCCTACAAACTACAAAAAATTACAGAGCCATGATCGCTCCTGATCACACAAATTCAAAGCAAACACAGAATTTTACATATCCTTCTCATTGTCCACACTAATATTCATGAACCTTAAATTTTACAAAAGCTTCCAACCTTCCAACAGGTTGAGACACACCTTATAAAGGTTTCCAAATCAGTTAAGCTCGACCCTAACTGTTCCATGGTCGCTTGTGGCTTTCCCAATAGGCCTTATTTGCAAAATTTTGGAAAAACTAACACCTAGGAAGGTCTACAATGTCCTAAGTCATCCTTGTAGCCAAACCCCAATCTAAAAAATGGTCAACATGACCTTCACTAACTTAATGCAAGTTCTCAAATGCCTCTAAGGAACAAATACAAGAATTAGAAGGAGTTTGCTACGTGTGATCTAAAACAAATTGCTAATTCTTGACCTTCTGGTTAACCCTCCTAGATGCACTTTGGGGTGCTCTTGCACCAGTATGGAAATGGGGACATTTGTACATGGTACAGTGTCAATTCCAAAAAGAAGTGCATTATATGTGCCTCCTCTAAAATCAGGTGCAGTAACCTCAACCTAATATGGAACATGTTGAGGGGGCAGGCTATAGGATCAATCTAAACATGCTGAGAGGGGTTGTAGGATGAATTGGAATATCCTGATGCCCCCCTGTACCCTATGAATTTGTCTCACCTTGGATCCTTTGTCTCATAAAATTTCATCTAATATGTATCGATATACCATCTAGATGGATCCCATACTCATCAATAATAAATTGGTATTCTCCTAATAAATCATTGGTAAAGTATGCACACAAATTACACAAAGCATCCACCTCACTCATTCATTCCTCTGTTAGGAATAAGGTGTCTCAACCTTGGATAATTCCTATTCTTATTATTTGTTTTGTAAAATGTATTTCTTGCAAGTAATGTAATTAAGTGTGAGTGTACATGTCTAGTTGGCATGTTGATGTGTCACTCCACTTGATGTGTCGGCATC
This sequence comes from Sequoiadendron giganteum, assembly GCA_007115665.2. NCBI lineage: Eukaryota > Viridiplantae > Streptophyta > Pinopsida > Cupressales > Cupressaceae > Sequoiadendron > Sequoiadendron giganteum. The sequence goes on from CM021102.1 coordinate 831,147,930, forward strand.
TTGAATTGTGTGTAAGGAGATCATGGCTGAAACGGTTATGATGGATTCCTATGACACGTAAGAGCTATGTCTGGAAGATTCAATGATAGGTGAAGACATGTGGCAACTGATAAAGTTGAGTACTGTACACTCTTCCACGATAGTGGGGTTCCTATTTTCTTGGAGAATGGTAAAACCCTAATACAGTTATCTTCGGAAGTTGCCCTAAAAAGGGAAGCGCATGATATAAGCGTTTTTTAGGGTTGCGAAGATGTGTGATGTGAGTGTATTGTTGGAATGTTTTGATGCTGCCGCATTTTGTCTTCAAGTGTTGGAAATCTCCTGAAAAAACTTGCATTGCAAGTGTGTTGTAACCGTTGTGTTGAAGATAATACATTGTGCAGGTTTTGGAGTGCTGGGGTTTTTTACTGAAAGGTTTTCCCCAGGGTAAATCATTGTGTCATTCTTTATTTTTTGTATGTATGGTATATTGCTGAAATATCATTGTTAAGTAGATTAACGAATCTGAAATTGTAAGGGTTTAAAACGAATTTGTACCATACTTTCCTTATGAGATTAGTGTAGGAAGTTGTTTCCGCACCTGAGTTTCCTTACATCCTCATCATGTGGTTATGGTAAATAAACACAAATGTATGGATCATAACCGCTATATGTAACCTCAATGGAAGGAAGGCTAATCCACATACATAATAAATATCTACCAACACAATCAAATGAAATTTGATCAACATGAGTAGCAATAGTGGCGATGCTATAAAAATGTCACATCTAGCAGGGGTGACCATTGACTTTGTTGTTGTTGCTAGTTCCAAATCTTTTGGAAGAACCAAAAGGTTTGGACTAACTAATTCTCTCTTTTTGATGGTAAATGGTAAGTTTGGTTTTCTAAATTAAGGTTTATCAACAAACATCCCTCTCTCATGTCCATCATGCTCAAGAAAATATGTATAATCAACATCTAGCTATAAATGAAACTCAACATATAATTGTTTACAAAAATAGAGTGGCAACTCATCATTACATGAGGTCATTTATGATGTGTTTACACACCTAGTGATGGCATACCCTCTCACTCTATCTCATCCTTGACAAAATTGGAATATGTTATGAAAACTATCTAATGAAACCCACTTAGAAATGGATGATCACTTCTCATGGCCACTAATACTCATAGAAAGAGAAAGATAAAAGTATTCAATGCTAATCTCATCATAGGGATTGTATGATCAAATGTATCTAATCATATGTGTAATCTCATCCCTAATATTAACTAACACGTCTCTATTTTCAAAAGGTTTGGGGTGTTATGTATTTTTTATTCTAAACATCTCAAGACAACATCTAATCTCCTAATGATGCCAGTATATAAAGTAGATATAGAACAAGTTTTCTCATCATGTTGATTAGACTGATGAGAATTCTTATTAGCCATATGTAGAAATAGATCTCCATAATTAAAACCAAAAATTACATTTAATTTTGAAAATAAAACATTTTTAATATACAAGTTCAACTTTAAAACCTTTAAAATAATTTTACAATTTATTCATACATTCAATCATCATACGTAACTATTAAACTTAATCAAATCTAATCAAATTACATCCTAAGGGAGAATAAGTAAATCCTAGATCTCAATTTACTTGTATGAATTCTAAGTCAGATTTCTAATATCTTTATTTCAGATTTCTGATTGCAGAACATCTATCTATGTCAATGTCTACAATAGAAGATCGTAACCATTTTTTATATCTATAGGAGGAGACACGCCTCAAGGAGAGACACGTCCTATGAGAGGACATCTTTCCACTTTGTGGAGACACATCTTCTCATGGGATGTGTCCCTTGAGTACGTGGACTTCCTTTAGTCAACCGATAATTATTGGTGGCTAACATCAAACACTCGCATGCATTTAGCAAACAACAATTAGAGTATATGAAGTTCGATCATCATTAGATTTCGAATTTTATTCATGCTCAGAAATTCGAATCACTTACTTACAAAATTTATATAAATAATAAGTAATTTTGATTATATATAAATGATGATTATGCATAAATGCAATCATCATTTATATTTGACCGAAGCTACCTTAAATCAACACTCCCTCTTAGCTAGGGAAGATAACTCAAAACAAGTAAGAATAGATATCACCTTACACGTGATATCGAAGATATGGTATGTTTCCAAAATTTGTCAAGTCACATGACATTCTTCATAACACATCTTCATTATGGTATGTGCATTGACATCAACTCTTATGATGTCTACCATAATAATTCATGGCATGTCCACGGATATATATTTATCCACCATGATTATCTCATAAGGATCATAATGATCTTCAATTGACATCAAGTCTTCATGATATCTATCAGAATGTCCATTAGATACTATCATGACATATCCATAGATATCAAGTCACATGATATCTATCATGATAGTTTAACTCATCATTGTAGAGTCGTCACTTTACAATGTCAAATACAAGTGTTCATTATTAGAAAGATCGTCACCTTTCAATAATGTACACAGGGGGGTAGAGGGCCCATAACTTCATGGCATCACACACATGACAAAAGAGTTTACACATTAAACATCTTTAAATATATTAGTACAACTGAACAATTTGAATCTCAATCACAATATCAAATTACATTTCAACCATACCAAGTTTCTTCTTGAAGTGTTCAAATTTAACTCTGGAGAGAGGCTTGGTGAGAATGTCTATTGTTTGATCATTTGTACTAATATACTCCAACTGGATCACATTCCTTTCTACCATGTCTCTTACATAGTGGTAAGGGATCTCAATATGCTTAGATCTATCATGGAATACTGGATTTACTGAAAGTTCAATGTAACTTTGATTATCACAATGGATAATAGTAGGATTCAAGGGTTCGCCAAAGAGTCCCACGATCAATTTTCGGAGCCACACTGCTTCTCTTGCTCCCATAGAGGCTGCAATATATTCAGCTTCTATCGAGATTTGTGCCACTGAAGATTATTTTTTGCTAATCCAAGAGATCATAGCCGATCCTAAACTGAAGCAACATCCTCATGTGCTTTTCCGATCGGTTACACTTCTAGCCCAATCTAAATCGGAGCATCCATGTAAATCTAGTTGGTCATTTCTATAAAGAAGACCATATCTAATAGTGCCTTGAAGATATCTTAATATGTGTTTCACAGCCATAAGGTGAATTTCCTTTGGCTCACACATGAACTGGCTTAGAGCATTCACTACATAGCAAATATCAGGTCTGGTGTTAACCAAGTACATCAATGATCCAATTATTTGTCTATATAGAGTGGGATCAGCAAACTTAGATTCTGTTGCTGCTTCTTTTAGTTTGTGTAGGTTGGTTTCCATGGGTGTAGACATGGTTCTACAATTCAACATCCCAAATCTCTTCAGAATATCAATGGTATACTTTCCTTGATTTAGTATGATGCCATCTGATTTTTGCCAGACTTCTAAACCCAGGAAGTAATGTAAAATGCCCAAGTCTTTCATGTCAGATTCTGAAGTTAGATCCTTCTTTCCTTGAGCAATGAGGTGATCTTCTCTTTTTATGAGTAGGTCATCAACATATAAAATAATTATTAGCATATCACCTTTAATTACCTTAAAATAAAGATTTGGGTCTACATCATTCTTGGAAAATCCTAGTCCCAAGAGATAGCTGTCAATTCTTTCATACCAGGCCCTGGGAGCCTGTTTAAGTCCATATAGAGCTTTCTTTAATCTGCATACATGTGAGTCAAGTTTATGTATCACAAAACCTTCAGGCTACTCTAGATAGACTTCCTCTTCAATGGTCCCATTCAAGAAGGCAGTTTTCAAATTCATTTGATGGATCTTCCAGCCTTTAGTTGCTACAATAGCTATTGATGCTCTCACAGATGTGTATCGGGCAACAAGTGCAAATGTTTCTTCATAATCAATGCCTTCCTTTTGTGAAAAACCTCTGGCCACAAAGTGTGCCTTGTGTTTTTCTATACTGCCATCCGCATCATGTTTGATTTTGAAGAGCCATTTAAAAGAGACAACAAATTTCTCTTTTGGTCTAGGCGCTATATCCCATACATCATTTTTCAAAATGGACTTATACTCTTATGTCATTGCATCCTTACATACTTGATGTTTGAAGGCTTCAGTAACACTGGTGGGTTCCAAATTGATGATTTCATTCATTAGGGTAACATAGCTTGAGAACCTTTTGGGTCTCTTACTTTCCCTAAAGGTTCCCTTGGGTGTTGCATGATTCTAAGATTCTTTAATCATTTTCCTAGCCCAAAGTGGTCTCTTCTTGATGTTGTCATTTGGATTCTCTTCTGAAGCAGATTGAAATTCACTTATTGTTTCTTCAGGATACTCCCTCTGAATCTTAGGAGTAGGTTCCACTTCTAAGACTCTAGGAGAATTATGAATTTCTATCTCACTTGAACTCCTTGCCCTTTTGAATGCAAGGTCTTCTTCAAAGATGACATCTCTGCTTAGTTCAATTTTTTTATGCCTGGGTATGAATATCCTATAGGCTTTGGAGGTTTCACTATATCCCACAAATACCCCTCTCTTTCCAGAAGGTTCTAGTTTGAATCTCTTTTCTTTAGGTACATGAATGTAGACCAGGCAACCAAAGATCCTTAAGTGACTAATGTCAGGTTTTATACTAGTCAAAGCTTCTTCAAGAGTCTTGTTGTCTAGATGAGAATGTGGACATCTATTTTGGATGTAAACAACAGTTCTAGAGGCTTTTGTCCAGAATGAGGTTTCTATGTTCTGGTCAAATAACATTGCTTTTGCAGCTTCTACAATAGTTCTATTTTTTCTTTCATCAACACCATTTTGTTGGGGGTTGTAGGCTACTGTAAACTCCCTCTTAATCCCAGCATTTATGCAAAATTCCTTAAAGATTTCAGAGGTGTATTCCTTCCCATTGTCTGTCCTAAGAATTTTAATTTTCTTCCTGGAGAAGTTTTCAGTGAGAGATTTGAACTCCTTAAACCTTTTAAGGATTTCTATTGACTCTTTACACTTAAGAAAATAAATCCATGTCTTCTTAGAGTAGTCATCTATAAATATTACATAATATAGGAAGCTTGCCATGGAGGGTACAAACATGGGTCCACATAAATCAAAGTGAACCAGTTTTGACACATCTTTGGTTTTACTAAAACTATTATGGAAGGATCCATTTGTATTATTTCCTAGGGCACACCCTTTACAAACTCCTTCATGAGTTTGTTTTAATTTAGACAATCCCGTTACCAGTTTTTCCACAGAGGGTAGTGCATGGAAATGAAGGTGTCCTAATCTTCGATGCCAAATTTCATTTGAATCAGAAGTATCAAGGGTAAGGACTTGCTTGATTTCAGTGCACAGTTTGTAAAGATAACCTTGCCTTATACCTATGGTTTGAGCTTTCTTTATAGTGGAGTTCTTAGGCCATGCTAGAACTTTCCCATCCATAAAGGTAACCCTATATCCATTGTCTTCAAGAGCAGAGATGGATATTAAATTCCTCTTTATTCCAGGTACAAATAAAACTCCAGTGAGTTGTAGGGAGAGACCATATTTTAGTTTGATGGAGCAAGTTCCAACCTCTTTTACAGGATGTGTAGAATCATCCCCAATAGTTACTTCTTCATCAGTCTCTTCAATCATAGTGTCTAGGTGTTCTTTGAACCCTGTGATGTGCCTTGAAGAACCACTATCAATTACCCAATTGTTGATACTGTTAGATACTTGACTTGATAAGTCTGAATAGAATACAAATTTCTCAGTGTCATAGTTTGTATTTGATTTTCCTACTTTAGCAAAAGATGCTTGTTGTTTTGTTCTATTAGGGCACTTCATTGCATAGTGCCCATAATGATCACATCTGAAATATTGTATTTGAGAGATGTCTTTCCTCTTCTTGATTGATCCTTTTCCATAGGAATTTCTCTTTCTCTTGAATGATCCTTTCTCATAAGAATTCGTCTTACCCCTTTTATTAGATTTTGTGTTGAGCACATGAATATCCTCATCTACAAGTTTTTGTTTGTTTTCTTTTGTTGAGAGTCTTGTTTCTTCTTGTAAGCAGTCTGTTCTTAGCCTATCAAATTTAGGGAGTTTAGATTTCGCACGTATTCCTTGAACAAATGACTCCCATGAGTTTGGTAGGCCTCCTAGAGCTATTAGTGTTAACTCCTTGCTATCAATTTGATATCCAATTTTTGATAATTGATTCCTTCGTTCAGTGATTCTCATGAAGTATGCATTAATAGTTTCTCCTTTGTTTATTTGAACATTATTAAGTTGTCTTTTTAATGCAAGAGTCCTACTGGTGTTGTTTATTTCAAAGGTGCTCTCCAGGGATTTGAACATTAGATATGCAGTCTCATGTTTTGAAAAAATAGGTACTATATGGTCCCTAATTGCATCTACTAAAATTTTCATGCTTTCTCATTGTTCTCAATCCATTGAGTTTTTCTCTGGATCATCCTTTGGTTCTCTCTTATTTTCTTTCACAAATGAGTCTAACTTATTTTCTTTTAGATTCATCATGATTCTAAATTTCCATGATGTGAAGTTGTTTGCACCTTCAAGACGGTCTTCAAATCTGATCACACTTGATATTATGAAGAATGTGATGTGAATTTGATTTCTTAAAAAATATGATTTTTCTAAATAATCTGATTATTTAATTTGATTCGAATTTTCTCAACGTGGCTCTGATACCATGTTAAACTTAATCAAATCTAATCAAATTATATCCTAAGGGAGAATAAGTAAATCCTAGATCTCAATTTACTTGTATGAATTCTAAGTCAGATTTCTAATGTCTTTATTTTAGATCTTTTGATTGCAGAACATCTATCTGTTTCAATGTCTACAATAGAAGATCGTAATCATTTTTTATATCTATAGGAGGAGACACGCCTCAAGGAGAGATGCATCCTATGAGAGGACATGTCCCTTGAGTACACAGACTTCCTTTAGTCAACCAATAATTATCGGTGGCTAACATCAAACACTTGCATGCATTTAACAAACAATGATTAGAGTATATGAAGTTCGATCATCATTAGATTTTGAATTTTATTCATGCTCAGAAATTTGAATCACTTACTTACAGAAGTTATATAAATAATAAGTAATTTTGATTATATATAAATGATGATGATGCATAAATGCAATCATCATTTATATCTGACCGAAGCTACCTTAAATCAATAGTAACAACTCAAGATTCATACATAAAATTATTCAATATTATTATATAATTAAACATGAAATTGAAATATTGAACTTAACCTTTTATTAAATTAGGATGAGATATCTAATATGGAAATCCACTCACAAAGTAAATTTGAGGATGGAAGTGTGGTAGTTACTCATGTCAATACTTTTTTAAAATCCTTATTGAGGATAGGTTGAATTAAATTGGTGTTGTGGTCCCATATAGATGTTTGATGTGTCAAAAAAACTAAAAAACATTGAACATTCTATTTTGGTGCATATTTATTCAAGAATGTTGGCACTAGCTATTGATATAGTAAGGTTAGAATTGGGGCTTTTGAAATATATACTAGGAATTTTATATAGTTAATTGTAGATGCATTCTTTCTCAAATTGGGAAGGGTTATGGGAGGTTAATCCTTTCTTGGCCTATTATGACATGAAGCTTTCTAATTACTTTAGAATTAATATTTGTATTAATAATTAACTAGTAATGATAGGAATCGTAATTCTAGTAATCATTAATAAAGGTCAGACTTGAGTAATAATATTCAAAAATCTCAATTTCATTAACAACATATAGACCTATAATAGTTGCAATAACAATTGTAATCACATTGGCATTAACATTTACATTAATAAATAATGTTTTTAGCCACAACTAAGTCATACTTGTATAATTATTTTATCAATATGGTAAAATCTACTCACAATATAAGTTCGAGCTTAAGTTGCAATGGCTAAGAAGCTTGATAACTATTTTATTTAATTTTTATAATGGTTGATAAGGTGCATGAGCATGCACCATTTTTAATAACTACAATTTGTAGAAGACAAGGAACTATTAGAATTAAAGTAAAGATAGCTCTCATTATTGATTAAACAAAATAATAATCAATTAGACATTCCTAATTAATATTAAATTAATAAAAATATAAATTAGAATGGATATATGTATAATATTTGAGTTGCTAGTTGATTGTTTGAAGAAACTAGTCCTTGGGCTAAGGAAGAAGATGTTGATCAATATATAAAAGCATTAAGAGTAATATATTTGTTGTATAACTAACTAATATGAAGAAATAAAGTATTTAAAATAGAGTGTCATTGGAAATGCTAAAGGATTTATCCACTACAATCAATTTTTAGGTGATAAGTAGTGTGTAGTACCTATACAAATTTGGGTGGCATGATGTTGAGCTTTCATGGCCAAAATTTTTGTTTACAATTAAAATTTCCTTGGTAGAAATCTATACATAATGTTAAAGCATAGAAAAGGCAGGTTACTATTTAACTTAGAATCTCAAGAATACTAAGATTATAACATATATATAATATTTAATAACATTGTAAGATTTATTTTTTCTATACAACATTTCATGATGCAATCTAGCTTGACCCTCTCAATACCCACTTTTAAGAAAAATAAGAAGGGTTGTAATACAATCAAAGGTGTGTGAGATGTTGTCAAAACACTTGAAAAGTAAAAGTGAAAGTTAAACTGCATGTTCCTGGTTAGTTATCCATCAAATCCTAGTAGGTATTATTTTATTGGGAAGAAAAAAAGAGTATCACATAGATTTATACAAATAAGAAAATTCATTCAATGGAATCATTTAGGACAACACCTAACCATTAGAACCTAGTAATAATTTGATTGGGAAAAAATGAAAAGGGTATCATGTACATGTATGCAAATAACCAATTCATTTAATGGGATTAATTAGGACTCCATAGGCAAGGTAGTGTTGATAAATACTTCACCCAAGAAATAAAATCATACATATACAAAAGTATTAAGATTTACCTACTTATCCTATAAACTTGTCACCTTAAGGATACAAGCAAACAACTAGTCATGACCATCCATAGCAACAAGATAAGTGTAGGATCATCAAAAGAAGAAACTTGGAACCTAAGGATTGGTAGGATTATCCTTTGAGACCATACGTTGCTCTATCAAAATATCCTGGTAAAAAAAAAGGATGATAATGATGCTTGTGTGATTTACCAAAAATAGATTTCAAATATAACTTGTATTTTAGAATCCTTGGATGGCAAGAGAAATTTGAGATTACAATTAAAAATCTCATTGTTGAAAACTAGATAATTCAACAATATGGAGAAGGATATTTAGTGCAATAAGGTTGTAGCCTTGTCGACATCTCTTTATCTTTGGGTGTGCATAAGTTCATATTGTTTTCAAAAAATATGTAATTAGTAAAGATATATAACACCAAGGATTTTTGGAACTTTAGTTTTCAGGTTTTCCTAGATGAAACCCACATTCTTCGGTCAATTTTGCATTGTATTAAACTTTAAAAAAATTCCAAGGAATTTTAGTATTTGACTGAATTTTTCCATATTTAGTTAAAATTGCTTTAGTTTGTTTTGTAAATTTCTTTGTATAAAATGTATTTTTGTTTTAAAGATAATAATATTGACTTTTAAATCTACCATTATATATAATTATACTATACAATTAAAATAATGGAATAGAGATTATTTTCTTACTTGGGCAACCTAGAATGCACATTGTTGAAACAACAGACACCTAGGGTTTTGTTTAAATGCTTTGATTGCGAGTGGGTTCTCAAGAAAATGATCAAGCCCTGATTTTTTTAATTTTATATTTAATAGTTTTGGTTGAAAGGTATTTAGGTTATTAATTGCTTGATTATTGGGTTGTTGTAATGATGTGTTGTTTTGGTTATTGACTTGCGGTTTTTGATATGACTGTGTTTGTGTGTTTTGCCTTGGGGCACTTATGATAACTTTGGCGTCAATGACACCATCGTTAGTGACATTTTTGTTCTTTTCCCATGTGTGAGGGGTTTCATTGTAACTAGTTGATGGATGATTGTCTTGATAAGTGGGTGTCCCCCCTTGTGCTACAAGGGCTCTTTCAATGTTGAGTGCCTTGGGGGTCAATTGGTCATATGTTTTTATGCATTGTAATTTCAAATGAAAGGCCAAGGTCCCTTCAAGATTAGCGATGATAGTTTTGATTTGTTGTTCTTCTGGAATGGCCCACTTGCTTCTATTGGCCTTGGATCACCATCATTGCAAGAAGGATGCAAATTCTTCCCCCTTGGCTTGTTTTAGGTTGGAAAATTCTTCCAAGCTCACGTCCATGCCTATGTTAAATGAATAGTTTTGTATGAATAATTCCCCAATCTCTTGGAACTTTTTAATTCCAGGAGGAAGGCGGGAGAACCATTCCATTGTTGGACCAACCAAAATTTGAGGGAAGAGCCACATTAGATACGTGTCATCATAGGCAACTTCCATACAATGTACGTGGAATTCCCTGATGTGATCTTCAGGATTTTTGGTTCTATGGTATTTGTCAAATTTTGGTATCTTGAAGCCTTGTGGGAATGACACCATCGCAATGCTTCTATCAAATGGATAAGGGTACAAATTCCCTTGTGTTTTTGTTGTTTTCCCTTATTGTAGGTCTAGCACTTTTTGTGAGAGAAATTTGATTTGTGCCGACACATCATTTTGTGGATCGGGCGGTGGTATGAATGTGTTTTGGGGTGGTTTTGTTGCTTGAATGACGGGTGGGGTGTTTTCCATACTTGGTGTTGTGCTCACAAGAGGGTTTTGTAAGCTTTGTTGTGCAAGTAATGCTTGTTGGTATGCTTGTAATTGTTGTTGTGCCAATAATGCTTGTCGTTGCTCATTTTTGTTGCACCAACAAAGCTTTTTGTTGGGCTTGTAACTAAGTTGCTTGTTTTTGTGCTTGGTATTGTTGCAAAGCTTGTTGATAAGCCTGCTTTTGTGACACAGCTTGTGCTTGGGCTTGATGTGTTTGGTATTGAGCTTGTGCCTATGCTTGATCTTGTGCTTGTGCTTGTGCAGCTTGTGCGACTTGCTGTCGTTGTAATAAATCTTTTGCTTGTGCTTGGGCAACCTGTTGGGCTTGTTGTCCATCTTGTTGTGCCTATGCTTGTTGTGTGACTTGTTATGTAGCTTGTGTGACTTGTTTCATTTGGAATTGTTGAAGTGATTTTTGATATGCTTGTCGGGTTGCTTGTAATGTGATGTTGTATTGATTTGCCATGTTTGGATTTGGTGGTAGAGGTGGAGGATTTAGAATGGTGTGAGGTGGTGTGATGAGATTTTGTTGAGGTGGTTGTTGAGGTGTTTGAGTGATGAAAATGGGTTGTGTGGTGGAGGGCATGGTTGATGCGCTAGGTCCTTGGGAGACCATGTTTTGGAGAATCTGGGGTGTTGCAGATGGTGTAATGGTTGATTGGGATGTTTGGATTGGTGCCACTTGGTGTTGCGATATCAATGGCATGCTTGGAGGATTTGGTATGTTGATTTGACTCATGATTGGAGGATTGTTTTGACTTAATTGATTTTGGATCAGTATGTTGGGTAAAGGGGGTTTCCCTAAACCTTGGATTGATGTGGATGTGGATGTTAGTGAGGGAAGTGGTGGGAGGATAGGTGGTACTTTTCCTTGAGAAAGTAATGAAGAAGAATCAAAGATCCTCCCTTGTCCAAATAAACCCCCTTTTCCTTGTGATGCCATGGGGAGAGAGACTTGTGTTCCAAGAGGGTATGTCGGTGTTGTAGAGAAAGTGGATGAATTATTGGTGTCATGGAAAATGAGTGGAACATACAAATGTTTTGAGTCTTGCTGGATGGTGTTCGACATACCCAAGATGGTGTTTTCATCTGATTTTGGGTTGTTTACAAGGGGGTGTGTTTGAAGAGCTTGGAACAATGAACTCCCCTTGGTGATCATGGGTTGACTTGGAGCATGAGATGATGTTGGTTGTGGGATGGTTTGAATGATGTTTTGGAAGAATGGTGTGAGTGATATTGATGGCATAGTCCCAAGAGGTTGTTCCATGATAGTGCTTACATCATAATCAGAAGGGAGTTTAGCCCCTTCCTTTGCTAATGCTAGCATGTATTGTGAAGGATTGAGTCTCATCATTGTATTGAAAATCTTGTGGTTTTCAAGATTTTGGACTATCTCCATGATTTTTTCTTGAGTCATTCCTAGGACATTGTTGGTAACTTCCTCCACTTGACAACCTCCCTCTTGAGGATCTTGTGGTAATTGAGGAAGGTTGAGTGGGGGGTTGTTAGATCCGATGGGATTCAATTCAGGTGCAGTTTCACTCAAGTCACTTGAAGTGGATCTTTCTTTATTTTTCTCCATGTTTTTCTTGTGTTGAGATCTAGTTTGAACCATAAAATAAGGATCAGCTTTCAAGAATATGGGAGGAAAACCTCTAATTCCTTAGGCTGGTCTAAACTTTAGGTACAAAGAAGAAAATCTAAGTTTGTTTAAGGATCAAATGATGGTGATGGGATAAATGAAAGATGGATGGTGTGAATGAATAAACTTGTAAGAACCTTGGAGGAACACTAGACTTTAGGACTTTTGGATTTGATTTAGATTTGATTTGGATTTTAGATAATGAACTCATAAACCCCAAGATGTTGGATGTTATCTTGGAATAAACTTGTCCACAAGGTGATAATTTAACTAAGTGTATGAAGAAGGATTCATCCACACACACTTACTCAAATAAGATGGTTTTTTATTTTGATTTGAAGGATTACCAAAATTCTAGCATGAACTATTTTTCCAAGATTCTAAGAGTTGTTTTGTGAGATGGGATTTGATTGATGTTTAGGGGATGGATGAAAGTGTTGATTTTGATCCTACATGAACCTAGACATACTTTTGATTAGAAGACCTAGGTATTGAAGAATATGCTATACTTCTAAAGTGCTCAAATTCAAATGACCAAACTTTGACTTTAGATGAGTGGTTCAAATTGAGCATACATATCCAGATTGTTTAAAGGAATGAGTTTATAAAACCTCGTGAACTTCTTTCTTATCTTGGTGTATTGCTTGGGGTTGCACTTCCTAATGTACTTCTTTATAACTTTTTGAGTGTGACACCTAAACTTGATTTTTTTGCATAAAGACTTTTTCTTTGGGATCTTGACCTTTTTGGAAATCACGAGAACAAGCACATATGTGGGGTTCAATTTTCTATAGTCTTTAATTAATGAGTTATTTTTACCACATCCACACTTTCTTGCTTAGATTTTCAAACCGAATGTTTATGTCTCAATTTATTTTCATCCCACAAGGTCCATTATGTGGAAATCAAGAGAATCAAGGAAATATTTCCCTAATGTTAACTTTAGAGAGAGAAAATTGAGATATATGCCCAAATACTTAGAAGCCTCTAAGGATAGAATCCCTATGGACAAGCAATAATATATGGGATATTCAAAGGTATTTTCTCTTTCCAAAGGGTTTGAATTTTGATGACCTTGTTGAATGTTTGTTTCCACATTTTGAGATTTCAAGCAAAGTGTTTTGATTCTGAAACAATGCACAACCCTAGGATAGAAAAGGCAATATTTGTTGGATTCCCACTTGGATTTCTCCAGCTGTGCTTATTGAGAGCAGATGATTAGAATCTTGCCCACACCGGCTCCCCTCCATGGCACTCACTTCTACGGATTAGCCAAGCTTTGAGTTCTCATGAACCTCCCATGACAAACTCTTCATCTCTACTAAGAACCACAATTATGTGGGATGACTTCAAAGGTCCGACCTCTTGATACCAATAAATAGTTAGGGATTTTGGATTCTACACAAATTGGTTTATAATCAAGGAACCCGTTCAGAAGGCACACGAGAGGCAAGATCAACTCCTATAAGGAGAATCACCTACTTGTCCATAGGAGCTCCTATAATGTTGATATTTCCTCAACATTTGAGTTTATATATTGGTTGGGAGTAGCTTGGATTTTAGTTCATCATTGGTTTGAGTCGTTCCCTTGAGGTGAGTACTTTTTCCCACCAAGGCAGGTCCTCTAAAGTTAAACAATAGCGAAGAAGTATTTGTAGTTTGACCACCTAGATTGCGTAAAACACTAGGAGGGAGCACACACAATGCCTTCTCTTCACACTCACATGATTGTTCAATTTTAAACCCAAACTTGAAGTGTGTAGGTAATTTTTTAGGCAATCAATGTCAGTAGGATCTTTTTGATTCTCAAGATCATCATGAAGCGCAAGAGAAGTGCATATACATTCGAATGACACTAATTGAAAAAAATATTACAAATCAAAGCAACAAAAGTTCGTTTTAAATCCTCAATGGAAATGATGAGTTCTTTTCAAGCACCAAAATCAAATATGAAGTTGTTTGTCCGATTTTTAAAACTCAAAATCAAATCTAGTGAGTTTTTAATGTTATTTTTAACCTTTTCTGTTCTTTTTAAAACCCAAACGATATGTAGTTGAGTCCTAAACTGAAAGATAACAAGATTCTAAATATTGGGTTATAGGTGTCACCAAAGTGTTAAAAAACGTTTGTTACAATCATGAAATAGTGTCATAAGAAGCTTTCTCCTTGTTTCCTCTTCTTTTTTGTCACCTAACCTGTAAAAGTTGATCAACCCAAAAAAAATAGAGCCACAAAATAGGTCAATGGTCAAAGGAGATCAATATATAAAGCACATGCTAAAACAAATTTGAAAACTGATCATTTACCCAGACCCAGCATTAATTTCCACAGTTGCATCGCTATTTGAGGATTTCAACGTCGCTTTGTGAAAAAACAAAGACCGCATTTACGTCACTATTTCCTCCAGCGTCACCCTTTGGAATGTGATCAACTCAACAACATCAACGCAGCGTCGCTCTTTAGACACAAAGACAGCGTCGCTATATAGCGATTACGTCGTTGTTTGTCTTTTTAGCGTCATTGCGTCCTGGAAAGACAGAAAAGAGAAAAAATGATGGAAATGGAGAAAAAAGTGTGTTAATTCCTAGATTTGTGCCCTCCTTCTAGCACCAAAATGTGAATGCTTCACCTAGACCTGCTCAAACATGAAAAAACAAACAATCATTAGTCAATAAATAAGTGTAAACTAAGCATTCCCTATGAAATTCTTTGAACATATGAATAATGGAAACAAAGTAAAATATCAAATAAATCACAAATGAAACACAATTCTAATGCTCAAACCAGCATCCCATAGAGGGATTGGTGCTCCCTTGATGTGGAAAGAAGAACTTTCTGAATCCCTTAATAAGCTTTGGATGGATGTATGATGAACAAAATGTCAATAACCTAGCTATGATTGAGAAACTCTATGCTTATAGTAATCTGACTTGCGGATGATATTGTGGATAATGACTTTGCATGAGATTGTGGATCCTCTTTCAATAGAGAAGGCCTCTATTTATAAGGAAGAAGGGTTGAAGAGTGAAGAATGGGGAGAATGTGGGATTAAAAATTGGACCAATGGCATTGTGCCACTTGTTATCATGCTAATGAATCTTGGAGGAGATGTGTGAGCACATCTGGGTAGATGGGATGTGTAATAGGAATGAATTCCAAGAGGTGGCTTGTGTAAGAGGTGTAAGAGCCTTTAATGCCAAGGTGGCTCAAAGGGGAGGACATGTAAGAGTCTTTGATGCCAAGGTGGCTAAAAAAGAGAGGACAAAGGTTCTTTGGGAGGGAAAAAGTCAAGTGGGTGGAATATTCAAAGAATATGCCATTTTGAATGAAAAGAGGGTGATTAGTAAATCAAATAAATTGATTTACATGTGCAACTTGGTTAGTTGACCAAGGTTGACTTACCCTAGGGTGGAGTTAAAAGCTAGAGGAATGGGGGATTAGTGTTAGGAGTTAATTAATTTAGGATTAATTAACTTAGGTGAAATTAGTTGATTTATGACATTTGATTTAAATGTTTGGGTTTATTTAAATCAAATGAGAGGATGTTAGAACTTTAGGATTTTAATTAAATAAATTGATTTATTTAATAAAAGGAAGAACATTAGGATTTTAATTAAATATATTGGTTTATTTAATTAAAGGAAGAACATTAGGATTGGAGATGATGAAATAATCTGATAAAGTTCATTATCTGATTTAAGGAGGAAATTTAATGAATTCAATTAATTAAATAAAGATTATTCAATTAATTAGTTAGTGTGGAAGTGATTAAGGAAGAATCGGTGTTAGTTAATCAGAATCAAGTGCATGATATCAATCAGGATATTTTGAGTGTCTACAAAATGATGTTGCGAATAAGAGAAGTAACACCATTTCAAAGAAGAATAAAACATAGTGGGTAGGCAAGGGATAATGACTGGTGGCATGATTCCACAGTCATTGGTGAGGATGAGGAAGGATGAGGAGGTGGTAATGGTATTCCCCCTTGAGAGGATAGGCGGGTTCAAAGAACATGGGTGTGTTCTCAAAATAGAGATATTTAGAGGATAAAGGATGAAAGGAGGAACTAAATAAGTATGAACAAGAGAAGATAAGGATGATGGACATATGGATGGGAGAGGAAGGCTGGATGATCATCATAATACAATAATATAATCAACCTAGATTTTATATTGTACTTGATGTTATGCACTAGGTATAAGGAAGCAGGGTGATAGTGTGCCAAGTACATGATATAAAAAGGTCAAAATGCTAGCATATTCCTTATAACACCATGATATCAAAGAGCATGATGCCCCTATGGTAATAGAGTGAAAATATCATGATAGATGGAAAAAATGATAACATGAAAGAAACAAGAAAGCATGCACATCAAACCTAAAACAAGCAAGGACTATACTCCAAGTCAAGCTAAAAATCGATCGATTAATTGATTGATTAATGATGATGAGGATAGTAAAATTAACAATAAGAACAATGTGTACCCCAAAGATTTTTTTTTAATGATAAGAACACATGCATTAGGAAGGATAAATCCCTATGATGATAATTGTATTAATGGATCAATAGATTTTAGTTGATTTGGATCAAATCATGGATTGATTTTGGATGATGAGCTAGATTGTCAGATTGGATCACATGGATTAGGATAGATTTCATTTGGATGTATTGGATTGCTAGTTTTGGGTTGGTAGGATAGATAGATGATAATTGATGGGATAGGATTGGATTGGATGAGAGATAGAGAATAAATATATTGGATAGGATAGGATTGGAGGATAGAACCAATGACAAGGGAAAACCAAACATGAAAGTATGGAGAAATTGCTTAGATAGGATATAAATGGATTGAATAGATGGATTTACAAGGACTAAGTTGCAAAGGAAAAAGATGCACCACACCGAAGGCAGTGCAATCATAGATGTAAGATGATACAACATGCATAAGATGGAGGGATAATGCATAAGGGATATGGATGGTGGAGGAAATAAGGTTTTCATTGTCCAAAAAATATAGATATTTTCCCCTAGCCTTATCAAGATCAAAGGAGGGAGGGAAGGGTGGATTTGGATAGGATGGAAGGAGATATTATGAGGGATATGGGATCGAGGATAATAAAAAATATGGATAAGGTATGGATGGAAGGATAGTATTGAGGCTCCTTGTCAAGATCAAAGATGGGAAGGGATGATGGATCTGGATAGGATGAGGGATATGGGATGAATTACATGGATAACATAATATACATAGGATATGTGATGTTTATGAAAATCCTTAGCCTTGTCAAGATCAAAGGTGGAAAAGGGAGGATGGACTTAGATAGGATGATGGATAGGGGATAAGGGATAGTAGAGTATGGATAGGGTGTGGTAGCATGGATGAAGCTTGTCCCCAAGTGTAGAGTGCAATTGGATGGGGAGTGCAATTGGATGGGGTATTACACATGACACCTATTTTCTAGGTTTTCATCATGGTACTTGTCCAAGGTGCCACAAAAAGTGGTTTTCACCACTGAAAGAATGATTTCTCTTTATTTTTTCATTTTTTCATTTTCTTTCATTTTTTTAATTTTTTATTTTTTTGGGATGGTATGGATGGAGAAGGATGAGGACAAATATATGGATAGGTGGATTTAGAATATAGGGGATGCATAATAAGGAGATGGAGGAAGGACTCAAGAATCTAGTTCCATGGATGGTATCCCTTGAACATGTTATAATGGATCATGGTAATCAGAGCTATGCTCATAGACGTTCATAGAATGATGGTATGATGTAAGAAAGTAAGGAGTTGTGCAAATGATTGAATTAAATGAGGTTTATGGGGGGTAAAAAATTTATGATAGATGGGGTGTTGGAAGACTCGTTGATGAATGGATGGAAATGTTGGAAAGGTCAACATTGGCACACACCTTGGGTGGTGGTGAAGTTGTGGAAGTGAAGTGGATTTTAGATTTTGGGATATACAGGCCCAAAATGAATTTGAAAGATAGGGGACTTTTAGATGGAGGATTAGAGGACTTAAGAGTAGATGAATCTATTGGATTAGAAAGTTTTGATGTTGATTTTGATTGTGCTTTTAGATGCATTGATTCTATTACTTTCTCTAGGATCGACATGGTTTTTGTCTTGGATTTTTGCTTCATGGGCCTTTGTGGTCTTTTGGATTTATCTTATTTATTTTGTATCAGATTTTTCTTTATTTTTGCATGTCTTTTTGAGAGGACATGTTGATCCTTGGATGTATGTGGATTTTTTATTTATGAATTTTATGTTTGGCATCCAAATTTATTCCAAGAGCCATGGGATTGTTACATGAAGATGAATGATATGAATATTTTATAAATAGGTTGATGTAAGTAGGATGTTGGAAGGATTTCAAGGATTTTTGCCTTTATTGATCTTGATTTATAATAAGATGAAAGGATTTTTATATAGGGAGGATGGGGATATTGGATGGAGGGAGTAAGGACCTAATATGGATGGAAGGGGTGAATGGTTTGGTTTTGGGACATAGGGACCCAAAATAGATGGAAAGGATGAAGGATTAGGCTTTGGGACATAAGGGCCCAAAATAGACTTGGTAGATGGAGGATATGAATGTTTGGACTTAAATGGATAGATTTGGGATTTTAGAGGGATACCAACTTCTTGAGCATGATATTTGTATAAAATTCCATGATAAATTTTATTTTGTTTGATTTGGATAGGTTCCAATATTCCTTGCTCATGGAAGCCTAACCATTTGCCTTGATGGTGCATAATTTGACAAAAACCTTTTGCCAATGGGATACAAGTGTTATTTTGGAAGAAAGATGTGAGTCCATTTAGAGGAGGATGTGATATGGAAGGGATGATAAGTTCTAAGAGGAAACTAGATTGTATGAAGGTGGAAGAACCTATTTGATAGGTGTGGGGTTCATGGATAGTTTGGATAGGAGTGATGGCATCTTGTGGAGGATTAGAATCATTACATGGAGATGAAGGGATGCTTTGATATTGACTTGGGTAGGGATCATTAGGGGGAGTGGAAGAGATAATTCTGGTCTTGATTAGGAATGAGATCATGTGATGGAGTGGATGATATAATTTTATCTTGATTATGAGATCAAAGAGGATCATGACATGAAGTGGAATGGGTGTCTTGATATTGATTTAAATAGGCATCATGCTATGACGTGAGAGGGATATGTGGCTCTTGATATAGGATGAGATCTCAACATGGGTTATGATAATGAAATGGTTGGGAATCATGATATGAAGTGGAAGGGAGGGAATCATGAGATGGAAGGGGATCATTGGATGGGATGGAAGGGATGGAAGGGATGTTTAAATCTTAACATGTAGGAGAATCCATGCTAGAATGATTTGTACTAAGGGATGGTGTGATGGGGGAGGAATAGTGTGTAGAAACTTCTAATTGGGTGGATGGAGAGATAAGATATTCATGGGGCTTATGGTATGGGGTTTGAATATTTTTAAGGGTTGTATGGTGTTATTATTTTAGAAGGGAATGATGCATGTGGAGTCACATGGGTCCACAACATTGTGATGGGGACTTTGCAATGCTTTATTTTCTTGGAGTCCTTGGAGGGGTTGAGGAGTGATACATGTAGATGTTTTAGGCTTAGATGGATGATTATTATTAGATGGGGGATTAGGATTATGGCTTGGAGGATTGGGATTGAATGAAGGATTATAACTATGGATTGGGGGACTAGAATGATAGCTTGGAGGATTGAAGGTGACAGGGGTATTGTATAAGGATGTAGATTAGGATATGGATAGGGAAGAATATGGAGATATAGATGTTTGATGGGTAGTGTATGTAGGTGAGGGATAAGAGAGAGATATGGATGGGGTTGGATGGGAAATTTTTATGGGGAATTGGTTTCCTTTGTCAAAGGATGAAGAAGGATAAGCAATAGGATATGGATTGGGATTAGATATATTTTGTTGAGGTGGCATGGATGAAGATATGGTAAATGGGTATAAATTCATGATATTAACTTGGTAATTGGGTATGTTGATGGTATTTAGTATGTTTTGATGTGAGGATTATGGGTTAATGTGTTGATATGTGGTATGTTGGGGAATATGGGTATTTGTAGATGCTTTAACTTTTATAACCATATTTTCAAACCAATCCCTGAAACTTATATAAGGAGAATATATTGGATGGTTATACATGGTAGACGATTGATTGGAAGAGGGAAGTTTGGGATTGATTTTGGAAGAGGATGGAAATTAGGATGATGAATTAAAAATGGATTTGGGATTAGAAGAATAGGACCCGATGATGAAGATGGAGGATGAGATTATATTTGGGGATCAAATTTCAAGACTTAAGTTGATGGAGGATGATTCTCTAGACTAAATATAGACTAACGTTCTTAAGTAACACTTGATTGGATTTGATTTCTACTTAAGATAGACAAATTTCTTAAGTATGAATTGGTGAGATTTGGCAACTATACTTAAGATAGACTAACATTCTTAAGCAAGTTTGGATTAAGGATGGGATCAACTTAAGGTCTTAATTTTTTATTGGGAGGTTGGATTTGAAATGGATGATAGTGGATTAGGGCTAGGAATTTTGGATAAAGGTTTTTGAAGGTGATGAAAGGATATGGGGTATAAATGAGTTTAAGTCCTTAACCAAATTTTTATGTTCAAAGGATGATTTTTTATTAACAATTGGGGATTGGATGCTTGTTTGAGATAGATGAATAATGGGTGATTGACTTTGGATGAGTGTCAAATGGATTAGATTAGGATTTGATTGGAATGGGATTATTTTGATAAGGGAATTTAATTAAGATGATAATGAAGGATGGGGATTGAGGATGACAGTAAAGGACGTGGATTAAGAATGATAATTTATAAAGGATAGTTAGGAAAAAGATGAATGATGAAATTGGATTAAGAAAAAATAATGGAGGGTGATTATGATGATGTAGATTATGGGAGAAAAATAATAGAGGGTGATTAGGATAAGGATTAGTACCTTGATCGGATTATAAAAATGATTAGGATTAGAATCTAAAATGATGGATGTAGGGATGGACTAGAGATAGATTAGGATGATGTGGATAGTTGGGATGATGTGGATTAGATGATTAGGGATGATTAGGAAAATATGGATGATAAAGATAATTAGGGGATAATTAGAATGATTATGGATGAATAGGATTATTAGAGATGATTAGGATTATTAGGGATAAAATTATTAAGATGAGATGAGGAATTGGATAAATGGATTTGGATGAAAATATTAGAAGATTGGTTGGATTTGAATGAAGGTTTTGTTGGGAAAATGTGTCTCAACCTTGCAATTATATAAGGTTTATTGTTGACAGAATGTATAATATATATATACTAGTTACACTGATAGGTGTTATATACAATGGGAGCATAGGGTGGAGGGATAGAGTGGGATGCATGTTAATGTTAGCATTTTTTTGTTAACAAATTCTCTTAAATGGCTAGCATACATTAAATTAATGATATATTGTAAATATGGACTGTTCATTATTAGGTCTCAGATCTAATGGTAGATATTTTTTTGACTTGACTTGCCCTAGAATGTAACCCTATTTTATGAGGCCATTGTACTACGACTATAGATAGTGATGTATTCTAAAAGTCTAATAGCGGTAGTGTTGTCTCTAGATCTCTAGTGGTGACACTCTTATGAGAAGCTCGCTCTACAAGTATATTGTAATCTTTGTGATTTCTGAATAATATATTGGACGAATTTTGGATTGTGGGGTTTTTCTCCCAAAAGGTTTTTCCCACCGTAAATCGCTGTATTGTGGTATGCATGATATTTATATTTATTTTTGTTTAAGTTTCTATAATTGTTAAAAATATCTATAAAGTTTTGCATTATTCTCTTCTCAAAATTAGTGTAGGAAGTTATTATACTACCTTAGCTTTCTTACAAGTGGTATCAAAGCTTTATCACCTTTGGTTTCAGTTATGGGTTGTTGGTTTTTTTGAACTAATTTGGATTTGAGTGGGAGCTTGTGCAAATGATACTTTGTGATCTTGTTGCAAGAATTTTTAGATGGAAAGTTCATCAAGGAGAATAGAGGTGGATAAATTTCTTGGAAATAATTTTGAGATGTGGAAGTTGAAGATGAAGTATCTATTGATAGATTGAGATCAGTGGGATGTTCTTGATGAGAAAGTTTCAAGGCCTACAAATCCGACTTTGGCTACTCAATATGATGTTATGGATTGTAAATCCAATCAGATTATGCTTGGTAGACTCTATTTTAATAAATGTCCATGAAGAGACCTCTACACAAAAACTATGGAAGAAGCTTGGTGAGATGTATCAAGCTGGATCTTTAGTGAACAAGATTTTCTTAAGGAAGAAATTATATTCCTTGAGAATGGAAAAGGGTGGACGAATCACAAACCACCTGAAAGCATTCAATATGTTGGTAGCTCAATTTGCATTAGTTGGTGTCAAAATGGACGAGGAGGAGAAATGTTAGATATTTCTTTGTTCTTTGTCTGATTCATGGAATTCTCTTGTTATGGCTATTGGGAGTATTTCTGTTATATTGAAGACTGAAAATGTGGTGGGTTCTTTGCTTTATGATGAGGAGGAAGGTATCCATCACTACCAAGTAATCCATAAATTTTCATGGAAGACCTAAGGAAAAAGGCAAGAATAATGAGAATCATGACAAATCCAAGTTCAAGGGGAGATCTAAATCTTCTAGAAAGTCCAAAGTTATTTGTTGGAATTGCGGTAAGCATGGACATATCCGTAAGGACTACAAAGAAGAAAAGAAGATATTTTATTTCGATTATAAGTTCGAGAAGGAATATGGTGATGCATTCATTGCATCTTTGACAACTCATGCAGATAATGATGCATGGTTAATTGACTCGGGTACATCTTTCCATATGACCTTTGATAGAGATTGGTTTTTTGAATATGAAGAATTTGATGGAGGAGGTAAGGTGTACTTGGGTGATGATTCTTATTTAAATATTGTTGGTCGTGGTAAATTTAGAATTAGGTTTCCTAATGATAGAATAAAAAGGATTAATGGTGTGTTGTATATCCTTGGATTAGCATGAAATTTTTTATCTATGAGCAAACTAATAGATGCAGGTGTGCAAGTAGTATTTTCTAATGCAAGATGTAAGATGGTTTGAGGTGCTATGGTGATTGCTAGAGGTTTCAAATATGGCACATTATATAAGCTTGAAGCATTCACTATTGAGTGCAATAGTACTTCTTTTAAAAGAAAGTATATGGATGAGGTGAGGGTTTCTTCTTCAGTAGATGGTCATGGCTTCTAGGTACCAAAGGATTCTCTTTCTTCTGAATTAAAGTTACCTGCAAAGAAAACTATGTTATGACACCAAATACTTGGCCACATTGGAGAAAAGGGTCTAAGGACCTTGAAAAATAAAAACCTTGTTGAAGGGTTGTCTGATTGTAATCTTGAGTTTGATTTTTGCGAGCATTGCATTTATGGAAAACAAAATCATGTTCAATTTTACTTGAGTTCTCATAAATCCTGTGATGTATTAGATCTTATTCATTCTAATGTGTTTGGTCCTGTAGATGTTCCTTCAATTGGAAAATCCACATATTATGTTTCATTTATTGATGATTACAATAGGACATGAGTATATTTTTTAAAAAGTAAATATGAAGTTTTCAATCAATTTAAAGAATTTAAATCAATGGTTGAGTTGCAGACTAGAAAGAAAATAAAATGTTTGAGGACTGATAATGCCAGTGAATTTTTCTCTAATGATTTTGATAGATTTTATAAATATTGTGGTATTCATAGACAAAAGACAACTATGTATTCTCCACAACAGAATGGAGTTGCAGAAAGAATGAGAAGGACATTGATTGAGAAGGCTAGGAGTATGTTGAGTGGTGTTGGCCTAGAACAAAGGTTTTGGGCTGAATTTATTGCCATTACTTGCTACCTGATTAATAGGTCTTCTACATCAACTCTTATTGATCAGACGCCTATAGAGGCATGGTCGGGTCACAAGCCTTCATTAAGACATCTTAAAGTTTTTGGTTGTGAGGCATATACACATGTGTCAGAGGAGAAACAAACAAAGTTGGAGAACAAGGTTGTGAAATATATCTTCATCGGATACAATTATGGTGTGAAAAGATACAAGCTTTGGGATCATGTTGCACAAAAGGTAATATATAGTAGAAGTGTTATTTTTAGAGAAACTAAGCCTTCTTTTGTTACATTGCAGCCAAAATAAAGTAAATAGGAAGAGGTGATTCAACTTCCTTCTATGCCTAAGAAAGTTGAATCAAAGCCCATGGATAGACAAGAAGTTGAGGAGAATTCATCTAGCTCTGAATCTTTAGAAGAGGAGGAAGAACCTCCAACTCAACTTCTTCATAGGTCTACAAGGCATAGACAACCACCTGAGAGGTATTCACCTGATGATTGGAGATATATTTTTTATTTGAATACTAACATGGATGAACCCAGATTTGTAGAAGAGGCATTAGGTATGAAAGATGAAAAATCTTGGAAGATTGTTATGGATGAAGAGATGGCATCTTTGAAAAAAATGATACATGAGATCTTTTACCATTGTCTGGAGGATGAACACATGTTGGTTGCAAATGGGTGTTCAAGAAAAAGATTGGTTCAAATGGAGGTATTGAGAAGTATAAAGCAAGATTGGTTGTGAAAGGTAGCTCTCAAGTTGAAGGTGTTAATTATGGTGACATATTTTCTCCTATAGCAAAAATGGCATCCATTAGATTTTTGCTTTCTATTGTTGTTGCTTATGATTTAGAGTTTGAGTAAATGGATGTGAAAACTGCTTTCCTTCATGGTGACTTGGAGGAATATATTTATATAACACAACTAGAGCACTACATAGTGAAAGGTAAAAGTAAATTGGTTTTAGAAATTGAAGAAACCTTTGTATGGCCTAAAATAGAGTCCTAGGATGTGGTACCAAAAATTTTATACATATGTTTTGAGTTTGGGATTTGAGCATTCTAAATTAGATTATTGTGTTTATTATAAAACTAATGGTGATCATTTCCTATTTATTGCATTATAAGTTGATGATATGTTATTTATTGGCAAAGGGAAAGGTATGATTTCAAAGTTGAAATCTCAACTTGCTGCTAAATTTGAAATGAAATATCTTGGTGTAGCCAAGAACATTCTTGGGATGGAAATTAGAAGGGATGGAGAGAACAAAAAGCTATGGCTTGACCAAAGTAAGTTTGTCAATTCAATTTTATAGAGGTTTAACATGCAACATTGTAGACCATTATGTGTACCTTTTTTCAGTTGGAACAAAGTTATCTATTTCAGATTGTCCAACATCCCCATCAAAGATGGAAGAGATGAGTAGAGTGTCTTATTAGAGTGCAGTTGGAAGTTTGATGTATGTTATGGTTTGTACTAGATTTGACATTTCCCAAGCAGTGGAGGTTCTTTCCAGATATATGTATAATCATGGTAGAGTTCATTGGGATACAATTAAAAGAGTCTTTAGATATTTACATGGTACCTCAAAGTATTCCTTGTGTTATCATAGTAATTTGAATGAAGACAATATTTCCCTTGATATTCATGGTTATGGGAATTCAAACTAGGTAGGTGATATTGATAGTACATGATCCACCAATACTTATGTGTTTACTATATTTGGTGGTGCAATTAGTTGGATGAGTAAGTGATAGGTTGTGGTTGCTTTGTCCACTACTGAAGCTAAGTATATGGAAGCTAATCATTCTTGTAAGGAAGTTATTTGGCTTAAGAGACCATGCTTAGATATTGGAATAAAATAAGGTGCAATGACAATTTATTGTGATAGTCAGAGTGCAATATTCCTAGCTAAGAAGCCAACATTTCATGCCAGGACCAAGCACATTGATGTACAATATCATTTTTTTAGAGATATGGTCGAAGATGGCAAGGTGAAGTTGGTTAAGGGAGAGAATTTGATGAATGTTGTTGATTCTTTAACTAAGCTTGTGAGCACAAAGAAGTTTAGATGGTGTTCAGAGACTATGGGACTTTCGTCCCCTAGCAATTAAGAGATGATTTTTATTCCCTTTTGTTGCTCTTGCAAGGTGTTTGACAAGTGAGAGATTTGTTGGAAAAATGTGTCTCAACTTTGCAATTATATGTTTATTTTTGATAGGATATATATATCCTAGTTACACCAATAGGTGTAATATACAATGGGAGCATGGGGTGGAGGGGTAGAATGGGATGTGTGTTAATGTTAACATTTTTTTGTTAACAAAAACTCTTAAATGACTGACATACATTAAATTAATAATATATTGTAAACCTAGACCATTCATTATTAGGTCTCAAATCTAATAGTAGATATTTGGTTGGTTTGTCCTGCCCTAGAATGTGAAACATATAAAAATAGAAACTTTATCAAAATGAGGTGATTGAATATGTGATGCACTTATGTTTCTTACTTCATTAGGAAAAATAGATTCCCAAAGGTAGGATTGACTTTCAACCCTTAGGTGAGTCAACCTTAATGGAGATCTTGTTGTTTTCCTTATGACAAGTTGGGGTAAAATTTGCTTGAACAACACTTTGGGGAGAAAAACTAAAAATAGTAAATGAACTCATTATGCAATGTGAAACTTGAATATCAATTTAAAGTATAAAATAATTAGAAACAACAGACTTTTGGCAGATCTGAGAAGGGTAAGTTGATGTGTATCGGTCACCAAAAGCTATTGAGTGTCATTTTAGGATAGATTTTCTCTAGGGCGAATGGGTCTTGCTATAGGGATCCAAAATCTAATTTCACAGTCTTCTGCTCTTGGGGATCCAAAATATTATTTCACAGTCTTTTGCTCTTGGATCTGCACTCTTGATTTCTTCGGATCTTATTTTTAGAACTTGTCGAAATTAAATTCTGCAAGTAATATTTTGTGGCTTGACAACTTTGACAACTTTGACAACTTTAAAAAATTGCACTTTTGATCAATCTTCAATCCTTCTTCACCTGCAAATCTACACATACAAAGAGAATGAAAAATTGTTTGTTTTTGGTGAATGAGGGTTTGCATTGGTCAAACTTCATTTTGGTAATTAAACCTTGAAATTAAATGAAACATGAATAGAAGGAATGGTGAATGAACACTATCTTGTTGCAACTCACCAAACCCTTGAATGGACATCTATCCAATTTCTTGATCTTACATGAAATTTATTGATTGGATGTTGATCTTGATGCTTGAATTGATGCTTGAATGCTTGAAAGCTACATCACAATGTTAGCTCCAAAAACATGCATAGATGTAAATAACTTTGACATGATGCTTGAGATCTTGAATGCTACTATAGAAGACTAAAAAATTTGCTCTTGAATGCTCTTGACAATAATATTTTCTTTAGGAATTCTTGCATAAAAATCTAGATAGTGAATTGATAAAAAGACCTTGTATTTATAGGTAATTTTCTAATTTCTCGAAAATTAAACATCAAAGGCCGACAATTTGAATTTGAATTTGAATCATAAAAATGTCACCAAAAACATATTAAAAATTGAGATCTTCAATTTAAGGAGAAGGGTGAATGGGTCCTAGGACCTAAATCTAGGACACTCAATTTCCAAGGTAATTTAATTAATGTTTGCAATTGTTTAATACAAGTTCCCCTTTAGGAAAAATGAGATTAATTAGGCTTTTAAATGCATAATTGGGTCAATTTGAGGCTTAATTAAGTCCAATTCATTAATGGGAGGCAAACAAAGTGAGAAAATGTAAAGGAGTACATTTTTATCACTACATTTAGCCCCCACTTTAGTGAAAGTATGAACTTGCGCTCAAAATCATACTAAAGTAGACAAATATACGTTAAGAGGGGTCCAAGTGCACAAATGTTGATGGGATAGGATGACAAGTATCAAGGAGGATGATCAAGCCCCCAAGATCAAGATCCCATGGCAAACCAACATAAACACAAAGGGACACACATGAATGTATGATATGAAACAGTAAGACAAGATACATAATCATACAATGTCAAAATTAATGCAAGGAGGAAAGAAAGATGGACTAGCAAATTTTATTATGCCGCATCCATCAAATATACTCATAAGGATGTAAAATCACTTATGAAACACAAGGCTCGGCCACAAGCAAGCAAGTTGTGTTATGCTCGGTGGCCATGAAAAATATGCTCATAAGGGATAGTGCAATCTAATATCCACTGGGTGAGCCCCTCAAGACAAATATGAGAAACACACACTAGGTCTACAAGGTGTGATCCCACAAAACAAGTGGTGATGGGAAATTCATGCTGAGTCTACAAGCTCCCATACGTCAGCCATACCAAAAATACTCCTTGATAACTTCGATAAGGCACCACAACATGATAAATATGCTATGCCAATGCTACACTAAATTAAACTTCCATGAAGAAGGTGAAGCAAGATGTAAAAAAAACTCACCTCAGGGGGTGAAAAATAGAACTCGCCTCAAGGAGTGCAAATAAATAATGCCAATGTAATAATCACACTTCCTAGGAGATATATGTTATCATCACTAAGAAGGGAGATGCAAACAATGAACGAGGGACAATATGCCCCCACTTAAAATGTCAACATACTTGCTATGTTGGTATTTTAAGTAGAAAGAGAGGAAGAGGGGATCCTTGAAAATAATTCATGTCTCCCAAAACTAGTTATCCTTGCCCCCAAGCATAGAGACAAAGACAACCACCAAGAACTATCATGTTGCTGCCAAGAGAAATATGGTTGCACCTAATATTGTACCACCATGAATGGAAATGAGCAAGAAACATAAAGCTACCAATGCCACATAGTGATGAGCAACATGATAAGATTAAAATCGGTATCAATTAGAGGAAATAGGTGCATCAATACAAGGATGAGCACCACAATCCTTAAGATGTTTAATTTTATCACTCAAAGCCTTACATTAATTAGTTGAATGACCATGTACTCAATGATATGCACAAAATAAAAAAAAATTGTAAAATTTATTTCATGTTCTTGGAGGGAGAGATATCAAGTGGGCTTGGCGAAGCCTCGACAAGGTACTCTCTTGATCAACAATAGAAGATATTCCTTTCTTTTGTGACATAGATATTTCTTACTTAGTACAAGGTGTCATACATACAAAAGACTCTTTAAGTTGTGATATTTTGTACTCTCTCGTAAAGGAGGGTGTAAAATTTAATGAACCCCAATCATTACTAAGGCATGTGTTTGAAGATGTCCTAGGAGAATTTTACATGATGTCATTGATATTAAGTGAAGTTTTCTTTGATGCTTCATTTCTTTTGAAGGATAATAACCAGGACCACTAGTTGTTTCTTGTATGTTAGGCTCTATAGGGACATAGATACCTTATTCTCTAGCACCACATCCTTTTTCATTATAGCCAAGTAGTTTCAAAAGTTTGTAACCTCTTTCATAAAGTTTTTCCATCTATTTTGGATTTGGTAGTTTCTCATGATCAGACTCATCATATGTGGATGTATAACTTGTGTTTTCCTCTTCTTTGCTAAAAGTTGTGGACTCTCATGCTTTTAATGGCACAACTTGTGTGGATAGTATGTTTCTTTCTTTCTCTTTTCCTAGTTTATGTGTAATCTTGTATTCTCCCATGAATATAGGTGTAAAATATAGGGAACCCCACTCATCATCCAATAGCTTTGTGATTTTTTCAATATTGTTCTCTTTTTGTTCCTCTTACATAGGCTCTACTTGTGAGGTTGGTATTAATTTTTTCACTCTCTTTATCTTTCTCAGTTTGCAAGAAAATTTTGGATTGGGGGTCAGCTTTGATTGTGTAGACCTTATTTTTATAAGCGTACTTTATTGAATAATGAAAGGTTGAAGGGACACCATTCATTTCATGTATCCATGGCCTACCCAAAAGGAGGTTATATGAGAGATCTTGAGGCATGACATGAATAGGTGTTTGCAAGGTAATTTATCCAACTACCATAGGTAATGTTATCACACAAAGAGGTTGCTTTCCCACATTATCAAACCCACATTTACACAAGGAACCAGGTTCAATATTAGTATTATCCACTCCAATATTATCCAAAAGGTTTACACCACACATATTAAGGGTCAAACCATTGTCAATGAGTGTTATTTTTATTCCATGTCTATTAATAATAGCCAATATCATTAAGGCCTCATTTTGTTTTTGCATTTCCAAAGGGGGTAACTCATCTTGATGAAAGGTAATGTCTAAGTTGATCGAGTTCATACCTTGAATTAGGGTTGTTAAATCGTTTGGTTGCACACTAGGAGGGATAACAACTTGTTGTAAATCACTTTGAAGCATGCTATGGTAATTAGGTGATGCCTGAATGAGATCCCATAAATTAATCTTAGCATGAGTATTTTTTATTTGTTCTACAAGATCATACTCCTTTCCATTGTGCAAAGGCAAATGAGGAGCACTAGGCAAGATAGGTTGAGGTAATGGTAATGAAGTAGGTATGGTTTTTGGTTTCCTATTACTCCTTGTGTTATATGTTTGAGCAATAATATGGTAACTTGTTTGTTGTGAAAAATTTTGGTATGTGGCGATTGATCATGCAAGTACTGTACACTTGTAATGGATCATCAATGGGGTTTGGAGGCGACAACCCTTGATAGCAGGGGTTCGGGGGCGTAACCCTTGAATTTTTTTCCCATTAACATGTCAAGGTTTTCTTACTGACACGTCAAATGAAAAAATGAGTTTGTAAACCCCTAATTCTAGAAGCTTCCGAAAATCTTGTTATAAGCAATTGGGATGTATGTTGTGGTGTGACATTTGCAAGATTGTAATCTGGTTTGCACTAGATATTAAAATCATTGGGTGGTTGACTTTTTGTGGATGTAACCCATATTGGGTGAACCACATTAAATTTTTGTGTTGATCTCTTTTGTGTTATTCTTCATTGTTATTTTTGGGTTATTTAATTTGCATATAATTGTTAATGTTTATTGCTTCGATCTTCCTGATTCCTAACAAAACATTGTTACTAGTAAGTTGCCTTGCAAAATTCAAGATAACACCTAGAGGTTTAGGAGGTCCGACAATGAGAACCAGCTTAGGATGTCCAGTAACTAAAGGAATCTTAGGAGGTTCAAAAGCAATGATAGGAGGCCCAATGATTAGAGGACTCTTGGGAGGTCCAAAAAGAGTGTTTGGAGGTCCTGTAATCAAAGGAGATCTAATGGACACTTGTAGATTCATAACCTCTATGGATGTGACTTCATGTTGATGGTTTTCTAATGAGGGGAAGTCTAATGTTACCTTATCATCTTCATATAAGGAAGCCTTCTTGTCATCTTTATGTCCAACAATATCCTCCCAAATAGAAGAGGTTTTAGGAGAGAAGCAAGAAATATTGTCATGATGCTCAATGGTTGAATCTTCTAACAACAATACACCTTCGTCATAAGTAGGAGAGGTGTTGGAAAAATAACAACTAGGTTTGTCATGATTGTCAATGCTTACATATTCTTCTATCACATCATTCTCACAAATGGGACAAATATTAAAAGATGAATGAAGACTAGGCAAAGTGATGTTAAGAAATGTGTCAATGATCTCATCTTGTTGTGCCATAATATCTTCCCAAGTAGGAGAGGAGCAAATAGGATTTTCATGACTCTCAATGAGTGTATCTTCTAACACCAAGATACCTTCATCACAAGTAGGAGAGGTATTAGGAGAAGAACAACTATGATTTTCATGATTGTCTATACTTGCATCCTCTTGTATCAAAATATCCTCACAAATAGGAGAGATATTAGGGGATGAGTGAAGGATGGGCAATGCAAAATTAAAAAATGTGTCAAAAATTTCACTCTCTTGCACTAAGAGACTCTCATAACTAGGAAAGATATTGGAAGAATGACTAACATGCTTTTTAATGGGAATTTTTTTGGCATACTTGGAAAGGAAAGATGTTAACATTGTGTGCCAAAAATTAAAAAAAATCTATCCAACTTATGCAATGCTTCAAAAATGTAAACAATTATCCTACAAATCTGATGATTTTCAATACTAAAATAAATTTGGAATGATTTAAAATGGCCAAACTAAATGGATGATTAGACCTAATGCATAAAACATAAATTCCCAAAAATTGACAGACTGAAATAGTGATTTACCAATAGATCTGAGGAGTGTAGAGGACCACAAAATTGCTCAGAAAAGTTGGTTTTGATGTGCCCTCAAAGACTCATTTTCCCAAGGGTGAATGGGTCCTTATACAAGGTTTTTCTAAATGAAAATTATAAATTTTAAGTTATTGTTTGTGTTCTCTGGTCCAGGTTATAAACTGTGGTTTCTGTGAATTTTTTTCCAGATTTTGGTGTCTAAATGCAAGTGCAATAAAGGACAAAAAGTGTACAAATATGACACTTTTTGAATGTAATTTTGACTAAATTTTGTAATATAAATCATTGGAATTACACTAATATGCAAATACTATGTAAAATCAATGTAATATGTATGCAATTTTTTGAATTTTTCATATTTTAAACAATGCAAAATGTAAATTTAAAATCCTCGATGAAATTAAAACTAATGCAATGTTGACAACCCAAGATGAAATGAGAATTAATGCAAATCCTAGATCTAGGGTTTGAATGAACTCCAATTTCAGATAGTTTATAGTGCAAAAATGTCGAGTTCACCAAAATAAAACATAAAAAAATAGGCACTTTATCAAAATGGGGTGATTGAATATGTGATGTACCGATCTTTCTTATTTCATTAGGAAAAAGAGATTCCCAAAGGTAGGATTGATTTTCAACCCTTAGGTGAGTCAACCTTAATGGAGATCTTGTTATTTTCCTTATGACGAGATGGGGTAAAATTTGCCTAAACAACACTTTGGGAAGAAAAACTAAAAATGGTAAATGAACTCAATTATGCAATATGAAACTTGAATCATCAATTTAAAGCATAAAATAATTAGAAACAACAGACTTCCGACAAATCTGAGAAGTGTAAGTTGATGTATACCAATCACCAAAAGTTGTTGAGTGTCCTCTTAGGATAGATTCACCTTAGGGTGAATGGGTCTTGCTACATGGATCCAAAATTTGATTTCATAGTCCTCTGCTCCTAGATCTGCACTCTTGATTTCTCTGGATCTCACTGTCACAAAGTTGGAATTAAATTATGCAAGTAAGATTTCATGGCTTGACAACTTTGATGACAAATGTGACAACTTTACAAATTAAAATTTCACTTTTGGTCAATCTTCAATCCTTCTTCACGTGCAAATCTATACATGCAAAGAGAAGAAAAAATTGTTTGTTTTTGGTGAATGGGGGTTTGCCTTGGTTAAACACCATTTTGGTAATTAAATCTTGAAATGAAATGAAACATGAATGGAAGAAATGATGAATGAACACTATCTTTTTGCAACTCACCAAACCCTTCAATGGAGATCCTTAGAGGACTAAAGTCTAACAAATATCTCCAAGGTCTTGATCTTGCATGAAATAGATTGATTGGATGTTGATCTTGATGCTTGAATGCTTGAAACCTACATCACAATGTTAGCTTCAAAAATATGCGTAGATGCAAATAACTTTGACATGATGCTTGAGATATTGAATATTGTTATAGAAGACTGAAAAGTCTGCTCTTGAATGCTCTTGACAATAATATTTGCTTTAGGAATGCTTGCATAAAAATTCTAGATAGTGAATTGATAAAAAAACCTTATATTTATAGGTAATTTTCTTATTTCCCAACAATTAAACTTCAAAGGCTGACAATTGCATTTTGAATTTGAATCGTAAAAATTCTCCCGAAAACATATTAAAAATTTAGATCCTTAATTTAAGGAGGACCCATTCGCCCAAGGACCTAAAACCATGACACTCAATTTCCAAGGCAATTTAATTAATGTTTGCAATTGTTTAATATAAGTTCCCCTTTCAAAAAACGGGATTAATTAGGATTTTAAATGCATAATTGGGTCAATTTGAGGCTTAATTAAGTTTAATTAATTAAGGGGAGGCACAAAAATTGAGAAAATGTAAAGAGTACATTTTTTCGTCATTACAGAATGTAACCCTATTTTATGAGAGCATTATACTATGACTATAGACAGTGGTGTATTATGAGAGTCTAATAGTAGCCATGTTATCTCTGGATCTTTGGTGGTGATACTCCCATGTGAAGCTTACTTTTCAAATATATTGTAGTCTTTGTGATTTCTGAATAATATATTGGGTGAATTTTAGAGTATGGGGTTTTTCTCTCGAGAGAATTTTCCCCACGTAAATCAATGTGTTGTGGTATGCATGATATTTATATTTCTTTTTGTTTAATTTATGTAACTATTGAAAAGATGTGTAAAGTTTTACATTATTCTCCTCTTAATATTAGTGTAGGAAGTTGTTCTGCTACCTTAGCTTCCTTACAGGTTTTGCTTACTTGAATAGGAGATAGGTTTAAAAGCACACAAATAATAAAGTGGATAGAAGGAATTGGTATTGTAAATTATGTACTAGTCTAGCACAAGAATACACACCAAGCACTTGCACAAGCCTTTAATATTCAAGTAGGAGTATTAACTTAGTGTGGGACTGCCAACCAAAAGTCAATACCTCAATATTAGTGCAATGCACTTATCTTTCAAGAGTTGATAGATAGGGATCAAGTGGCACAAGGCCTCACATTTTCCCTTTCTTTGGTGGTCTTGAGACTTTGCCTAAATAGATTCTCTCTACTTAGGTAGATACATGGTAACTTTAGGCATGATACTGTATATTGCACCACACTAACCAATGGTCAAAAAAAATTATTCTAGGTTTCACAAGGTTCTCCAGGGAGTACTCTAAATACCTCAAGGTACGTGAAGCCAAATTTGTAGATGAAAGATAAAAATGTAAAACTATTGGGAGGAGAGGGTAACTGACTCTTCACCTTCACTTCTCCAAGGTATAAAGTTCTTGGGGGCTTAGCTTAGGTTGAAAAAAATCCACTTCAAAGAAAGGTGTCTTTCAATTCACTTCTTGCTCTTTATACTCTTTTAGAACATGAGAGTCAAACTAGAAGGGATAAAGAGAAAAGAAATCCATGGCTTGGCCAAAGTAATTATTTCAATTCAATTTTACAGAGGTTTAACATGCATGATTGTAGACCATTGTGTGTTCCTTTTTCAATTGGAACAAATTGATTTCTTTCAGATTATCCAACATCTCCATCAAAGATGGAAGAGATGAGTAGAGTGTCTTACCAAAGTGTAGTTGGAAGTTTGATGTATGTTATGGTTTGTACTAGACCAGACATTGTCTAAGTAGTTAGAGTTATTTCCAGATATATGTCTAATCCTGGTAGAGTTCACTGGGATGCACTTAAAAGAGTCTTTAGATATTTGTGCAGTACCTCAAAGTATTCTTTGTGCTATCATAATAATTTGACTAAAGATAATATTTCCCTTGATATTCATGGTTATGTGGATTCAGACTAGGCAGGTGATATTGATAGTAAACGATCCACCAGTGCTTATTTGTTTACTATATTTCATGGTGCAATTAGTTGGATGAATAAGCGACATGATGTGGTTGATTTGTCCACTATTGAAGTTGAGTATATGGTAGCTACTCATGCTTGTAAAAAATCCATTTGGCTTAAGAGACCGTGTTTAGATATTAGAATAAAACAAAGTGCAGTGACAATTTATTGTGACAGTCAAAGTGTGATATGCCTAGCTAAGAACCCAACATTTCATGTCAGGACCAAGCACATTGATGTACATTATCATTTTGTTAGAGATATGGTAAAAGATGGTAAGGTGAAGTTGGTTAAGATAGAGACTTTGATGAATGTTGTTGATTATTTAACTAATCCTGTGAGCACAGAGAAGTTTAGATGGTGTTCAGAGACTTTGGACCTTTTGACCCCTAGAAATTAAGAGACGATGTTTACTCCCTCTCGTTGCTCTTGCAATGTGTTCGACAAGTGGGAGATTTGTTGGAAAAATGTATCTCAACCTTGCAATTGTATAAGGTTTATTATTGATAGTTAGGTGTAATATACAATGGGAGCACGAGGTGGAGGGGTAGAGTGGGATGCATGTTATTAACATTTTTTTGTTAGCAAAAACTCTAAATGGCTGGCATACATTAAATTAATGATATATTGTAAATCTAGATCATTCATTATTAGGTCTCAAATCTAATGGTATATTTTTTTTGGCTTGTCTTGCCCTCGAGTGTAACCCTATTTTATGAGGGCATTATACTATGACTATAGACAATGATGTATTCTAAGAGTCTTGATAGTAGTCATCTTGTCTCTGGATCTTTGGTGGTGATACTCCTTTGAGAAGCTCGATCTGCAAGTATAATGTAATCTTTGTGATTTTTGAATAATATAAAGGGAAGCTTTTGGAGTGTGGGTTTTTTCTCTCGAAAAGGTTTTCCCCACGTAAATCATTGTGTTGTGGTATGCATGATATTTATGTTTACTTATGTTTAAGTTTATATAATTGTTGAAAAGATCTCTAAAGCTTTGCATTATTCTCCTCTTAATATTAGTGTACGAAGTTGTTTTTCTACCTTAGCTTCCTTACAAGTTTTGCTTTTTTGACTAGGAGGTAGGTTTAAAAGCACACAAATAATAAAGTGGATAGAAAGAATTGGTATTGATAATTATGTACTAGTTTAGCACAAGAATCCACACCGAGCACTTGCACAATCCTATATTATTCAAGTGGGAGTGTTAACTTAGTGTAGGCCCACCAGCCAAAAACTAATACCTCAATATTAGTGTAATGCACTCATCTCTCAAGAGTTGATAGATAGGGATCAAGTTGCGCAAGGGCTCACATCTTCCCTTTCTTTGGTGGTCCTAAGACTTTGCCTAAATAGATTCTATATCTACTTAGGGAGATACATGGTGAGTAACTTCAGGCATGGTATTTTACATTGCACCACACTAAGCAATGGTCAAAAAAAAAAAATCTAGGTTTCACAAGGTTCTCTAGGAAGTACTCTAAATACCTCAAGAGTATGTGAAGCCAAATCTATAGATGAAAGATAATAATGTCAAACTGTTGGGAGGAGAGGGTAACTGACTCTTCACCTTCACTTCTCCAAGGTATAAAGTTCTTGGAGGCTTAGCCTAGGTTGAAAAAATTCCACTTCGAAGAGAGGTGTCTTTAAATTCACCTCCCGCTCTTTATACTCTTTTGAAACATGAGAGTTGAGGTTGTCCCCTAGGGTGATAAAACCCCTATGAAAGCCTCCTAAAAGGAATGATCCAAGTGTTTTTTTTCACCCAAGATCACACAAAGTGCAAGGGGAGAGAATACACATTGGGTTCCTTGGGATAACAAAGAAAAGAAAAGAGTAAGTGATGTTTTTTGATCTTCAAGATCACACAAAACTGCAAGAAAAGAGTGTTACGCCCTTAATATTAGTGTACATTAAGTTATGAATAGTCGGATTATGGCTATCTTAACTCTTAATTAAGTCATATTATCATTATTATATAGTTATTTAGTTATTTAGGTCGGCCTCAGGCTTATATAGGGCTATCTAAGTCGTCATGGGTGATATCCTAAGCATATATACGTATATATAAGAGGTAGCGAGTCTTTTTTCATCATCATATTGTGAATTGTGTTCTAATTAGAGATATTTGGAGGTTGCCCCCTTGAAGTGGCTTGTTATTCTAAGTTATTATCAAGTAGTTTTAACATATATCATATCATATTCTTCTATTGTGCAAGTTATTTTATTACAAGTGGTATCAAAGCATGATCTTTGCACCGTAGAGGCAAGGCGCCTTCTTAATATTGGAGGTCATTTTGGAAGGCACCTATCTTTCAGATTTTGGTGAATTTTGTTTTTTTATTTTATTTGATTTTTGAATAAATAATAGAAGAGACTACAGTCCAAAATTTGGAGAAATTGAAGTAGAAATAAGCGAGTTATTGCAAAATTAGGGTTTCCAACAAATTTGCTCTCACGGCTAAAAATCTACTAATTTCTTGGAGTTTTTTTGGGTAAGTGGTATCTTGGCCCTAGTAATTTATAGTAATTTTTTCAAAGAGCTTAAATTTTATTTGTGTGATTTATTGCGAAATTATTGGTTTCCATCATGATGGGGCCTATAACAGGGGAAAAAAGAATGTTGTCACACCGAAAAAATCCCCTAATAAGGATGAGGTAACAATAGAGGATACTAATCCCAATAAGGAAATAATTAAGATCAAGGAAAACATTTCCTCAATGAAGATAGAGATGTGTGGCCTAAGAGGAGATATATCAGACATACGAAGCATGTTAAGTGCCTATATGAATGAACCAAGAAAGAAGGTCTCAAGCAACCAAGGTGAATCTTCCAGGTTAGCTACTATTGACCCAAATGTTAATACTCCTATGGGATATAGGAATTTGATACCAAAGGTGGATATGTGCAAGTTTGATGGCAAGGATCCTCTAACATGGATAATGTTTTTGAAGTCCATCAAGTCTCAAATGTCACGATGGCTTCCCTATATCTAGAACCAGATCAATTCATTTTGTATCATTGGATTTCTACTCATCAAAAGAAAAAGGGTCTCACTGTCTCATGGCCAATTTTTACAGACGAACTCCAAGAACAATATAGCAACAGTGTGATAAACAACTCCTTCAACCAGCTAGCTAAACTTCAACAAACAAGATTAGTTAAGGATTATATTCAGCGATTCCAAAATCTTTCCTTAAGAGTGGATACAATTACAGAGGAGAACTTGATTAATTTGTTCTTGGGTGGTTTCAAGGATCACATTCAACATGAGGTACACATGTTTAGTTCTAGCTCTATCTTTGAGTCTTTTGTCTTAGCAAGGATGGTAGAGGAAAAGTATTTGTTTCCTAGAAAGCAAGGAGCTAATTTGATCAGAGATAAAGGATATTCAATATCTTTGCTTCCTTGACCTACTAGGTTGACCCCACAACAGATTGAGGAGAAGGGAGCAAAATGGTTATGTTTCAAATGTGGTGGAAAATATAGTCAAGGACATAAATGCAATGAAAAAAAATTGTTCTATATTGAAGGTCCAAGTGAGGAATCACATGATTCCCAACCAATCATTTCTTGTCATGCACTTTCAGGTTTTAATGCTCCTCAAATTCTCAAGGTAGTTGGTTACTTAAAGAAGCGGAAAGTAGCAGTGTTGATTGATATGGGTAGTACTCATAATTTCATCAACAAAAACTTAGCTACTCGTTTAGATTGTTTTATATATCTAGCTCCAGAGTTTTAGGTCTTGATTGCAAATGGTGGTACTGTTATTTGCTCTGGAAAATTCCATAACATTATGTTATCAATGGGAGATTATCACCTTGATATCCCAATGTATGCTATCTCCATGGATGCAACAGATATTATTTTTGGAGTGCAATGGCTTACTACATTGGGAAAAATTGAGATAAACTTCCAAGAACTATTCATGAGATTTCAATCAAAAGGAAAGGTAGTAGAGCTAAGGGGATTGAAGGAAAAGTCCCCACCAATGGTAAGCTTTCATCAAATGCAAAATTTGCTTAAGAAAGGAGTTGATGGATTTGTGACCCAATTATGTTCATTAGAAATCTCTCAATCTAATGCTCCTACTCATCCAGATTTACAAGCAATAATTGATCGACACTCGATGGTTTTTGGAGATATACCTAAAGGACTTCCTCCTAAGAGGGAGCATGATCATGCCATACAACTAGTTCCAAGGAGCTAGCCACCCAACATCAGGCCTTATATGTACCTGCATATACAAAAAAGTGAGATAGAAAAAAATGTCGAGGAGATGCTAGAGGCAGGAATTATTAGGCATAGCCAAAGTACTTACTCCTCGCTTGTGGTGATGGTACGTAAGAAGGGTGAAACTTGGCGCATGTGTTTGAACTATAGAGTGCTCAACATGTACACCATTAAAGAGTCCTATTCCAGTCATTTATGATTTGCTAGATGAATTGAATGGAGCTATGTATTTTACCAAGTTAGATCTTAGATCTGGTTATCACCAAATTCAAAGTAAGGAAGAAGATATTTGTAAGACAACATTTCGGACTCATGAGGGTCATTATGAATTTTTGTTGATGCCATTTGTTCTTACCAATGCACCATCTACATTCCAAAGTTTAATGAATTCCATTTTTAAGAAATTCTTGAGGAAGTTTGTATTAGTGTTCTTTGATGATATATTGATTTATAGCAAGACATGGGAAGAACACTTGTAGCATGTAGATCAAGCATTACAAATACTCAAAGATCATAAACTATATGCTAAGCCATCCAAGTGTGCTTTGGGTCTTAATGAAGTGGACTATTTGGGACACATAGTTTCACATGAAGGAGTAAAGGTGGATCCTAACAAAATTAAGGCTATCATGGAATGGCCTATTCCAAAAACCATAAAGAAATTGAGGGGTTTTTTTGGATTGACAAGATACTATAGACGATTACTGAAGAATTATGGTTGTATAGCATCACCTCTCATAACTTTATTGAAGAAGGATTCTTTTCATTGGAATGAGTCCGCTAATGTAGCATTTGAGAGATTGAAGGAGGTTGTGTGTACAAATCTAGTGCTTGACACTCCAAACTTCACCAAGGACTTTATTGTAGAATGTGGTGCTTCAAAATGGTATAGGAGCAGTACTCATGTAGGAGGGTCAACCAATTTCTTTTGAGAGTCTTCAATTGAAGGGCAAGAATCAAATCAAACCCATTTATGAGAAGGAAATTCTAGTGATTCTTCATGCAGTTAAACAATGGAGGCATTGTCTAATGGGTAGACACTTCAAGGTACCCTAAAATATTTTTTTGGATTAAATATTATCTTCTAAAGAGCAACAAAAATGGGTCACTAAGATGTTTGGATATGACTTTGAGATTGTATATAAGAAAGGGAAGGAAAATATTATGGCAAATGCACTTTCTAGGAAGGATGAGAAACATGAAGCCTTATTATGTACCCTTTCAATATTAAAAGCAAATTGGAAGGAAAGAATCCAAAGTAGAGTGGTAGAATGATGTTGCAATAAGTAATCTCATCCAACAATTAAAGAGTGATCCTAGTAGTTTAGATAAGTTTTGTTGGAAGGGAGATACTCTTTGATATAAAGAGCGTTTGTATCTCTGCAAGAATTCCACTCTTAAACACAAGATTCTCATAGAACTGTATGAGTCTCCAATTGGTGGTCATTTAGGATTTTTGAAGACATATCATCGAGTCAAGCAAGATTTTTTTGGGAAGGGCTAAAAGGTTATATTCAAAAATTTGTGGTTGAATGTTTTGTTTGTCAAAGGAATAAAGGGGAGACAATTAAGACACCGGGTCTCTTGTAGCCCTTAGCTATTCCTAGCCAATGTTGGGAAGAGGTATCCATGGACTCCATCATAGGGCTTCCCAAATCTAAAGGTCATAATGTCATCATGGTAGTAGCTGATCGCCTCACTAAATATGCACATTTCATTGCATTAACACATCCTTTTATAACAAATGTAATGGCAAAATATTTTTTGGACAATATAAAAAGGCTACATGGTATACCTAAGGTTATTTTCAATGACTGAGAACCTATCTTTACTAGTCACTTTCGGAAAGATTTATTCTCATGTTTGGGTACTCAATTGGCTCACAGCTCTTCATACCACCCTCAATAAGATGGGAAAACTAAAGTTGTTAATAAGTGTTTGGAAGGATATCTACATTGTTTCACTTCAAAGAAACAGTCTCAATGGGTAGATTGGCTACCACTAGAAGAATGGTGGTATAAAACTTATTTTCATAGCTCATAAAAAATGTCTCCATTTTTGGCACTATATGGATATCATCCTCCTTCCATAACATCATCATTTAAGGTGTCACCAAGAGTTCAAAAATTAGAGTACCACTTGCTTCATCAACAATAGGTACTTTCAAGACTCAAGGAGAATTTAGCCATGGCACAAAATCAAATGAAGCGGCAAGTGGACCTTGACATCGCAACAAAAAAGTTTTGAAGTTGGGGATTGTCTTCTTGAGATTGCAACCTTAATAAAATCTCACTGAAGCAACAAAAAGAAAATAATAAGTTGTCTCCAAGGTGTTTTGGCCCATACCAAATCATGCAAAAGATCGATAGTGTTGCCTACAAGCTAGAGATGCCACCAAAAACAAAGGTACATTCAATTTTTCATGTTTCTTGTTTGAAGAAGATAATTGGGCATAATATTCCAACTCACAGTACTATTAGAGCTCGATGAAGAAGGAAGAATCATTTTGGAACTAGAGTGCATTCGTTAAACACACACGAAGAAGCTTAGGAATAGAACTCTCACTAAGTATCTCATCCAATGGAAGAATTTACCAGTTGAAGATGCCACATGGGAGGATGAGGAGTTCATTCAAAAGAATCCACATTTGATTAGCATCGAGGACAATGCTTCTTTGAAGAAGGGGGCCATGCTATGCCCTTAATATTGGTGTACATCGAGTTATGAATAGTCATCTTGTGGCTATATTAACTCTTAATTAAGTCATATTATTATTTAGTTATTTAGGTCGACCTAGGACTTGTATAGGGATATCTAAGTTGGTTTGGGTGATATCCTAGGCATAAATAGGGATATATAGGAGGCATTGAGTCTTATTTCATCATCATATTGTAAATTGTGTTCTCATTGGAGATATTTGGAGGTTGCCCCCTCAAAGTGGCTTCTTATCTTAAGTTCTTATCAAGTATTTTCAGCATATCTCATACCATATTCTTCTATTGTACAAGTTATTTTATTACAAAGAACATACACACCACTCACCTAAAAACACAACAAATAAAGTTCATTAACCTTTAAAAAGAAGTGCAACTAAGATTGATCAAATGATAATGCCTTGGACAAACATAGATGCAAAACAAATGTGTTAGTAGTTTCACAAAGGTGGTCTTGGAGTAACGAATATGGTTGCAAGAAAATGTATTAAAATTGATAATAAAACTCTTGCAAATATCAAAAAATAATTGTACAATGCAAAAAAATAGATGTAAAGAAAAGGTATGCTTATCAGAAGATTACAATTTCATTTTATTTTTATTTTTCACATAGTTAAACTAGATTTTGATTATTTTGTAATATTTGACTCTAAAATTAAAAATTCAGAAAATAAACCCATACTAAAATTCTAAGAGCTTTTCCAAAAATGTGAAAATATCTAACAAATTCCTTGATTTGTGCCCTAAAAAGTAGATATATGAAAAAACAATTGTCGACATAAATTTGATTATTTACACAATTTTTTTAACCTCAAAAAAATATAAAGAACATACCCTTGTTAAAGTTTTGTGATCTTTCTAAAAATATAAATATTTTTGAAAAATTCATTGATTTGTGACCTAAAAACCATATTTATGAAAAATAATAAAATAACTCACCAAATATTGAAGATATAAATATGATTTTTTTACTAGAGCATCATGAAATCATTCAAAAGCATCAATAAAAATATTGTAGAAAAATTTGTAGTCATTTGAAAGATATGGTGAAATATTTGAACCCTAAGGTTTTGCCTTCAACCTACAAAAGTTAGCTCCAAAAAGAGTATGCATAAATAACTAAAAACCAGCAAGATGACTAAAATGAAGACAAAAAATTAAAAACGAATAAAATGGAAGATAATGCAATACACATACAATACCTTCACCTAAAACCCTTTTTTCTTCTCAAAAAGAGCTTGGTGTAGAGTGCATCCTAGCTCCACTTGATGTGATCTTTTGATTTTTTGGTAGAGGAATGTGGTTGCTTATACAAGTAGCATGCTAGTAGGATTGAGATGATGAATGATCAAATAGATAACATGAGGGTTCTTAAGGAGGGAGGTATTTCTTCTCCCTCTAAATTAGGGACAGCACCCTAGAATGAAGCACACAGAGTATGGATTTCCTCCACATGATCCGACAAGATAGGACTGATTGTAGGTTGGGAGGCCACTCCCTCCCCCAACAGGGTTAGACTCAACTTCTTCAACTGAAGTCTGTTTCAGCAAACTTTTAGCAACCTTCTTTTGGATTAGTGGGCAATGCTTAGAATATGGCCTTCCCTTCTGCAAAGGTAACAACATTTAAGCTGCCTAAGACCTCCAGATGGCAGAAGACACCACAACTATCTTATCTCGATACTACCAAGAATTTCAACCCTTGGCATCAAAGATACAAGGGTACAGACATCTAAGTGTAAGACAAAGACTTTCAGCTCGTCCACCCTGATGACATCACTGAAAGGGGCTAACAATTGAGGAATAATTTTCTAGAAGTTGGAGGGTAGATTTTTAATAACTACCCACCTAGGAGAAGATAAGCTATGACTGCATGTGACCACACCAAAGCCCTA
Source organism: Sequoiadendron giganteum (assembly GCA_007115665.2). NCBI lineage: Eukaryota > Viridiplantae > Streptophyta > Pinopsida > Cupressales > Cupressaceae > Sequoiadendron > Sequoiadendron giganteum. Next base: position 831,192,793 of record CM021102.1, read on the forward strand.
AAAGCGCACCCCCCAACATTCCAGTAGGGTTTCACAAGTGTTTTATTTTGCATGTCTTGATTATTTAGAAAAATGACGAGCAATCCCCGTTGGATCATCCTATAGAAACTAACTTGGATGTTAAACTTATTGGCCCACACATTAGAGAGCTAGGAATCTAGAAATTTACGAGCATGCAATTTGTTAACATTAACAACCACAAAGAAAATGGTGGAGTTTCTTAACCTAGCCCTTTCAGAAAAGATAACAGATTTCATTTCGGCATTAGATATAAGTTTAGCAAAATAAGGGTTTTCAGAGGGAGGCTTACCTTCCTCTCCTCCATTTCTGCCGAGACCACTTACCTCTGTTGCGGCCTCCACCAAAAACTTGGTGCCTTCAGGAATTACAGGACCATTATCTGCAACTATTTCCTTGGACGAATTAGGAGGGTTATGCGAGGAGCCATTATTGCTACCCCCATTTGGATGGGGGTCGTGGGGTCTGTACCTCCCTCCATTCAAGGAATTAAATGAAGCAAATATAAGCAGCGTTCAGAAAATACACACAAGGCAAATGCCAAAGAAGATACACATGCGATAAATATACAATAACGTAAAACATACAAAGGCATAGCGAAAGCTATAAATGAGAATAAATTTTAGGGTATACGGGGCCACCAGGGAATCAAACCTCTGTGGGAGAGGGGTTGGCCTCCCCCACCCGCTCACACACAGGCACTTAGAGCCTCAAACGCAACCACTGCCTTACTCTTCCCTTCTAGTTATCTTCTTCGTCTTTATTCAAATTATTTCTCATTTTCAAAGCATTAGCTAATATATTGGATTTACCAACTCTATGTTTCACAACAAACAAACAAAAAAAGAACTTGAACCTCTTTAACATGTCTTTGACTTAATTTACCATGACTATTCAAATATTGCAATGTTTGATGATTTTTATATAATATAAATTCTTTTGATAACAAATAATGTCTCCATTTCTTCAATATTTGTACAATTTCATGTACTTTTTAATCATTAATAGAATATTTTCTCTTGGCTTCATTTAATTTTTTACTAAGGTAAGCAATAGGCCTTCGTTTTTTACTCAAAATAACTATAATTACAAAATCTAGTAATATTAAAATGGGTTTTCAATCACTTTATTCTTTAAAAAATAAAATCTATTAGCTGCAACAACCAACAAGTGAATTATTTCTTGACTCCTCCCATAATTCCAATATTTGGTGCACATAATCCATTAGCATGTTGCATGTTTTTTGAAGCCAAAAAATGAAAATGTGTTGATAGTAAATGCACAAAGTCACCACTCAAACACCATGCATCAAAAGAAACATTGGGCCCGAAAACACGACTATATCAAAGAACATTTCAAAATCATAAAATATTTTCGATAGCAACAAAACATTAGGAATTTGTTAAACTAATTTGAAACATTAAATTGATTAACAAAAACACAAAACCACGAGAAAAATCACATCAGCCAATGACAAAATTGCAAAAAAAAAAGGAGAAAATTGTCTTTTAATAAAATAATACCGAAAACATTAGGAGGCCCAAAATAAAACATTTTTCGCACGACTCTCGAGGAAGCGACTAATAGGCATGAGCGCGGTGATAACATTAGTCTCCTGCCTATAAAGACATGGACTAATAATCACAAATTATTATTCTGCAATGCAATTAAAATGAAGCTTCAATTACAATATAGACCAAAATACATAAATAGAATTAAATATTTAATATTTAATTCTATCACAACTATCTCGACTCATTCTTCTATTCTTTGTTATACGCTTCTTGTCCTTAAAATTCCTTTGACTTGACTACCTTTAATTCATATGGAGATTCTCTTTATGTAGAAGATTAAGAATCATGTGTGTTTATAGGAAAATATAGTACATAAACATATGTGAATGGATCTACCAATCCCCAAATTGAATTTTGTAATCTTTGATCAACCTTTGAATTGATCGCATCACCTTAGTAGCATGTAGATTGGCTTTCTTTGATGTACTTTAAGATAAGAGCGCGACTTCATACGCAACCAATTTTAGGACCCAAATTCAAATTTGTAACCTTAGGAATTAGCATGAGATGCAAATATTTGATGCATAGTTCAAACAAGGTTCTATTATATGATGAACAACCCAATTATGATAGCAAAGTAAGATACATAGATGTTATCTAGATCGCATAAAATTTGAATGAAAATTTGCGAGATGACTTATTTTCCAAATAGATGTATTTATTGAACTCATGCAAATTAGTGTGTAAGTATCTAAATGAATATTACTTGACATGCATGATCTAATTGAGTAGCCAAAGGATGGGAATCTAAGAACAAACCTATAGTTGAGTTTGAGAAGGCTACATATTTTGGTGATGTTACACAAAGTTGAGCAACCTTAAATCACCATAATTTTCTCTATATCAACATGGATGCCTACAAACTCAATGATATAGCCTAGATCCTAGATTTGCATGATGTTAAAGGTACACATATTCATGTTAAATTGCAAATTGTGTCAATGCAAAGTGGCCACAACTTTCAAGATATGATCCATATGTTCCTCCCATGCCATTGAAGTTGATGATGATGATGTCACCCAAGTAAATTAGTATATACTTGTTGAATCAACACAGGATGTAATTCATCAGGCACATGAATGTTGTTAAATCATTTATCAACACAACTATTTTTCACTATGAACTTGTTGAGCATGTGATAGTTAATGTAGAGGTACCACATGTCATCTTTCTTTGGTGTAAGGTCTATTAGGTTGCCCATTGCATAGAGAGTTGAGTTGATAGCACCTTGATCAACCACCTTTTGGTAATAGCAACTTGGAAACATGAGTGCAAAAAAAGGATACAACGATGGTTGCCATTACTCTCTACTCTCTTATCTATCTCCTAGAACTAATGAGCCTAAGTTCTTATTTTAATGCTCTTTCTACAATGCTTAATTCTCACGTACCCCAAAACACATCTCATACACCTATTCATATTTTTTTGAATGTTGGAACTTTGTGGCTAAGCCAAAAAAAAAAAATCTAAAAGCTAAACAATTTTACAAACGTGGATGATATAAGTCACTTTTGTAGCACATCATCAATTTTAAGTTTTCTTTAAAATGTTAAAAAGACTAAAATGAATTCTCTCAAAAATATAAGTGTAAAGGATGTCATTTCAATTCAGTTCTAAATTTTCGACACTCGACAGTTCAATTTCATGTCATATTAACAATCCATCACTTCTTACAAATGTGAAAAAAATTGTGCCTCAATACAATTTTGATTTATCTATCACAGATTCTAATGTCGATTTAATTGTCAAATCCATCTTATTGTTTAAATTTTAATTATCCTTTCCTCATGGACGAAGAAGCCAATATGGTATGTCATCACACTTTAGCCTAACAATCGTACAACTCACCATATATGACACTTAGATTTATATTAAAAAATCAATAGCAAAGTTTCACAAAAGCAATCTCAAAATTTTGAATAGTTTTGTATTCTTTAACAAATATAAAAAAGCCCTAAAGCTATGTTCATATGGCTATAAGCACTTTAGTTACACAATAAAAGCTTTCCTACGTTATACCTTTTATTATTTCCAATGCATCCTAAAAGTTACACATGTGCTGCTAGCTATTACAAGAACATTTGATAACATTCTATAAAATGATCACATACATTAAAGTGGGTGATAAACTCCCCATCATACGAATTTCATAATCATGATGTGAAAAGCCATACTACTAAAAAATAAAGACGATGCCATTTACAAAACCATACACACACCCCCAAACACCAATAATAGATAATGATGAACTATTTATGCAAAAATTGTGAATTGAATACTAAATCTAGGGCACTATTTCAAATATTTATGATAAATATTCTCCCCGTCGTTTATAAATTTACTTTTCGAGCTGCATATATCACGAGTCTAATCAAGCTATAGTTTAATTGTACTTTAGGGGTTAAGAACAACCGAATGTTAGTAACCTGTTCGAAATTGTCAAAGCTACAATTTCCATTGACATTTATATTTAAACTTCTCTTTTAAAAGAAATTTTACTAAAGATTTTAAATACATTTTTTTCAAAATTAATAAAACTCTCAATAAATTTTGTTTGTACTGGTTATAAGGATTTTTATTCCAAGTACTCGGTTCCTTACCCTAATGTGTCATTAAATGATGTCCTCGTTTAGTAAAGCCTTGCCTTTGTGTCAAAGAAGAAATTTATATCGAAGGCTTGAGCTATTTACTAATTGCTAGACTTGCATAACATATCGTCCACTCCAAATCAAATGATACCCATGTATAAAGCACATCGGAAGCCTTAATCACTAGCAACGCTATAAATTGGTAAGAAACGAAAAAAATATACACATTCCAATATACTATCACCATTTCAAATCAACGAACTCGTATATCTACAAGTATTCACATTTATTCTTGGCATCAAAATCTTTTTACTTATCACTAATTGAATTTATCACTAAATCTAACTTGATAACTCATGAGTTGGCCACCGTGTGATGGCCACCCTTTCATAATATTCTTCAATTACCAACTGGTGTCTTGCAGAACTAATCACCTTTACTTTTATATTAAGTGTATATAATTCAGTCTTAGCTTTTGAACGCTTCTGGTACACATGGAAATCTGGTCACCGTCTCTTAAAAAAAAAGTGTGAAATCTCTCATTTGCAACAAGAGAATACTAATTAGAATCATGTGTAAGATAGTCAGATGTTGTTATCATTACAATATATTGAATCCTCCCACTAATGCATTTCCTCCACCACACCCAAGACCGCATTAAATCCAACAAACAGCAATTTAATATTGCAGTAAACCATATACTTCAAGAATATTTTACCACGTTTCTAGAAACTTTTCATCTTTTACGAGACCAGTTCAGAGGCAATTTCAAAGAATATTTCTTCCGAATTTGTTTTTACCAGGTTGCTTCTCTCTTTCATTGTACCAGGCCAAAAAAAATGCTTCTGATTTTGATTCTCGTTTGTACTCTCTTAAATGTCCACAAAGTATTCTAATTGGTAATTTCTCCCCTATGTGCACAAAATTTGTCACATTCCTCTAACAAACTTCCCATGTTAACATAACCGGCTTCTCTGCCTATCTCTGACTAACCAGTCTCCCATTTTCATAATCACATTGCTTTAGCACTCCATTTTGTTGCAAGAATGTGGTGCTATATCACCACAAGCTTTAACACAAACCACCTCCCAGGAATGTTGGTTACTAAAATCACATAAATGATAAATTGTCAATTGACCTAACTACTTGAAATACAGTGAAGAGCCAAAGCATATTTTTTATAATCTCAAAACCTCAAAAACGATTCACACAGTAGCGCATCCACAAATTTCTAGCGCATTTTACTGTACAATGAATTTGTAATTCCAAATTCCTTCTGAAGTTGGGCAGAAAAGACAGATAACAGTAACTGGATGTTTACAATGGTGGAAAATATCATGGGGCAAGCCATGTCATATACATCAAAGACAATGTAATCCATCTGAATCTGGAAAGAGTGGTTTCTGTATAGGAGTAGAAAGAAAAAAATCCCTTTATATTATTCCAGGTAGGGCGTTTTTTCCTACAAGCATCTCTGAAACCAAGTTCCAACAAGATCTACAATACTCAAAAGATTCCACTTGGCACCCACAATCCAGATAGGGCTTTAATTGAGCAATAAAATATTGCTAATCTAAATATTAGTCAGTTGACTGGCAAGAACCAAACCCTGCAATTTTTACCGTTTGTCCATCATATCCATGCTACAGCTTTAGATATGAATCACCAGTCAGGATAGTGAGAACATTAGGTTAACACTGACTTTCTGTGGTTTCAGTGGCTCGTTACATCTCTTTATAATATTAATTACCATGTTCTCACCATATTCAAAAGCTTGTGATGAATCTGTTCAGCAAAACTGTAAATGCATGGGCTAAAGCAAAGACAAAGTAAATTAGTAAATTGGCCATTTCAATAAATGATAATAAAATTAGCCCTTAAATTTATTTTGGAAGACCACAACTTAAGCAGGCCAAAGAAATGATTTAGATTTTGCAATTTTTGGTAGATTGAAGCTGTATTATAGACAGAAATTAAGGTAAGTGCCAGAGTAATTTGTAAATACTTCCTGCACTCTTCATCAAGCAAAGGTACGAAGTATGTGCCAGAGAAGAAATAAGTCTCAATAGCGACACCATTCATACTCTACTCAAACAAGACAGCCCGTAACTCCAGCAGATGTGATGTGGTTGTCTTATATCATGTAACAGTTATCGGGTACATTTGATGTTTATCGATGTTTACAAATCTTAATATTATGGCTTGAGCCTTAACCCCATCAGTCAACATAAACTCCTGAAGAGTTACCGCCAAAGAAATTATCACAATTCCAAAATGTAGCAACATATACATTACAAACTAGAGCTATGCATCTGTTTACCTTAGTACCAGTTATGAATCTACAAAAAATCTCGTGCATGTGTATACAAACAAGAACACCAAAAAATAATACATATTAGCAATTAGGATAGGGAAATTCAAATTTCCCCTACAAGCATCTGCAAAGGCAAATTCGTACTACAATCGAAACACTTGAAAGAATATACTTGCCTCCATACATTTCTAGGCAGAATTTAGAGGCTTTATTCAAGTTACCAAAATATCATTGAATCTAGATATTAGTCAGTTGACTGACAACAAACCAGACCATGCATTTTTTAATATATGCACATCATATCCACGGCAACAAGCATATGATCTCACCAGAAAGGATGGTGAGAAAAATAGGTTAATAGTTAAATTTCAGTGTTTTCAAAGTTGAGTAAAACCCTCAGTTTATGTCTCAGATAATAATGTTCTCAACATATTCAGAATCATTACAGTGAATCTATCAAGCAAAAATCATTTCTTCTTATAAATACAATGCCTGGGTTAAATTTGAATCAAAGTTTATAAAACCAACTCACCGAATTTATTTTGGCAGACCACAGGTAAGCAGAACAAAGAGATGATTTCAATCGTGCAAGTCTTAATCTTTAGCAGAAATTGCATCTGTATTGAAGGCATAAATTAGAAGTATGTTTATAAGTAATGAACAGCCAAAGTTAAAAACACTTCCTGCACTATTCACCAAATCAAGGTGCAAATGGGAGTGTCATTAACAATGTGACATAGTTCAAATAACCCGATTAAAGGTGCAAGTAGAGGCATCCATAGCAGTGTAACAGTTCAAAATTCCCTTCTCCAGCAGTTGCAAGTTTGTCGTATCAATCAAGAGGTTCATATGTGGGTGACCCATGTTTACAAATCTTTATATAATGTTAAAAGCATAAGCCACACCATCAAAGGCAGATCATAACTTACATAATATTTAACAGTGAAGTATTTATTGCAAATCCCCAAAAGTGGATATGCAATGCAAGCTAGAGCTACTCTTATGATAGTATCAGCATGGATCCATTAGCACATTCAGCACAATCAACTACTGGGAGTGTTTTTTAACCATATATATCAAATGGTGTGTAGAAGTCTCATTTTCCTTCACAGCAGAAAGTACAATAGATTGCACTCTATTACGTCACATGTCCAGCTTCTGATATATAGGGAAGCTTTCAGAAGAGAAAACTGTTGCTGTCTAGATATTTGGTAATTAGTACATCCTCTATGCAACCCTCCACAAGACTTCCTCAAAACCCTACAATCCCAACTAGGCATAAACATTTTTAAAAATATTTTGTAGTTAGTGCATCCTCTATGCAACCCTCCACAAGGCTTCCTCAAAACCGTAATCCTAAGATCCACTGAATGCAGTCTTTTAGTGATTTGTTCTCAAATCCATGTGTCAAAAGCTCCAGGTCTGGTTTGTGAGATAAAACATACAATCCCAACAAGGAATAAACATTTCTAAAAATATTTGGTAGTTAGTACATCCTCTATGCACAATGCAACCCTGTACAAGGCTTCCTCAAAGCCCTAATCTAAGGTCCTTAGAATGCAGCCTTTTAGGTGATTTGATCTCAAATCCATGTGGCAAAAGCTCCAGGTCTGGTTTGTAAGATAAAACCTACAATCCCAACAAGGAACAAATATTCTCTAAAAATATCATGTCAATGACAGAAGTTTCAAGAGACTTCACAGCAGTGCAAGCCACAATCCTAAGCCTAAGGAGTTTTTCTCAGGAAAAATAATGACAAAATTCACACCTTGATGTTCCATAAACATTAGCAAACTGGAACATCCAAAATTATAAGGATTTGTTGAAACAATGAAGCAATGACGGTCACTTACAACAGAGCAGACCCCAGTGTGTTTTTATCTTATTTTGTTCATGATCATAACTTCAAATTTGTTATCAGTACTAAAAGGGCTAACAATTAAAAGCTTCTCAAGGGCTATTTTCTGTAGATTCTGTATCTCAAATGATTAGACAAACTTTCAAAATTGCAAATTACCATTGTTGAGATATTTCTAGGTACAGACAAAAATTTGGGCACCTACAAGATGAGTATTTACCATTTTAAAATCTCTCAAGATAGTTTTTCTGCGTAAACAGATAGCCAACTTAATTGAAGGTTGTTTACATCTTGAAATAGCAATTTCATATTTCAACTTCCACCATTCAGGTGTGAATAGTTAACCTATTTAAACCAATTTTCTCTATTAATGTTTTGGGAGACCTACCTCCTGTCTCGGTCATATAATGTTGGTGAGTGGCAAAATACAAGTTTCATATACTCAAGAGCATATATTAAAATTAAAAAACTCTGAGAGTACTTGCACTCCAAACAGGATCAAGAAGTAACTCGCCAAAAAACTCACCAGCATATAATTGAAAACATAGATTAAAAGCTTGGTGAGTATTCATATTCATGCTTCAAACAGAGTCAATGAGTAACAAACAAAAAAACTCGGCAGCATGTTTTTGGCAAGTACTTTCCAAAAAATTGCAGAAAACTCACAAGTCTGTACTAGAAAGTTAGCCTGGATCAAAACATAACAGTCTAACCCAACAAAAAAGTCATTTAGGTGATTTTTTGCTTCGTTCTTTTCTAGCATTGATCAATTTGAGCTAACTTATCAGCCCCATTTGATAAGTATGCAACACTTGTTTTTTTCGATCATTCTAAATTTTTAGCTGCTATGGTTTAATTACTTTGTACTTTATTTCTGATTTGTAGTTAGTTTGTAGCAGCTGCTCAAGAGTTTTTTTCAGTGTCATCCATTTTCGCCATTTTGCTAGGGCCATTTTGAAATGGTAGCAAGCCTAAGAAACATGCTTGGAAATATGGGAAGCAGATAGAGAGTCAGGAATGGTCATATGCAACTGTTGTGCAATGCATATTTACAGAGGCATAAATCGCCTCTAATAGCACCTTGCAAGATTCAAAAACTGAGATGTTGGGATATGTAGTGTAGCATCTAAAGACATTCAATAAGAGCTGAAAGCTCTCCTTACATTTAGATTAGAATAGAGCAAATAAAAAGAGCACATAAAAGGCACTGGCAATTGTCATGAGTTCTACAGGGTAACAGAGAGATTTCGGGGCTATTCATCTTCCATTTGGCCACAAATACAAGAATTTCAAACTCTAAACAACCATAGTTTGAATCTTTTTACTCCTTGTAATTCTCCTACTGTGCAACCTTCATTGGAAGATACCACATGTAATCAAGAAATACAACATGTATAATTTTCTGATACTACAACAACATATCTTTTAATGTAAGAAAGAGCCCTTAATGGGAGCAATTGGTCATTACATTGATCGTAGCTAGCAAGGGTTCAAGGCACCACGCCCTTATGGCTTGAGTGGACCATTATTAGAGGATGTTGTAAGAAACACAAATTAAGTATCAAATGAACCAAAAGAAATTTGGAAAAAGAAAGGCTGCAACTTGTTTTAATTTCATGAGTGGTCAGATGGCAAGAAATGCACCTTTATCAACTTTCTCATGGCTTCTGGGGGACAATTAGTGTTTTTGAATCACCTGATGCCTCCAATAAAATCAGAAATGTCAAGACCTTTTGCACCTTGTTGGATGAGGTGGGAGGAGAGACTATTGTCTAGATAGTGAGTGAAAAAGCAGCTGCATATGTGGTAGCTGATAGAATTTCATAGGCAAGACACCGTACATTGTTTCAGAGCCCTTGTGCCCCACATTGCATTGAACTTCCCCTTAAGGATATAAGGGAACTTGAATGGATGAAGAACATGGTGGAGGATGCAATGAAGTTGGCAAAATACATCTGCAACCATACATCGGTTTTGAATCTCACGAAAGAGCACATGTGAGTCACACGATTTGCAGCTAATCTCATTACACTGTTTGTCAATGCTAGGTGGTTGGAAAGTCCTTACTCTAGGAAAGCCAAAGGAGAGAGAATCATGAAGACTTTTGACAATTCATTTGCCAAGTACATAAAGAGATCGTCAAGGTAAATTTTCATATAACAAATATATAATGTTACAATATGTTGATTGTTTTCTATTTCTGGAATTTTGATTTGTGCATTTCTTTTTCTTTCTTTTTTTCTGATTAAGTTTAATTTTCTGATTTAATTATATATGCTCGTCTTAAGTGTTAGAATTGTTGGTTAGAGTTCTACTTTTGATGGATAGAAATAAAAACCCCATGAGGTATCTATCGGAAGCCATGGACAAGGCCAAAAATGCAATCCAGCATTTGTATAAGTCAAATATGAACCCATCAAGGGCATTATTGATAGGACTTGGAACCAACAACTCCACCAACATGTTCATGTGGTTGCCAACTTCTTTAACCCTATGTTTTTTTCTGTAATTCATGAAGAGCAAATGAGGAGGTTATGGGCATTCTGAACACATGTATGGTGAGAATGGTTTTATGATGAAAACCTTTGGGACCTCATTCGTGATGAATCACACTTTTATAAGGCCATGGAAGGGGGTTGTTTCCTGCAACTTTATACATTTCAAGGAGAACCATGCTGCAACCAAGTAAAAACAATGGATATGTTTAATTATAGTTTATTACTTTAAGTTTACAAAAATTCTTAATTTTGGGAAAGTTTGCCAAGGTTTTGTCAAGTCCCAGACAGCAAAAAATTTGGGTCTGCTGAGTTTTTGCCAAGTCCAAGTTTTTGAACTATGCTTGAAACAGCAAGTCAATTTAATAATAATGCAGTTTCTTTCTATTGTTGTGTATAATTCACATGAAACCTGCAAACCTAACAAGTATGAACTTTATCTAAACAGTCAATTTGAACCCATGAAGTTTGCATACACTGTCTCTAAATTGTTCCAACAGTACCACAGTACCATGGACGACATTATGGTATGCAATAACTAAGAGATGCTAAATTTATGTGATGAATTAGTTTATATCTTTCTTGTCAAACAAGACATCTAGATACATGTAGCTGCCACAAGACTCTAGTTGTATCAGATACAATGTACATTCAGGAATGAGCAACACCTCCACACCACTGGTGTTGCTTTAAATGTTTTTAGTAGTACAATAAAAAAAATTAAGTGCACTGCTCTTTCCATGAGTGAAAATAACACACATCTGAAAAATATGGAGGAGAAGATAATGGGCAAGACTATTTCTCTGCATGAAATTGAATTCTCCTAACTGTAATCATTCAGTTTATATCATGCATCACAGGGCATTCCTGTGCCCTACACATGTAATCTCAAGTTCTTGATATGCCGAGAGTTCAGCATGCCAATGAAATAAGCCCAAGTGCATAATTTAAGTAATACCCTTTTATTGGCAGCAAAATGTATGCTGATTTTGAGAAAAATGAATTGCTACAATGAACATACCCATTGGTAACCAAATGCAAAGTGCCTCCATCTGCAAAAAGAATGTGTGTAGTTCGACAAATGCCACATAAATCAGACATCCAAATTTCTCATCAGGACAGCTTTATGCTTCTTGCTTATCTACAAACATTTTGCAGCTCACCAAAGGCACTCACCCTACTTGATGTTGAACCTATTCAATCTCACAGATATTTGCTAGCAAATAGCCCACATGAAGATGAAAACATTTGAAGTCTACAATTACAGGTAAGATTCGCATAAATGTTTAAAAAATATTGATCTGTGGATGCTCCTAAAAATTTCAAGTTTGGATTTTCGGCTTTCAACTTCAATCCTTGGTTGAAACAAACAAATTACCTCATCATGTTTTACAAGTTATATATTAGTAGTGCACTAGCAGAGATTTATGCTTGACTCAGATCCAATACTTGCATTCACCCTTTAGAAGGGAGTGTACCCCATCTGTACTATGTCATTCCTGCAATGTGTTCTAGTATGGTCCAAGGCAAGAAGTAAACAGTTTTCTCTAAAATCATGTTATAGAATAATATAAAGGTTAATGCCTAATGGCAATCACAATTGATGTATAGCAGAGCAAATTGAGACACTTAGGAATAGGTAAATGCATACAACATTAACAAAGTAATCTCCTAATCCTCTTAAAAAGGTCAAGTTCATAGTTTCAACTCGTAATCACCATTTGCGTCAAAGATATTGTGACCCATTAATTTATGCTCAAATATTTTGTGTGGTAACAGACAGACTCGTCCTTGATTCCATCCATGTTCTTGCTTCCATCGTCTAGGAGTAGGGGTTTCCATCTAGGCCTAACCATCCCTAGAAAACCAAAACCCCTAAATCCTAAATCAGAAAAATGTACAAAATCCATTGCTAACTTCATAATTTAAGGAATTATGTGGGCACAAAAAATCATGAAGAGAGCTTGGAACTCAAAACTCGGACTCAAACCCCAAAAAAGGGAAAAATATAATGTCTAAATAATCTAGGAAGGTACAATGCTAATAGAAACACAACCAAGACTAAGTAACACAATAACAGTCATTACTTATATTTGGATATCACATAAGCGGCAACACGGGATTATAAACATCTGTATTAAAAAATGACTTGAACCTTAGCCCCGTGTCATTTTTTTGTAACTCACCAATGGTACTTGAACCAACAGTCAATTTTCCATTGGTGGATTATCAGGGTCAAATAAATTCACAAGCATGATCATGAGATCAAAGTCCAGTGGTACAAAGTTTAAGCAATAAAATTTAAATGGAAGAAAATCTGCTTTTGTGTGAGCCCACAATGGGATCCCATTATCAAACTAGCATCTGGCTCAACAATGGTGCGCACAACCTTTACCTCTACCTTTACCTTTGACTACAGCTGATACAAATCATATAGTATGAAATATGAAGCGACGAATACAAAGTTTGTGCAATTAAATGCAATGCTACCCCAAGTTTTCGAGACGGGGACAAGAAGGGACAACGGGACACATCCCCATGTCCCCAATTTTTCAAGCCAATTTTGGGGACAGCAAAGGGGGCAGCTATATAACACATAGGGAAATTTTAAATGTTCATATGAAAACATGGATAAAGCATGAATATATACACTATAGAACCTTAACATATAACATTTGTGTTCAAAATTCATTGTCAATACTCAATATGCTTTCAAAATTTGGAATTCATTGTCAATATGCATATGATAATAAAAAATAACATACAAGTTATAAACTTATAACAAAATGCCCAAAGGCTACACTACTGCCATATAGCTTTACTTTCAACTATTATATGAAAATCATAATACAAAAAAACAAAGTACACTATTGCCCCTAATTTGCATCTCCCAACACTGCATCAAAATCAGAGTCCTCTGAGTCACTGCCATTGTGATGGTCCACCTCATCCAACAGAACCCCAACCAATCCATTCGGTGTCTCCTCCTCATCAACTTGGGCCATGTCTTCAAGATCAATATCCCACCGTAAAGTTGGAACTTGATAATCCTGAAGTCGAATAGCACTATGCACAACCACTAGCTTCTCTGCTCGTCTAGAGGTAAGTCTATTCCTCTCGATGGCGTGGATAAAGCCATACATGGACCAATTCCTCTTTGCAATAGAGGAACTAGCAACTTGTGCAAGGAAGCGAGTGGCAAGCATCTTCAATTGTGGTATATCCCTCCTAGGCCATGTCCACCATCCAATAGGGTCAGTTTGAGCTAATATAGCTCTATCCAACCCCGCCTGTAGCTTACTCAATGTTGGACCACGAAGATTTGCAAAGTAAAGGAATTGTGTGCAAAGTACTGAAGCCTACTCCTCTAAATGCATCTTAACAATGGCCTGTGTGAACCCATTTAAAACCTCTGGATCATCACATGGAAGCACCCTTCCATCCCTTAGTGCATACCATTTGGGATTTAGAGCAAAGGCTACCATATGAAGCAGGGTGCTCATTGTGTTCCAGCTCCACGTCACAATGGGCCTAATATGTTTCTCATATAACATCAAAGTAGGATCCTTAACCAAAATTGTTTGCTTTATCTTCCCAAGCATATTGTCAAATGTCTCATATATCTCTCAAGACTAGGAGAGGCTGTATCAACATATCTAATGACATCTAGATGAAAGAGAAAATATATTTGCAAAATGCAAACAAAAAGTACAAAAGAATTAATTGTCAAGTTAATTGACATGTTAGAAACTTCAAAAGTTGGAACATTGGACAATAAAATCAAAATATTAAAACCATAAATTTAATATGAAAATCAGCAAACTAATATTTAACTTTATAATAAAATCAGCAATTTAATAATAAAATCAACAATGTCTTACCTCACAATGGACCACCAATCGTCATCAAGGATCTTTTTTTTGATGGATTTTCCTTGACTAGAGCTTGAATTAGGCCATCTACTCCACTCTGAATTCACCATTATCAATTGTAGAGGCTCGTGCACCTCAAGCATCCTCTCCAACAAGATGAAGTAAGTGGCATACCTATATTCATTAAACGGCAAAAGTAATACAAGGCTCAATGTAATTGGAAATTTGGAATACAAATGTTCGAAGTTTCAAAAAAAATTCAATGTTCCCATATATTGAAACTTGAAAGTGAAACAAAATAAAGTGGCATACCTTCTCAACAAGTTTGAGTAACTCCTTCTTTGAAAATGTCTTGAAGAGAGCAAGTGAGGTGTGGTGGTTGCAAATGAACATTTGAATTTCTCTAGCTTATGCCACCACTTGCTTCACCCAAACTAGCTTCCCTATGTCTTTCAAGGCATTGTTCAATGCATGAACACATGAGATCAAAAAGATGTGCTTGTAAGCACCCTCCACCATCAAACCAGCTGATTTGCACACACATTTTGAATCAGTGATCACCTATACAACATCAGCAAGCCCAAACTCCTTTGTGGCATCTCTCAAAATGGTAAACTGGAAGTCTACATCCTTACGTTTCCCTAAACAATCCACAACTCTAAGAAAATAAGAACCAGCAAGGCATGTGACTATGATATTGATGAGTGGCCGATGTCTAACATCAATCCACCCATCCATCACAATAGAGCAACCTATCCTCATCCAAGTTTGCCTCATATCCTCCATTAGCACATTAACCTTGGAATACTCTTTGTCTAGGAGGGTAGTGCATAGCTTATGATCTCCAAGGGGTATGAATGAAGGACCAATAGCGGCTACATCTCTAATCATTTGTTTGAAGTAAGAGGAACGGGCCACATGAAATGGGATGGCATGAGCAAAAAATAATTTGGCAATGGAAAACTCTGTAGCTTCTCGTGCTTGCACATTAAACATGGTTTCAACTAAACCTCCCTTGTCACTACCACTCATCTTCCTCTTTCCTCTTGTGGCAACTTCACTACTACCAACTGTGGATGGCATAGGCATAGATAATTGTGCACTTGTAAAAGGTGTCGGCATTGTCACACCTTCAGCCCCCATTTCCGCCTCCATTTGTAATCTATGGCACTCTATCTTCTCATGTTCTTTTAGTTCCAAACACATTTTAACTCCATGGCCAGCAACACCCAAAAAATGAGACCGTACCCCTATGTAGCTGACTCTAAAATCTTTCTTGCAGACATGCCAATTCCACACCTTGCTCCCCCCTCATTTTTTTTTCTTTTGATCCACAGGGGTAACATATTGGAGAAAAGGTTTTTTCTTGTTGAAAGGGCCCTTTGCATATGTTTCCATGATTCTTGAAGGGCACTTAAATGGGTTTGGTTGTTGTCCACTACCACCCTCAACACTTGCAATTGTATTTCTACCAACTAATTCCACTTCATTCACACTTCCGCTCTCACTCTTACTACTGCTCATGTTTTTTTGAGATTGAATGCAATTTTAAACTGAAAAATGCAACAAAAAAAAAATCAGACATTTCAAGCTTGAAACTTAACTCTTTGAAGGATTTGCAGCCCCACTGCCCTAGATTGAATCTCTTTTCCTTCTATCCCTTGCTGCTGCTCCTCTTTCAATGGCTTGCTTCAAACCCTACTGCTGCTCCTCTTTTTTCCTCTCACACAAATGTTGAAATGAGTCAAAATGGTGAACCTATTCCCCTTTAGGACGAGCTCGGAGGTAGAGAGCGACCAAAACATAAATAAAATGTTTTTAAAATGTTTTTTTTTTTTCAAAAATCCCCACCTGCCATTGAGGACGTTTGGCCATCCCCAAGACGGTTGGGGGACTTTCCAAACATCCCCTACCGTCCCCGGGCCGGCCAAACATCCCCAACGGCAGGCAAGGCTGTAACCTGCTTTCCGGAACGTTTCTGGAGGATTTGTGCAAATTGGGAACACCTAGGGGACGTCCCGTAGCTGTCCCCGTGTCCCCAATACAAGGACAAGGGTTTTAGGCTCGGGGACACGTCCCCAAGTAACACAGATAAAATGTAAACAAAAGAAAATCCACTTGTGTAAACTCACAATGGAATCTCAGATACCAAACTGGGATCCAGCTTTACAGCAATATACATAACTTTTACCTTTACCATTGAATGTTGTTGATACAATTTTAGAGTATGAAATATGAAGCGAGAAATTTCTGTATACACTGGTATCTTAGTAATTGTACAACACTATTTAATCTTTGTTTGAAATGGTCTAACTCCTTCCTAGAAGGAGCTGCTGCTCCTCTTCCTAGCTTGGCAACACTAAATGTTTTGCCATACACTACTACCACAAATGCCTTTCAAAATTGTATGCAAGTTTGCCCTCAGTGGATAGGCAAATTTTAAGTTCCAATCTGGCCTCGAGCTCATACAAACAGCCTACAGGAAAATCTCAAAATAATAAGTCCAATTTGGTATAATACGAGTACACAGAGATAACAGAATAAATGGTGCTAGCTAATGCACCACAAATATCAAAGAAACTCGAGACATCAAAGCAACGCAACATTTGTATAGATAAAAGCAGTTGACAAAGCAGATTTTCATTTAATTGTACATATACAAAATGGGGAGTATGAAATTTCTGTGTATCTGTGTATACTGTTATCTTGTTAATCGTGGTCAACACCATGCATGCAGCTTACATTAATAATTTTGTGGCAATGTCAATTTGCATCAGTTTAACTCCTTTTCCTACCTTGGCAACAGTAAATGTTTTTCCACACACTACTGCTACATTTTGCTTCCCAAAACATAAGCACACTCCCTCTCAAACAGATAGGAAAATTTTAAAAATCAATCTGGCAGTAAATTAGTTCCATCTGCCTACAATCAAATCTTACGAAAATAAATCAAAAATGGTAAGAGAGAAGTAAACAGAGATAAAAAAAGAAAAAGCATTAAATCTATTTATTAAATTACCAAAAGAGCTGAAGAAACTCAAGACAACAAATAAAATCAACATAGAAGATTTGTTACTTCCAAAAGTGCCTTTTCAAAGATCTGGCCCATTCAAGAACCAATAACATGCTAAGTTCCCAGTACAGGTATAGGAACGAATATGGGTTCAGTTATGCCAGTATGGCATTTTTTCCCCCTTGTTATGGGTACGGCTGTATACATACACGCGAAAAACCATGAAATATGGTGAATTTTCAAAAAATATAGGAAATTTTTTTACTGTACAGCCTTCAATAAACCAAATCTAAAGACATAACTTTTCTCAATTAAAAGCAAATTTGATAACATATACAATTATACAACAAACAAATGAATACAAAAGCCAATTTGAGTCGAAGGAAACAACATTTTGAAATATATAAAATATTCTTCAAGTGTTTAGGTGTACAACACTCACTGATTATTATATCCATGGAATCAAAAATTAAAATCACATGACAGAGTCATGAACTATGGTAGAGAGGAGCTTGTATCACTCTCTCCAACATCACTAGCTCTATGTGGAGCCATGCGCTTGTATCTTGGAGTCTGTAAATGCTACTACATTCATAGGAGCGTTGCTTAGTATTGCTTCCATGGCCACACAAACTTCCATGGCCTATTCCTTTTTTCATAACTTTATCACTTTTAACCAAGCTCCAAGAATCCTCCAAACACTTCAATTTTTAGCATATCCTTCTTAAATCACCAACCTTTACTATGAAAGCTGCTACAAACATATGCATTGTCACAAAATGATAAGAGACAAAATTAACATAAAAATGATGGAGTATTCTAGGTTTTCAATCATGTTTTAGGGTTGAGAAATGCTTTCTTATTCTTCAAAAGTGCAGATTTGATAGTTTATTAATGATTTTTAATTAAAAATGTCTTCTGGCCATGGGTTCTCCTAGGTATGTTGGGCACAGCCTAGGATCGGCCAAGGCACAGCCCTGCCGCCCCATTTGCATACCATGGCCCATGCCCATTCAGTCCCATACCAAGGCCAATTATTGTCATCCAGCTCTTTGAAGACTTCTCGGCTAATCAATTTTGTTGGGAAATTAATAGTACTCAAAATGAAATAAAAAACACTTGTGGCAGAGAATATTATCCAACCATGCAAAACAACCATACAAATGATTGAATGGCTGAGAAAGAGAAAGCAGCCCAAAGTTCCCATAAGGCAGTAATAATAGTAGCAAGTACCCTGCTCGTAAGAGATATCAGTGCACTAGACAAAATGGAACCTCTTTGCTGCTTTGTTCATGGTGACTCCCTAATTCTAGGGGGGTGGCTCAAATAATGAAGCACAATGGGAGGGTGCAGTTGCTGGATTTCCTTGGCCACCCTCTAAGTTCTAGCATTGTTTTCAAGAAGTGAATGCGGTGTCTGATTTTTTAGCCAACTTGGGCACAAATCAGGGGTCTTTGATGTCGTTATACATGTTGGGACTTAGGTAACATTCACCTACAAAGTTCTTGTAGGAAGTGTTTGTCTACATAATAATTTGTGGTGAAATGTGGTGAGTTATCAAATATTGTGGTACAATAGGCATGGTGATTTACAACAATGATGTTGCAAGCGTTGCAGTATGTCATATATGTTGTTTCACATGTAGAGAGAGATGTTGTGGCAGCAACAACAAGGCATTTAGAAGAACTCAAAATGCATGTGTTTGATGTTGTCAGATCATGAAAAGTAATCCACGAGGATGTGTCAACATTGAAGATAATGCAGCATGATTTGAGGGCAGGATAATGTGAAGGAAGATAACACTTGATACCACAAGCAATCACGAGCAATGTTATGTTTGAATAAGCTATCGACAGTGGGGAGCTGGTAGCAATGTTTATACTGAAAACATACATGTACACCAACAATGTAAAGGATGTAATTATTAATTCATAGTGTGCAGCAATGACAAAATGTATAAGATGCCTTCCCATGTGGAGACAACACGCTTAGATATTTATGCAATAAGCAGCCATCATTATGGGCAGATTATATTTGCATACTCTTTGTATTCCATATATCGGTTGAACAGCTAGACAGTTGGTTTTCCATGAATACGTCTATATATCAGTTTGTGTAAATGGGCCAAGGTTACTCAATTTTGTTATTCACTTGGTTGAACATTGAAGACATTATGTACATTGTTGATTGTTGGTGTATGATAATTAGTGCAATTGTAGAAGATGGGTATTTTGTAGATTGAGACTTTGTAAAAGTTTCTATAGACGTTGTTGTATGAATCCATTTTGATTTTCAATGAACATCTTTTGATGGCAGGTTTTCACCTGAAAAGGTTTCCCACATAAATCTTTGTGTCTTGTGTCATCTTGTGGATGCATACTATTATATTTACTTGTGTACATGTTAGATAGAATTTGCTAGTGTTGTTGATTGTCATCTGAATACAATGATCTCTATTTCATCTAAAATAGGGGTCAATATCATAATCCGTGAGTCAATTATGCTGATAGTGCCTCCAGATTCCTGGACAGATCTAAGCTATTAATTGGTCTTCAAGCCTCCTTAGATCTTTCTTTGTTTTTGCCTTTGCCACATGGTAGCTTTTTGTTTCATAATTGGCAATTATGTACTTACCACTAGACTACTAGTAGCTCATGTGGAGTTATCTATTGGACTCTCATTTTAAGCTTATTGTGTTCCTTGCATTGCCAGCTTCAGCTCAATTTAAGCTTATCATGTGGCCTCATGATTTCATTTTCTGTGTTGCCTTCACTTGGGCATGCTACTGGCAGCATGATCTGTTTCACTTTTGTTGTGTGCAGCATATGATGATTGATGTGTAGTCAGGTGGTGTTGGGTGGTCTATTCTTGGCACAGCATGTGTTTTTATGGCCAGGCATTGTAGTTCTGCAAAATGAGATCCCTCCCTTAGAGATAAAGTTTCTGGTCTCTAATTGAGCACTATTTTCAACTACAACGACAGTGTGGCCCTAGGCATTGTCAAGTCTATGTTAGGTGAGTTAGTGTTGGCTGGGACAGTAATTGCTCAGAGTCATCCGTCTAGGGCAACTTTATTTGTAAGTTGGAGACAGCAATGCCTGCTTTGCTATGGCTTCTTCACCTACTTTTGCCCTCACATTTCTCTGATATGGAGGTGGCTACAAAAGGGCTAGGGTTGCATTCACCACCAACTGTGTGGCTTTTAATTTGATGGGTTTGAAAGACCTCAACCTGGCAAGGAAAGAGATTGTTACCGTCCTAAGAGAAGTAAAGCTACTGAAGGATTACTGTTTAAACCATTGGTCAAGGAAATCTTATCAGCACAACTCTCAAGGTTGCCTAGAGGTGTCTAGCCTTTTCACTATGGCTGTTATGGGCTTTGTAGATGTGGTTTGAGCTAAACAATGAGCAGAAATCTTACATGGAGTGGAATTTCCAGGTCTGGCAGCTTCATGATTCTAATCACAAAGGTGTTGCAGGTGGCAACGAAGAGATGGTTATGAAAGATACCACAGATTGGAAAGTTTTTCCTTCAAGTGGTGTGGGCAGATGGGTTGTGTGTATCTAAGAATGTGGGAGCTTTTTTGGTGGGCTGCATTGTAGGGAATATCAGATTGCAGATTGCCCCTTGGTTTTCTTCTTCATTGGCTAGCTGCTCAGTGGTCTCATTTTTTTGGTTTGATGGATATTTGCTGATTTGGCTCTCCCTATTGTTGCGTTGTCATTGGTTGGTAGGTTTAGCTTGGCTGTTGTTGGATCTGATGACCTAGGAGTTTGTTATTTTGCATGATATTTTGTGTTTTACTATTATACTCATTTATTTTCTAGTATTGTTTTTCCTTAGAAAGGGTTTACTCAATGAAACAATAACACTAGAAAAGTGGTATGACAGTTATAATATCTCAACACAACAGCAAGGGGTACAATGCTAAAAAGCATTCCTCGCCCAATCCATAATTCTCAGTTATAAGTATTTATATCTCATGTCGGAGGAAAATAAAAAAAAGCATTCCTTGCCCAATCCATAATTCTCAGTTATAAGTTTTTATATCTCATGTCAAAGGAAAAGAAAGGTAATTATATTTAGTGAACTAGAGGCTGCAGAGTTCATGTCAACCACCTAGGATTTCTTTAACATGAATAAAATATAGAAAAAGAGACCATATCTCAATCATCTCCTGATTATTGCTGATAATTATGACTGAATATTTAAGAAAAGCACAAAACTCAATAGCATAGTCTGATTATTACACCAGTAGAAGTTTTACAAGAAACCTACAAGCAATATCAGATCAGGATCCTACTAGAAATTATACAGCCAATATCAGATCAGATTTGAAAAAATATAAATATATTCAGGGAAGATAAATATCTAACCCAATTTAGAAACACAATAATGCACAGTTTCCTGCATAGTACAGCTATAACAGCATACAATAACAACTAGTGATAAGGTTTTTCTGAGTAGAAACAGAGGCTAACATTCTCCAGAAATACATTACTTAACTGAAAACCTTTTATTGGACATTGTTGCTTCAAAACAATGGAGTGGTGTAAGCGGTCTGCTGCTGTACATTGTATCACTGCAGGCGACAAACTCTGTAAAACTATTGTGCTTTAAATGGAATGACACTAATTCTGATTACTACACTGCCTACTGAAATTCTTTAAGTACTGAGCAATTCTAGAGCTGGATTGCCTACAGAAATTCAAGGGCTTTCATCCCCAATTTTGTCCTTGAATCTCCTACAATTTCCTCAGGGTTTTCATCCTTTGGACTGGATGATCAAGTGTTCTAAACAAGGACTTGAAGAAATATGAACTGAATGAATGCATTTGCTGGCTTCCATTTGTTTAAAGACTCCTACACTAGGGTGGCAACTTCTAAGGCAGCCACCTCCCTTCACCCCCTTATTTTTTAATATTATATAAGATATAACAGGTTGGAAGCCACCTTTCGGACCAATATTTTAGTATTATATCAGAAATGACAGATTGGTGGCCACTTTTTGGCCCAAAATATTAGTATTATATCAGATTTGACAAGTTGTCAGCTTTTTTTTTGTTTTTTTAAAGTATTTTATTATGTTTTTTAATCTGTTGGCTACCTATAATATTAACAATATTTAATATTTCTTTTTCCAGCTCATTGGTAAGGGGAACATGACACCATAACACACCTGAAGGTCAGTAAAGCGAATCCCTTGCATTCATACATTAATAATAACAACCAAAATAAACTTGTTAAAGACTGGGATTAGTAACTGTTCCACATCCTGATTTTACAGCTTGTATGACTGTTGAAGATTGTAAAACAATTATTCGGATTATCGCTCTAGCCATCACAGTATCATAATGAAGGCCCATTGTGGAGAATGAAGAATACTAGGATACAAATTCAATAGTTAGATGTTCATTTTCAACAAAATCAATCATGAACCTGTATTACAGAGTGAATCAGCTAGAGTTGCTAGAATGGTTCAATGTTCAACATCATCAGTGTTCTATATAAATTTCAGAATTGTAGCGTAGCCTATTGTTTATTGGCACAAGCTACAACAGAGGGGTGCTCTTGCAATTACAATCAATGGATAAAAAATTTGTGTACAGATATATATATATATCCAAAGTCCTGAAAATGAAGCTCATCATATCAGGATGTTCGGGTTTGAAAGACAAAAACAGAGCTTGAAGCCCTGGTGACTGAAGTCCGAAAAAAGTTGATTTCAAAACCCAGTTTCAAAGAATGGAATTGAAATGAAGCATTCCAAGGTAGTTCAAGTATACCAGTGCATAATTTTAAACAACTAAATAATTAACTGTTACAACACTCAAATAGAGATTTATAATGGATTTACTTTATATATGCCCACCTTCACATCTTCATGTGAATTTGAAATCTACAACCTGATTTTATACAATTTATTTAGCACCATATGAATTTTGATTATATTGACTGTGACAGATTACTTTATAACTTCAAATAACTATTAAGCCTAAATAATTGCACCTATTTATTAAAACCTAACTAACTGAAACCTAATTTAAAACAAAATGCTTAATAGCTAATAAAATCATCTCAAATACTGAATCAATTACATGTTTGAACCTTAATATTAAAAAATTAAAAACATGTGCCTGTATTGGAGACAGCAAATTACCACTGAGGTTATCACTAGCAGATATTGTGGAGAAAATGTTTAAGTTGCCACTGTTACACATAGTGTGGTCACTGGTGAACTATTTTGTGCATACATATAAAAGGTATCACTAACGCTTTACATTGTAAAGGTGCTTGTTGGCTAACTGCATCCCCCATTCATTGATTTGTGGCATTGTAATAGGCTGCACTAGAGCACAATCATGTTGCCTTTATCATAAGTAGGTGTCCTGGCATGCACCTTAGGTCCCTCTCTTGCCACTATTCTTTTCTGCCATTTTCAACTTGACTATCTATAACCATGTGGGATACATTTGAAATTGGCCATATTACCTATTTTAACATTTAGCAGGCCGATTATTCAAGCATGGTAGAAATGTAATTCATAACACAACCCTAATGCTAGAACAATGGAATACAGGTGGAGCACATCTAAATCTGCTTGAGTGTTTCCATCCTTCTAAGCTTAACCTGCAGCCATCAAGCCTTTAAGACATAAATGTTCCATTTGCCCTTGTTCATATTTTATTTAATTATTTTATTACATACTAATGCACATCACAGGTCGTGATCAAGCCTACTGACATTTTGTCTCATTTGTTTTCTCCTATCCGAGAGGATACTAGGAGAGGCCTCTCTCCTTGTGATGTTTAGAGACTCGACTAAGAAGAGTGGGCCCATTTTTCAAGTGTATACATTAGGTTCCAGGGATCGATACAGTGACTTATTTCTGTTAAGAGTTGCATTGGTAGCCCATAAATTGCCCATCCCTTGAAGAACACATCTATCGCTCAATCACCTGCCAACTGTCTTTTGTCCTTTTCTTAGTGCAAACAGGCTCTTGGGTGTAAAATTGTACGACTTGGAGACTAAAATCAGGCTTTCCCCTTAAGTATACATCATTAGGACATTATTACAGCATCTCATTGCCAATTTTAGAGTCATTTCTCACAGATGATGACTATTGGCAAGTTGTTGCAGAGGCATAATCATATTTTTCAACTAAAGCTGAAATTGTCTAATTACAGACCAAAACAATTATCAGCACTAATCAACCTGTCAACCTCTTCAGCATTCTGTCAAACCCTCACAGGCAAAAATAACCCTTTTTTCTTGAGGTGATAAAGCACAAGTCTCATTATGTATTGTCAATTACAAAATTGCCAGTTATATTTTTAATTCACAAATTACAAATTTTAACACTTGCATACCATTGATGCACATTAAACATGTTGCCATTTACACAATATCATTCATTATTTTGTGTCATTTTGGAATTTTGGATTTATGCCTATACCAACTTTACATATCACATTTTATTCTATTGAATTTTATTTCAGAAAGACATCCAAGCTGTGCAAACTTTCAATGACGATATAAAAAGCATATTTTCTACTCTCAAATGATAAAATACCATGCAATGAAAGGCAAACTGCACATAAAATCAGATTTGACACAAGATATGCATAAATTCTTTGTCAGCTAGGCAAATTCATATATGTACTTTCATTTTGACCTCCATTATTTCATCCTCTAGCACATTATTTATTGGCTTATTTTTCACTTGGTATGCTACGTACAAATATAAATTAAATTGATAATGTGGACAAGGGGCTTCTTGGCAAATTGCATCTCCCGTTTTTCAACATATCACAGGATAGCTAGCGATGGGCTCAAAAGGATCATGATACCTTAAACTTAGATTTTAATAGGTGTATTAGAGTGCCATAAGTCCCAATTAGCTTGCTCTAAATTAGGGTCTAGAAACTCGCATGTATTCATAGGGTTTCTCACTTACCATTCCCTATTGAAACATAAAAAAATTCCCTCTTACACCCACATTCACAGAGGGTTCCTTTATGTACAACCAAAAAATTCCAAAGCCAAAGGAAACTCAACAAAGGAATATTGTTTGATAAGACAAGACATGAACCCAAGAACAGTTCAACAAAGGAATAGGATTGTCCAGGTCAAAGTGAAATATCAACACAAAAACAAGTCTGCTTGGTTAGAACACTTTTCCCTTATCCACTTCATTTTATTTATTAATTAATTTGATTATTGCATAGTAATGCCTTGCACACCATTCACAACCCTCCCAGAACATACTCTTGCTCTACCCTTGGAAATTCTATAAACAATCGTACTACTTGCTACCTATTTGAATATAAGGTTACTAAGATTGGTTATTCTCCTTACATATATACATACTTACTGAAGAGGCTCATTTAGAAGGACATACACCAGGAAGAGACTGCATAAGCATAAACTATAGTTCCCTAGTCAAAACTAACAGCATAGGCAGTGCTAGAAATAACCACGTAAGTGACAGAAAAATGTTATCTCAAACTACAAATTTGATTTGTGAATATGAAAATTCAAAATTTGGATCCTACATTCAAAATATCAAAACAAAGTGACTACTGAAACTTGTTTGCATGTATTTTTTGAGAATATTCACATATATTAATACTATTTTGCACATTGCAATTACAAGACATTGAGGTAAACATCCACAAATTATAGACAATTCACATGTTTGTATATGACCTTCCTGCATGTTTCATTGTAATGTAAATGCACAAAGTAGTTGTAGCGACAAACAACATAAAGTAGAGTTTTAACTGTATAAATTGTATCTAAGTCCAACTAATACAAGATATCCAATCCAATTAGGATTTGCAGATGTGCAAATTATGTGTTTACCAATCCAACAATGTAACAAGAATTCACACAATGGCAAGAACAGAGCTTTAAATAAATGTTTGTTTAGTTCAGAAACATTCATGCTGGATCATTTCTATGAGTTTTTTGAATTTTTCCCATCCTAACTCTGCAAACCCTGAAATCCAAGAACCTTGCAAGCTTCTATTCCCACATCCAAGGAAGCTCAAGTATCATGCTTCTACTTTCTTTAGTACAGATTGAAATTCATTAAAAATCCCCATAAGTTTGGTCTGACATTGACTCAATCACTAAAGTCTAAGGATACTATTTCAGTGTAATAAGAAGAAGAAGGAGAAATAAGCATTTAATGATAATTCTAGGCAAATTCTAGTAACGTAAAATGAAAGTGGACTTTTTGATGTAGTCAAGAGAGATATAACATAAGGTTTATATGGGTTAAACGAAAAAATCCATTTAGTTCATCACTTCTTATTATCATAGGCTCACCAGGCAAAACGTGTTTAAACAAGATAGATCATAGATACTCTCATTGTTCTGTTTTTTTCTTCTACTGAGATAAAGTAGAAGTACAGACCAAAAAGAGTTTTTATCAAGCAAACGACAACAGTAGCATGGCAGGCAAACAGTCACAAGGATAACATAAAGTAAATGAAAAGATAGTTACCATAGTGTGTCCAAGCATTTTAACATATAGGAAGACTAGAAACATTAGTTTAAACTTTAAGCCTATCAATTTAGGATGAATTCAAACAGTACTGATGATTATATCATGCTTAGCTACTTACTGTATTTGTGTTGCATTGTTGCAAACTCTCAAACCCACAAGACTCCATCATGAAACTGTACTCTGCAATCAAAACTAAAAAAAGATCAAATACCATGTAGATGTCAATTATAAGATTCATACATCTAATGTTGCTTGTTTAACCTACAAAATTAAGATAACAGTTTGCATTCTGCGCTGCCTTTAGTTATTGCAGATAGTGTGATTAGAAATGTCATACCTACCATATAATACTCACTGCAGCCATCAACCGCAGACAGTTCATAAAAAGGTTTCATGGAGGTAAAAAATAAAATATATAATTATTTTGAACCTATAGCATACTTGTCTTACACTCTATAAAATCCGTGATAGTTATTTCTGCAGTAAATATAGTTGACCCTATTCATTTAAGATTTCATAATCAGCCTCTAATGTTTTCAACTAAACCTGCTATTGGTAATGGAGAAGAGATTACACCTTCTGCATATCATACAATTGAAGTTATTTTTTGCATAGCATCAGCATCAAAATTCTTCAAAAATTATCAACCAATTTTTCATACATGCACTCTTAGGTAATAAAAGATAACATCAGAGTCTTATTTGTTTATCTTTCTATATAGTTAAATGATGTGCACATGTAGCACCTTTTTTTGAAGACAAATAAAGGGTTGTACGCAGTTAAGTTCCTCACATGTATATAGCACCTTTTGGTGAAGAAAATAAAGAATCATAGGAGCCTGGGGGCTGCAATGCTCTCAATACAATACCGATGGATCAATCAGACTAACAGCAGAGAATCTATTCATTCTAGTGCCAGTGTAAACCTTTTGCAAATGGATATTGGCATGTTCATTACAACTATTTGAATTTTGCAATTGAATTCTATTGTATTGGTAGTAATTTATAAATGTTCCTCACATGTATATAGCACCTTTTGGTAAAGACAAATAAAGAATCATAGGAGCCTGGGGGCTGTAATGCTCTCAATACAATACCAATGGATCAATCAGACTAGCAGCAGAGAATCTATGCAGTCTAGTGCTAGTGTAAATCTTCTGCAGATGGATATTGGCATGTTCATTACAACTATTTGACTTTTGCAATTGAATTCTATTGTATTGGTGGTAATTTATAAATGTAAAAATTCCATACAGTCAAGAATCTTTCACCCAAGAACAAGTAAATCCCCCTGAATATTACACCATAACAAAAGCATACAACGGCATCAAAGAACCATCACAACAAGAAATCTTAACAAACTCAAAACCATATCACCAGTTAGCTAAATATCAAACAGGATACCTTCTTGCAGCAGCTACCTGGCACTTAAAGCACCGAATGGATTATCTCATGAAACCTGAAAGCAACCCTGAACAAAAAATATAATTAGACTCCCCAGGACACTTATAATTTGAGACATTATATTAAAACCTATAAGAAGAAACAAAGTAAAACCACTGATTAAACATTATTAGACTCCCCAGGATACTTATCATTGCAAACAGTACATTAAAAAATATAAGAAGAAACAAAGCAAATCAACTGATAAAATACTAATTGCCATGACAATAAGGAGAGACCCAAATGAACCTTCAACAAGGTAACTTTCCGATTCAAAAATAAAGTTTAAATTCAAACAATGTATGACAAAGAGGCAATTTTACATGAAACATGCAACAAAATAAATATTTATTTTTACTTTGGTACAACTTCTCGGAATATGTTGAAAAATCCATTCAATGCTAATCCAAGTTATCATTACACCACAAAGTCTATAGCAGCATATACTCCACTGATCAATTATTTGCAAGATGCTTAAATGTAATATCTAAATATTTTCATTGAATACAACTGTGCTGCAATATTGCTTGCAAAAAAAATTACTACCAGGAACATTATACAAGGGGAAAACGCCTGTGGCGAGTTGTCTTACAATAGAAACAGAAATATTCCACTGAAAGAATCACCCAGTAGAAAAGGAGCTCCACACCAACACCATCTGTTTCACGGTTCATCCACGCCAAGAACTCTATACTGCTTGCGCTTGGCAGGGTACAGCAAAGATGATAGACCACAGGATAAATATCCCATCATCAGGTGAATAGAAAAAGCAAAGCACTAAATTATGTGCCACATTGTCATCTAACAATAACAGAAAATTTTACAATAATTGACCATGTCTATCATTGTATTAAAATCTTAACCTCAATTGAAGCCAATGAACAAAATCTAAACTTAACAGCAAATCCGGTGCATATATTGGCAACCCGTTTCACTTGCCAGTGATAAATGGATGACTCAATGCTTGCGATACTGTTAGCCGCTTATCTGGATCCAAAATAAAAATCCTTTCCAGAAGATCTTTGAAGTTAGACAACAGTTTGGGATCCTCCCCTAGAGAGCTTTGGATAAGATTGCCAATATCTTTGGGTTTGATATTCACCAGCAGTCTTTTCACTGTCTGCTTGATCACATACAAATAAAACAAAACAGGTTAATTTGGTACAGTTCCATGAAGAGATTTAGTTAAGCAAACAAAAAGAGGCTACAAATACATTATCAAAAATTCAAAAATTACTAGAATAAATGTTGAAGTATTTACCTTCTTTGAAACAGGATCCTCTTCTGTGGCATGAAAGTTTAAGTCCTGATCAAAATGTTGATCTGTAAAACTCCCCTGTCAAAGTCAAATATGGAAATCTATTAAAAACATTATAACTTCATAATATATAGATTATCTATTTTGCAAGTAGAATGTCTGTTAGGACACCAATAAAAAAATTCAGGCATAGGAAGAAAAAAATTGTGTATCCCTCTCCCTATATGTAAAGCTGAGATTTATCTTTGACAAATGATAGAAGACAATTACAAAAATGTAGACCAGAATGGAAAGCAGCTACTAGTAAAACAAATGCAAGAAACATCATGTATACAAATACACCAGCAAACATTCTAAGGCAATCAGCATGGACCTTTTCTCCTGGTCTCTTTAAAGTCCCAAATTGAGCAGAATCGGTGATAGCTGTCCAGATCAGAAGAAAGTATATTTTAACAGGAAAGTTCTGACATACTCTAAAAATCTTATTCAGTCATCTCGTACTCATAGGACTAGGAAAAGATAAATACTAAGTTGCCGAATTGGAATCAGGTACGGGTATGGGTACATGGGTATAGTATGTTGGTACTGCAAAAATATTTGTGGGGGATGGGTATGTTTGGGTATACGTATGCTGGTGGTATTTCTGTTGATGGTTCTATTGTCATTTGTAAGCTACATTGAAACATCAAAATCAACAATCGAGCCCCCTATTCTAGGAGGCCAAATGAATGAGTTTCATTATCAACAGTAGGGTCATGAATGAACTATCTCAATTGACAGATCACCAGCATATAATATCTCAAGCAGTGGGAAGAGATCACATCTTTCAATCTTGACATAGAGAACATCTTAAGGTTTTCAATCCTATCTGCACGGGTCCCCCTTCTTCAACTAAACGGAGAAGAATGGTCCAGAGAAAGCCCAACGATCTAAAATTCCATACTCCATTAAAAATAAGAAACATAAAAAATAACAATAATGTTTATGACAAATATTAAAAGCAAGTGCAGTCAGAGACGTTTTCCATTCATTTAGGGCTTTAATTTTCAAGATTCGGGAATAAAAAATGTGGTTTAAGGTTTTTTCAAGGTCAAGACACAAAAAGTCCAATTCCGCTCTGATTCCATTTCTGGTACATTTCATACCCAAAATCGGCTTAATTTTGCAGTGATTTGGTAACATAGAATAAATATAAAACAAACCGCATAGGAAGGCATATTCACATAATACTGCCTCTTCAGTTGGAAACAAGCAAAGAAAATTAAAAGAATCATTGAGCAGAAACCATGATAACTATTCAGATCGGTGTAAGTATTTCACAACAGTAAGGTCCTGACATCCTCTAAAAATCTTATTCAGTCATCTTGTACCAATTGAGCTATGAAAAGATACATATAAAATATGAAGGAAGGCATATTCACATAATACTACCTCTCCTGTTGGAGACAAGCAAACGAAATTTAAAAAATTATTTAACAAAATCAGTGATAGCTGTCCAGTTCAGAGTAAGTATTTTCCAACAGTAAGGTCTTGCCATCCTCTCAAAATCTTATTCAGTCATCTCATACTGATAGGGTATAAAACAACCTCTGAAGGAAGGCATATTCACATAATACTACCTCTTCAATTAGAGGCAAGCAAAGGAAATTAAAAAGATCATTAACAGAATAGGTGGGAAAGCATTTGAAAAAGTAAGTTGATAACCTTCAGAAAACCCTTCATAAAGAATAGAATGGCAGCCTAATGCTCTGAACCAGGAATCTATGCTCATGATATGGTTGACTCTAGTGGTCAATGGAAAGTTATTTAGCTGTGGAAATTAATTTAAATGTCAATTATCTTTGCTTTCTCGTTGTTTGTCCATCAATCAGTTAGACATGCATGTAGCCTAAACTCTTAGTTAAACTGCCTAGAGGCCTGTTCTATCTGTTATAATTCCATTAAAATTGAATTTCTTATACCCACAAAAGGAAGATAGAGACATTAACGCATGCCCTTAAGTCTAACACACAGCTCATCAATAAGAAAAAGCAACTTGCCTATTCCTTCACTGACTGCTTAGTACTCCACCTGTCAACCGGGAGTTGAGTCTGTTAAGAACACTTGATTGAAGGCAGAAACCCAGATTTAATGCATAATCCTATTAAATGTAATTGTTCTCACCTTCCTCAACATCTTCTTTGGGAAGGGTCCCTTCAGCTCCATGTGAAGCCTCAGCATATCATTGTTTGTTGGGCCTGGGAAAAGAACTTTTCCAAGATAAAGCTCGAACAAGCAGCATCCAACTGACCACATGTCCATGGCATGGTCATAAGGTAAACCTAGAACTGCAATAGCATCAAAAAGCTTATTAATTTTTTAAAAGCAATCACAACATATTGAACTAATGATATGACGTCTACAGTTTCTAACAAGAAAGAATTGCAAAAGAACCAATAACCAAGCATTAAGCCAACTACATGAAGCAGTACCCACAAATTATTATTTGCAGAAAAGAGCATATACAAATTAAAGGAGGACAAGAACTTACTTATTTCAGGGGCACGATAGAAGCGGCTCACAAGGTAAGGTGTAATCTCATTTTTACCAGCAAACATTGCATTTCCAAAATCACAAAGCTTCAGAACATTCTTTGCTTCATTTACCTGCAAATATTTTCTAAAAATGGTTAGAAAAAAGGTAAATTAACATGAGCCTTAATCTAGAATAAAATTGAATAATATCATACCAGCATATTATCAGGCTTGATGTCACAGTGCAAAACTCCACAGTTCTTCAGATGCTTTAAAGCAATAAACAATTGCTTTGCATACGCTCGCACTGCAGTCAATTTAAGACCAATATTGCGACCAAATTTCTTAAGAACCTCTCGAAGATTCATGTGCAAAGACTCAAATACTAAACAAAGATGATTCCTATATTTAAAGCTGGAGAGAAATCTGACACAGTGACGTTTATCTTCAGGGTCAGCACCAGCCAGTTTTTTCAATATTATTAGTTCTTCTTGTCCTGCTTTATACCTGTGGAGCAAAAAATTGACAGAAATTACAAAGAAACGGGAGAAAATCAACTACTGAAGAGAGCAAGGAAGTTGTTCGACTGAAGTTGGAGAATAAATGCTTACATTGTGTCATTGTTTCGAATAATTTTAATTGCAATCTCTTCAGGCTCACCCTTCCCAGCCTTAAGATCCTTTGCACGAACAACACTTGAAAACACACCTTTCCCATGAGCTGCTATGATTTCATAGCGACCATCAAGGACCTCCCCTATACGATAACCTGGAAGTCAAATACCAATTAGTTATACCAAGTTATTTTTGTTTGTAGACCAAGCAAATTGTCCAAACTCCAAAGTTCCAAAACACATTTAAGATAAATAGATCATCAAGTTCAATTGAATACAAAAAAACATATCTATTAAAATTAAACTTAAAATTTTGCTCCCACAAAATAAACTCACTATAATATCCTTCTGCATCATCCCAGTTGTCATGAAGACCACTTGTATCAACAGGTAAGCCATCTCCTCTAGCCTGAAGAAAGTAAAAAATATGAATAGTAAGAGAAAAATATATGCAATAGTGTCCTTGAAGGCACTAATGTCATCTAATCCCATATCAACATATACAGCAATCCAAGTAACCCTGTTTGTGTCCAATGCAGTATACTTTCTCATCACTTACAAGACACAATTGCTATTTCATTTAATCAAACATATGTCTATACATGTGTGTAGAAACAATAATTTGTAATTTAATCTTAACAAACAAAATGCTATAATATCAATATTACCGGTTTACGTATTTTTGCAGGAGTCTCTCCAAAGATGTCATCACTAAACATATCCGCAGCTACCTCACTCTGAAATAAAGAAAAAATGTCATTTCCATAATTAGCATAGCAGAAATTGAGTGCCCACATACAACAGAACAATTATGGCAAGCACACAAAATCAAGACACACAAACAACACATACTAAATTAACCAGGATTAAATTCATAAAATAAATGGTTCCAAGGTCATTATTTCAAGCAAAAAGGCAATCCCTTCCACAAATAGTATAACATTTCTTTAGTTTAGAGAAATTAACAAGAGAAACAACTGCATACACACAAGCATACTGACCTTCGGAGAGCCTTCACCTAGAGCACCAGTACCCAATGTTTTCTCCGCTGGGAGTACCCCATTTTGTGGAGACTCTTTTCCAACGGAAAAAGTTGAATCAGGAACAAAAATATCACTTCCATCCTGCCCATTATCAGCATGTCCAGTGATCTGTTCTGACTGTCTAATTGAAATCAGTGTTGCAGCTGTGTTTGTCTCTGGCTGATTATCTGAAGTAGATCTATGAGCATCTGTTGCAATTTAAACATTTGAATTACATTTATTCTCAGAAGTAAAAATAATCCAACTTTTCTGGCATATCTTTCCTCTCTAAAAAGTGAGATACATTCACCAATAAAACATGATTAAATACCTTTTCCAGCATCTTGGCCTGCTTCTTCATTTATCATCATCTGCTGATTCTGCTGTCTGTACTTTTCTAGTATTGCCTGTCTCCTCTTCCTGCTTTCCTCTTTGATTTTTTCAACATCATCCTCCTCTTGCTCTGCAAGTTGCAATGCAACTCTCTCCTGGTATTCTTCTTGGTTATCCTCCTCCCTGCAAGAACAATTTAGTTAAGACTGTGCAACTCAAGAAGGGAACACCAATATAGAGTGTACACATTCAAAAGAAGCTGAAAGAACAGTACAATTTACCCACCTATTTCTTTCTTTCTCCTCTTTAAAATCCTGTGTCGATTCTCCATACTTTGATATACGCTCTCTTTGTCTGTCTTTGTCTGATTGTCTTTCATGACCATATCTATGATGTCTGTCATAGCGGTCATCATTTCGACCAGATCTTGAGATTTCTCTTGAATTTGATCTTCTGTCCCGTTGACCACGATCCCAGCTGCTTCTACTCCGTTTCACCTCCCTCTCATGAGATCTAGATGTTTTCCTGACTTCCTCATAAGCCCGGACTCTCTCTCGCAAATCAGAATACCGATCCCTTGCTTCCCGAGACCTTGAACGCTTTACACCATAACCCCTGTCTCTATTCCTGTCACGAGAAAGGGACCGACCCCTGTCTCTATAACTGTCACGAGAAAGAGATGGCAGCCTCTCTCTATACCTGTCACGAGAAGGAGATCGTACCCTGTCTCTAAATCTATCACGAGATGGAGAACGACCCTTGTCTCTATACCCATCACGAGAAGAAGATTTGCCCTTATCTCTATACCTGTCATATGAAGGAGATGAGCCCTTACCCCGTTGCTTATCTCCTGCAATTTCAGGAGATCTTGATCTGTCCCTTTCCAATGGCTTATCTTTATTGATGTCTCGAGACTTTGAACTCCTCCTTTCATAGTATCTTTCTTTGTACTGATGGTCTCTATGATTATCCTCAATGCCATTTTTAGCACCTGGAGACTGGGGCTGGGTATAATATTGGAGATCCTTTACAACCTCTTTGTCAACACCAATTCTTTGCCATTGCCTCTCTTTGTCACCATCTCTTAAAGGAGATTGTGAACAGCCCCGTTTTGTTTGTCTATCTCTTTCTGTATCTTTGGAAGGAAATTTTGATTTCTCTTCTTGCTTGCTTTGCCTCTCATTTTCGGTATATTTCAAAGGAGATCTCAAATGGCCTCGTTTGCTCTTTTCCTCCTGTTCAATATCTTTTGAAGGGGATGGAGAATGCCTCTGTCTCCTACACCTCTCCTTTTCAGTAACCTCTAATAGAGATTCAGAATACCCCTCCTTGTTGTGGTCATCTATAGAACGGGATTCACAGTGATTTGTTTCGTTGTCTCCAACTTTGCCACCATCCCAACTTCCCGCACGGCCACGCTGAGTGTTTGTATCAATGTTATCTGACAAAGTCTCTTTTCTGTGCCTTGAATAAGAGTGGTGATTCGAATGCTTCAACTCATCCTCTCGAATGGCATAATTTTGTTCCCGTATATACTTCCTGTCATCTCTGATGTTACTAGCCTTTGTTCCCTCAGAGAGCAGCTGATCCCTACAGGACTGTCCATTACCATCTTCAGATATTTGAATTTCCCTAGAAACCTGATTGGCATACTGAGCACTCTGAATTGTCATCTTACTTCTATCAAATCTGTCAGACTTTGAGTCAGCTTTACAATACTTTTCACCTTTAATTCCATCATATTTGTCAAATTTCCCTATCAGATTATCACTTCCTCCATTTCTATCTTTTGAATGCACGTCCTTTCTCTTTTCACCAAGAACCATCTCAACATCATTGTTTTTTGTAGATTTGTTGTAACTCTCACTTACATTTTTATCGGAGAACCCTGAAACACCTGTAAATCCATGCTCAACCTCAGTACATCTGTCTATGGATTCTGACATTTGGTCTGTGAGCCTGTTAGATCCCTGCAAATAAAAAACTTATTCTTATAATGCAACTGGCATTATTAGACAGAACAGTAAAGGAATTACAAATACGTGTACATAGTGAAAAGAACATGCGAGCAAAAGATCACCACAACTTTGTACAAATTTAGTTAAGGTGAGAAAGAACACTGGGAGCACAAGATCACCACAACTTTGAGCAAATTTAGTTAATGTGAGAGAGTTCAACAAAACTGTTACTGGCATAAATTTAAAGAACAGTAGACGTTATTAAAGAGTTCTAATGTAGCTCAAACCCAACTTGTATTTACAGATAAACCAAACAAAGTGTATCACATACAAAGAACTAAATTTCTTTAGATTGATTGAAGAAATAATTTTAGACACTTGATAATTTTGAGCATTTTTTGTCAAAATAACTTACCCCAAAACAAAACTCTTTTTATCCACTTGTTTTAATTTGGAGTTTGATAACCCCCATAGAAATCGATTACAGTGATAGTGAACAATAACATAGCAGCAGCAAAATTTTGAGATAAACTCCATAAAATCAAGAAAGATAACTCAATTTTCCTGGTCATTAGTAAAATGATATTTCCCTCATCTCTCCGCTGCAATATTACATAAGATAAATCTCAGGATCAAAACAAAGGTATATATGTGCAGATCTAATCCCTTAGGGGTAGACTTGACCAGTCAAGCTGCTGAAAAACACGGATGATGGTCAAGGTTCCATTCCCCTGGATTTAACCCCACATGGGTGGAGGCAGCTCATGCAGACAAAGGTTATAGTGGTGTGTGTTAAGACTTCGCTTTACAGTTCCCACAAAGCATTGACTCCTCCGTTACAAAAATGTGTGTGCGTGTGTGCATATCTAGCTTAAAAGATAACACTTCCCAAGATTTGAGAGCAATCTAATATAACACATATATGAATCATTCATATAACAAACATCAAACTCATCTTAAGCATTCGTAATATAACCATTCGCTACAACTAAAGGTTAATGTGAAGCAAGACAAATAAGTAATAAATCTGTGTAACCAAAATTCAGCATTGACTCCGTAGGCAAATTTGCCTTGCAGAATACATTTGGCTTAGATGCCGCAACTCAGGGTCATCCCATAGTGAAAAGCACCAAGGACTTGCATTGGACCTTCTGCACTGGGACATGATATATTACCCAGTTCCAAAATGTGTTCACTTCTCCTCGAGAAATGAACATGAAGCTCCGCTATGAAACCCCTACGGATTTTTATACTCGAACTAATCCTTTGACCCTTCTAAGTTAAAATTTGAACGTATGGTAGGTAGCATTTAGGGTTGTGGTCCGGAGGTGAATCGTCGGGAATTCACCATTATTGTCACGGTTACGAACAAAGACTCCCCAAAATATTGGAACCTCATTCGAACTAACCATAAACAAAAAAATTAAAATTAAAAAACGAATTGCTCGCAAGGTCGCTACAGTGATACGGCCACAGAACCTCGGTGATTAATAACAAAGAAGAGGGCAATATAAGCTCAATTTCCTTAAATAAGAATAAAAAATTATTAACCCTAAAACACATAACAGAAATTCACTGCGACTAGCTGCAAGTCGACCATAAAAATTGGAGGGCTTTCGAAAAAAGATCTAATACTAGGGACAATTTTTTTATTTAAAAAAACATTAAAAAAAGTACCTTAGATGCAGCTGATTCAAGCCCCGTGAAGATTGAGGCAGCCTCATCAGGCTGTATTTCCCCGGACTCGATCTCGGAAAGGGCGGGCTTTTCCCCATCTTCTTCTTCGTCTTCCACAATTTCTCCTTCTTCCTTCTCATCATTATCATGAGCAGAAACCCTAGCAAATCGAAACCCTTGTTCTTTATCTATCCCATCTGCAAGATTATTCTCAGTCTCGGAATCGCGTTGTTTTTTGTGGTGGTGTTTATGCTTGTGGTGACGGTGGTGATGCCTGTGTTTATCCTTATCTTTTTCTTTATCCTTGTCCTTGTGATGATGGTGCTTGTGTCGCTTGGAGGACTCATCAGTCTCATCTTCAGCTCTCTTTCTTCGCGCGTCTCTCCTGTACGGCTCCGCCTCCATGTCTGCTGCTTCCTGCGCGTTCATCCCTCTTTCTCTTCTTCCTTAACAGGGCAATCTGATAGAAGAATGCAGTCTTTACCTAAAAGGGCAAAATCCCAATTAAAGCGAAAACAAAGAGTCTCTATGTGCTGACTGTATCGGGGAGAAGAACTAAGAAATAATTTTGGCTTCGGCTATCTCCTTTCATCTCCTTGGCGTAATGAGACCGACCACGTGTTTTAACTCTTTGTAATGGAGAATTTTCCATAATCAAGTCATTTTCCATTTAGTTTTGTGTTTATTTAGGAGAATGGTTTAAGATTTATTTTTTATTATTTATATTTTTAATTTACACATAAACATATTTTTTATATATTTATTTTAACTAATATATTTATATTAACTAGCAATGGCATTTTGGTGTGCAATGGGTACGTTGAAGAGTTGTGGAGGTGATGGAAGCAGTTAAAGCAAGATGCTTGTTGGGTTAATAATTGAGGCTTTCACTTTCAACATTCGTTGTTGTTTCAATCCTTTGCAACTCAAGTTGAGAGAACACGAAGGTGAGCACCCCGCATCTGGTTGAACTGGCATTGGCTTAAATGTCATATGGATCGCAAACAAAAGGGAGGCTACAGTTGAAGCATGAAG
The DNA here is from genome assembly GCA_007115665.2 of Sequoiadendron giganteum. Lineage (NCBI taxonomy): Eukaryota > Viridiplantae > Streptophyta > Pinopsida > Cupressales > Cupressaceae > Sequoiadendron > Sequoiadendron giganteum. The sequence goes on from CM021102.1 coordinate 831,231,891, forward strand.
GGAACAACTCATATTCCGTTGCTCAATTATGGAAAATTTTGAAAAAAAATTCAATTATTGCAGGATATGTAGAAAATGGATTTGTTGAAATGTCTTTACAAACTTTTAATCAAATGCAATTGTAATAGGCAATTAACATTCTCAATATATTTAAGTATTCAAGTTAGCTCTACTCAGATTATATGGGAAACTACGTTCAAAATACCTCTGAACATTAACAAACTTCCCTACCTTATAAAAATATAACAGGGAGTAGAAAAATATACACAAATATACACAGCCTGGTAGGGCATTTGTTTTCAAAAATCTATTTTCAATAACCATGGAAGCTTAAAATCTTAAATAAATCTGTGAGTACCTTATTTTCTTGATTGACAATTGAACAAATTTTTCATAAATTTTTTTGCTATACTCATTTACACAACAAACCTGTAATATTTTCTTCTTTCCTTCTTTTTTCCATTTGCAAAAACAAAATACATATCCAAATGCAAAGTGTTGAATAAACAATATTTTATAATTGAAAAACCCATATTTTTTAAAAAGGACCGCGCAAAAAGGAGAATATAATCATAACATATCAAGTGCCAAACCAAAGAGGCATATCTTTGTGTGTGTCCATGGTCACAACTGATTTCCTAGCAGGGTGTAAGGTTAATGTGGAGCCATGAATTTGAAAATTATTTAATCATTGCCTTGTGATATGGAGTTTAATATAACAAATTGGCACCTCAATGGACAGTGGAAAAAAAACCCTCCACCTTTAATCTTTATTTGAATTAGCTCCATTGTGATTCAACTACCTTCAATAAATTACCGCAATCCATCAAAACCAAGAAAAAATTAATGAGTAATGACACATCATGAAATCAGAAGGAGTAGACATAAGTAATCAATTTTATGTTCCTATAAAATGAGAAGTATCAGCTTTGTGCATCCCTGAAACATCGAATCCATTTAGCTAGGTAAATTGGGAAAATTTGCATACCCGCATCGTATTGGCATCATTTAGAATCTAAAACAAACAAATAAAATAGAAACCAGCTTGGTTGCATTGATAGAATTTTGTTAACTTAAATACTAACCAATAATGCAAACTACTACTAAAGACCCTTTACTATAATGAAATAATAACAAGTCAAAGAGTCGTTAGAGGTGTTGAGGAAGTTGGCATGCAGACCATGTGAAGGGAAAGTCTGAATCAAATGGGACTGAAGCCATTGCAAAGAGAAGAGTCGTTGAGGACAAATGAAGGCTGCGTGGATCGGGGAAGGTACAAAATGAAGGATGTCAAGAAAAACACACCCTATGAATGGCCAATCATGGATTTTTTGTTGGGTGGATTTCATCCGCGAATTGCTCCTTCTCATGTTCCTTTCGGCCTTCTAGACGAGTTGAGGTTTGATCGACGGAAATGACTAGCTAGATCATGTTGATGTTGTATCTTCAGCAAGTATGCGCCTAGGTAATTCGTTGCCCCTAAATTTATGATTGTCAGATGTCTCCTGAGGACCGCAAGGTGATTGTGAGTTAGGTGATAACATCAACGCCCTTCCAGTAGTTGTTCCTTCAATCACGACTATGTGATGTGAAGGGGCATGTTTGATCAGATGCAACAGTTACAGTGATGTGATTTGAACGAACCAATTAAAATCTCATCTCATCTGCCATCAACTGTTGGTTAGGAACGAACTGTCAACCATGTCCTCTAGTGCGTTTATATCCATTGAAGGACAAAATGAACTTTGAAAGTTCATAAAGGGACACGCCTTCGGCATAATTATTAATATATGTAAAACACGTCAAGAGTTATCTTTATGGAGACGCTTTTTGTCTAGAGGAAAAAAGCTTACATTTTCATGAATGTGAATTTGAAAAGCAATCCATTTGATTTCATAACTGTTTTTGTCATAATATATTTCAATCCCCATATATAAGGGTACACATTCAAATTTGAAATTATACCAACTTATATATAACAACAATCAACAAAGAATAATAAATTTATAATCAAAAATTTTCATCAATCATTCAATTTAGTATTGACAGCATCAAAGAACAATATCACTTCAAAATGGCATTCACTAACTTAGATATATCCACTGATTTTTTTTTTAAATATTTGAATACATTGTTAACATTATATACATTCAAGCATTTGAATGTCATGAAACCTATAGCTTTGCAATTGAATCTAATAAAGTTTTTCTCTCAGATGAATAATCAAAATTTGTTGTTTTTATGACTGTGCATTTAATCCTATGTTCATCATTATAAGTCTCTCTTTTCACTTGAATTTTAAATATGTATTTGTTGAATAGGACCTTTTGTATAATGTGTGCAAACTTAACATCATCTTGTTCTTCATGCTTCAAAATGTTCAATTCTTTTGCTATAACACCCATAATTTCTTGTGTTGCTTCTTCAAAAGCAGTAATCCAAGTGAATGAAGTATGGTCTTGCACTTTGCATTGAAGTATATATTTATAATAACATTCAGGGAAAGTTTTATCACATCTTCCACAATACCACTGACCATTTTCATTAGTGTTGACCTTCTTTTTGCAGTGCCTATCTCCAATTTTCAAGGGGCAAGTTGTATAACAAAATTGTCTACCTTAATGAAAGACAGGGTAGCTTTTATCACTATCCAATAAGGTTTACCAGAGTTGCCAACATCGTGATCCTGTATTTGTGAGATATTTTTAACATTTTTTCTTCTATTGCAAATGAGATTTCCTTTGTAATAGAATGAGAATGGAGATTCTTCCCTTCTGTATCAAACCACAATCTCAATTGGTGTGAGTCAGGGAGATCTAGATTTATATGGAGTTGGGTTGTAGTAATTGTTCCCACAGATTTTCCACCAAAATCACTAATTCGTGCAGTCTTTATAGCAAGAATGGGGGAAGTCCTATATTGCACATTTCTTGGAGTTTTTGACCTTCCTTATTGCAGAAATCACCCCACATTGTTAATTCCACCATACAACCTGACATGTCTTTTAGTTGAAGGGTTCTTTTTTGAACTTGTGTGGCATTTTTCTTGAATATTGTGTTTGGTGTGTCGATTGAGAGAACAACACCAATGATATCAACCAAAGAATTGATTTTCATGTTCTCAATTTCTCTTATTGATGTAAAATGGAATTGTTGTTTTGGTATACAGTTATCCTCCTCCAAACACAACTCAACAATTGAATTCATTTCTAAGAATATTTCCCATTCATTTTTTAATTGGTTGAAATTATTTTGTGCAAGTTTGAGTCTCCCTTTTGAGATGAGAAACACTTTCGCAGTTTTTATGTGTTCATAAAATTTTTCTGCAACTGCATTAAAACATGTTACTCTTATTTCACTACCATCTGAATCAACAAATTCAAATGTAAACACTTGTCCATCTCCTTTTGCATTGTTAAAATGATGAAGTTGACCCTTTCTAGTGACTCTTGCCTTTATTGACCATCTATTATGGTACGGATTGAGTGCTACAATAGGAATGGTTCTTGTATGAGGTTATTTTTTGCAACAATTGGGTGCTTATATGGATTGTAGGTAGGATCCATGCCTACATCATCATCATAAAAGCAAAATCATATTCAATAGATTTCAAACAGGGCAAAAGAAATGGCAGAGTAATCGGAAACGTTGATAATTTGTTGAATTTTTCATATCATAGATGAATTGAATATAGCAGAAAACTAAATATCATACACATATATTAAATTTTAGAATTTGAGACTCATGGAATTAACATTGAAGAAAATGTGCATGTTACATCAATAGCTTTCGAACAGGGCAAAAGAAATGGAAGAGTAATTGGAAACATTGATAATTTGTTGAATTTTTCATATCACAAACGAATTGAATATAGTAGAAAACTAAATATCATACACATATATTACATTTTGGAATTTGAGACTCATGGAATTAACATTGAAGAAAATATGCATGTTACATCAAGTATCTTCTAATATTTTCAATATGTTTTCCTCAGCCTTCCTCTTGGCAAGTTGTCTACCATTTTTCATTTTCTCATAACAGTCATATGTGAACGGTGGCATAATTCTTAAGCCTTCGATGCATTTTATACAGGATATAGCTACAAATGTCAATCTTGTTCTTTCTCTTGGTCCTATATCAATAGTAGCTTTTGATAGAGTCAAACCGTGTGATTTGTGAATTGTCAATGCCCAAGCCAATCTTAACGAAATTTGGCTTGTCATGCCCCTTTGTATTGTTGTAATTGGAATTTTCTTTGGGTTACGATCATCAAATGGTATTCCTGAATAGCTATCAAATGCAACCATTACATATGTTGGTGGTTCTGGTGGATCGGTTCCAAGTTTGTATACAATGTTTTGTATATATCCTAAAGCTCCATTGACAAGGCCTGCTTGTATTAGTAGATTTGAGGTTAACATAACCCTAGAATTTTTACATATCGATAATTCTAGATCCAGCTCATCATTTGAGCATTCTTCTCCTGCATTACTACTTCCTGATTTTATTGCAACACTACGTGCAATAGGATGTTTCAATGAGTATAACATTTTCTTGTTATGGTTATTAACATTTTCATTTGTGGAGAATAAATGCACACCACTGTCAAACTCATGATTGGTTGTTGCATCTAATGCATGAGTGGTTCTTGTCATAAGCAATTTCCAATCATCTATTATGGGGTTTGCATCTCTCAGATTTGTCAAAAGTTGATGAAATCTTTGTTGATGGATGTTTTGTCCATCTTGTTTGAATATTTTATCCAGAGTAACCACAGTTTTGAATTCTTCTCGTAGCAACTTAGCTCGTCTATTGTTCTCATAAGTCAATCTATCATTAACAGGAGGTAACTGACCCAAATCTCCAACAAAAATGATAGATACGCCTAATAGAAAATTGATAATAATTATTATGAGTACTATAGAACTTTATAGTTATACAATTGTCATTTACATCAATTTTTTGTATAACCATATAAAATAATTAATTTGAATTATCAAATAGATATCTAACTCCAAAGTTATGATTTGCATTTTGTGGGAATGCTTGTCGGAGCCAAGAATCAATGTTTTGTAGAAATTTTTGACCAATGAAGCTCATTTCATCAATTAGAATGTACTCGGTGTTTGCTATTTCTTCTTGAAAACTTGTGAGCCTCGCTCCTTCCAATTGAGCAAAATCTTTGATTGGGATTCAGAGTTTTGAATGAATGGTGGATGCTCTTATGTTGAATGTTGCAACTCCAGTTGGTGCCAGTAATAGAAGAGGAGAAGGACCGGGATATGTTGTGTTTTTAAGAGCTTGACTAATAGCACTGATTGGATATGACTTTCTTGTCCCTATTGTTCCTTGAATTATCATCAACAAGGGCGATGCATTTTGATTATTATGGTAGTGTGTCATGATTATGTTGAGTGCCTTCTTTTGTTTGTCACTGAGGGTTGTGTAGTCCATAAGTTGTGGTATTTTATCATGTATGAGTCATCCATGTTCTCTCATGCTACTGATGAAGTTCATTGATTGATTCATATAGATTTCACCATGTTATTCATTACACTAATTTGTTTGTTTATCAAAATCTCTCCTTCCCAACATATCTATTTTAGAAACTTGTATATTTTGACCATGATGTAGTCCAGATAGTATTTCCCATTCATGTTCAGTAGTATTTCTTTGAAGAGCATCATTGTCTTAAATTTTTGTATTAGTGATGTTTTCATCATGTTGTTCAATTGCTATTCGTTCCACATGCCAAGGGTTATAATTCAATGACTCAAATTTGTGTGACTGATTCATCATCATGACCAATATCTCTATCCACATCACAAAAAGGTTTGTACAACAATAATTTTGAATAACAAAAATCAATCCATTTATCTGACTCACGTGTAGGAATTGATAAAAACTTAGGACGTACTCTAACAATCATTGCCTTTTGTCTTGGCTCTCATTTGTTATCTCTCCTTATTTTAGGATTATATATCCACGATCTAGCTGCATCAATTAGTGTAACACCTTCCATAGACAAATGCCTTATTTTATATCCTTGGATGAAAGATGTTGTGTGTTCTTCATTATTTTGTTCATCATTTACACTTACGATTTTGAACACCTCACGTGACACATTTAAATTGATAAACCTCCTACTGCTCTCTACCAATGGAATTCAAGTAGCATGTGGCACGCCTCTTGAGCTCCAATGTCTCTTTCTATGATAGTCTCAATTAGAAGTCTTCTATATGCTTTTGCAGCCAAATCTTCTAGATCTTCCATGTTTGCAAGTTGCATTAACATCTGTTCGTATTTTTTCGAACTTTTTTTTGCTTTTTTTGCATACTTTGCAATATATTTGATTACAACATGTTTGGAAAGAATAGGTTTCCAATCTATATTTGCTCTCCACAATTGCAATATGTCACGATTGTGTAAGTTTACTCTGTCATCATTCCTCGCTGGCTCAAATTTTTTGTCACCTGTTTCTATGTCTTCATATAATTTAAATCCGTCCAAATTTAATGGCCAGGGAACATTATACCTATTATGAATATGAATAAGTAATGTATTTTCATAGTTTAGAATCATATGACAGTTGATTTGAATACAAGTATTTTAACTTATGGAAATTGTTACCTTCAAACCATTCTTCCTCCTTTTTTTCGTAGGCATGCACCCTCCCTACAGACCGTGTGTCTCTCTATAGAATTAGTAGCTCTTCATAGTCATGGTCAACATTGATCTCTGCAAGTTGTCTTGTATTTTTCAAACATGGATGTTGAGGAAAATTTTGGAATGCCTACGATTGTATAGACAAATAAATTGATTAGTCATGTGATAAACTACAAATCATTTACGACATATATGATATGTGTATGTTTTACAATTTTGAACATGCCTGGATGTTTTGTTGATGTGGCTCTTGTCTAGGATTCCATGCTTGAACAATAGAATGGAAATTTCTTTTTGCACTTTTCCGTTGCTCTTGATTTGACCAATCCAAGTTGTCCATATTTGGTGCTTCGTGTATCCAAATGAATCCATGCAGATGTGGTGAGCCCCTGTGTTGCCACTCATATCTAGACCAAAAATCCCAATTTTTCATTCCTTTTTCTAGTATTTTTGTTCAAAAGATGGAATGTCTCAAATGCATGTACTAAGTCACTATATGAGGATAGTCAATAACATTTTGTTTTCACCATATTTGAGCCTCTAATGGCATAGTTGGCGATGTTTATGGCATTAGTGCATGAAAATTGGGCCAATATAGATCTGTTGCACTCAAAGTGAAAAATATTGTAGGAGAGCCTATGTGATGAAGCATGTTAATCAATTTTGCACGACATTGTGTCTAGTATGACCGTGTACCCCTCAATGTTGTTCCAAGTCACATTAACCTGTCAACTAGATGGGATTGTGGCATGTTTTACATATGCTGACACAAATCGTTGATGGTGATTGGCATATCTTGAAAGCTTCTTTTGGAAAATACAACTGAAGAATGTTGTGCACGGTGTCTCATTATCATGTTCATCATAAAATATTGAAATCTTAGATGTCAACCAAAACGATGGTCCCTATAACCCAAAAAATGCTTAACAAATTCATGCAGATGAACTCTCCTCATTCGTGGTTCTAACCAATCACATTTACCATCAAGGAACAATGTTGGGAATGCCATATCAAGTAATCCTGGAGTGACATATTCATTGATAGGAGATGAACCAATTCGTGGCCAATCAATCAATGTTGCTAAATTTGTCGCAGGGTTATTAACCCATGCCTGAATCAAGTCCATTTCTCTTTGAGCATTAGGTGGTATAAAAGCTATTGATGTAGTGTGCTCGATTATATTTCCTTGATCCATGTCCATGATTGGACCCACAAATACAATTTCATTTGAATCAGAATCAAATTCCATATGCACTGTTTGTAATTTGTTGAATATATTTTCATCAAAATTTCATATGAGATCATTGAGAGCATTTTCATTGATTCTGACATTTGAATAAAACTCTTCATGGTCTACTTTTTATTTTAATGCCTTATACACACGAGATCCCTATTCACTGTGAAGTTATAATTTGTGCCACATTGATCTCTTCTTCGAACAATGATGATTGGCAACTCTCTTATTGAACATGGCAAACCATTTGCAACATATTCCACATTTTGTGGAAAACTTATTGTGTGTCCTCTATATTTATACTGACCATCGACTACATGGGTAACTTGTAATATTGGACTAACACGTGCAATCAACATTTCTTCTACTTGAGTTAATTTCGCAAGTTCTTCTAGTTGTGGCCCAGGATCCATATTATTTGAAGCTGAAAATCTATGGTTCCCTGTCTCTTGACGACATCTAATACAAACAAAACCTTGAGAGGTGTGTAATACTTTCATTCCTAGGTAGCATTCTTGACAAATACAACACATGCCTAGTGTTGTCAAGTTATCTAATTGATGTCAAAATTGTACTTGATTTTTTAAAAATCATCGTGAAGCATTCCATTTGGGTTTTGTATGTTTCCTTGTACACCTACATTTCTCTCATCTTGTATTGTGACTTTTGCCCTTTGTGTAACATAGCTTTCTCTGTCAACTTCATTGTGTCTTTTTCTCTGTGTTTCCCTTTCAACATCTGTCATTTGTTCCCATCGTCATTTTCTATATTCTCTATGATATTATTTTCTTTGCTCCTCTGATTCAAAATTCAATATCGGTCGCACCATATCTAGAAAATAATTGAAGTTGGATTTGTAAAAGTGATGTTTTTCAATGGTAAATCTACTTTTCTTTTAAACGAATTTCATTTAATATCAAAGAATATTGCAATCTAAGGGTTCTAAATATAATACAAATTTACATGAATATTACATAAGAAGTATAGGTTAAGCATAATTAGATGAAGAGATTTCATCCAAAAGAAGAAAAAATGAAAGCTTTATTGTGTTTTGGAAATTGGTCCTTGAATAAATGCACTCATTATTATGATTTTGTGACTATTTATATATCAAGCAGGTCATGTACATCCAAAATACCTGAACAGTCTTTTGCAAAAGTCGACATTAAATTTTCTATGAAAATATTGTTCATCAGACTAAGTGAATCATGGTTGCCTTTTACATACAACACGTATGAACAATTTTTTTACAAAATAGACATGAAAGTCTACCTCAAAATGTTGTTCATAAGAGTGACCTAACCATTGAACAACCCTCTATATGCTTTACATGTGCCTACCCTAATTATGATACAAGTACCAAATAAATTCATCAATAGTGCTTTTTGCAACTCTTGGTTCCTCGTATTGCTCAACATAATAAAGTTCTCTTAAAAAACCAGAGAATCCTACAACTTTCTTGCATGTTGCATGTAATTTGCGGGAAATGTCTTCCATGTCATCAATCTCTTGTCATTTTATTCCACGTGCAAGCAATGCAGCATCATGGAGTTCTCTAATGCTTTGTTTTGAGTGGTCTTTAATTGACGTATACAACTTGTCTATCGGACTTGGCACATGTGTGTTAAAATTTGTTGACTCCTCATGGGCTTCTAGTTGTTCAACTATTGGTTTGCTAGAAGGAGATTCATTGTGGGTAGCCATTATCTAAACAGTAAATGAAACTCATAAATAAGTAACAGGTTATAAAGATATGTATGATTCTAAGTTGTAGATTTTTTTTGTATGATTTTCAATTCACTTTTCAAAGCTTAGAAGACTACAAAGAGAAGTGTAAGCAAGTTGTTGGTATCAAATTTCTTTTAACGTAGGAGGTTGGTGAGTTATAGATAGAGATCATAATAGTGGTACTAATATTCAGAAAGCTTCATAAGATAATTAATAGTCATAGTAATTTTAAACACAATTGCAATATCAAAAATTTTGCTAGCAATATATAATAAATAGTCAACTTTAGTGTCACAGGAGTACATGTCTATTTTGTAAAAAAATTGTTCACAAGAGTGACCCAACCGTTGAACAACCCTCTATATGCTTCACATGTTCCTAACCTAATTATGATACAAGTACAAAATAAATTCGTCAATAACGCTTTTTGCAACTCTTGGTTCCTCGTATTGCTCAACATAATAAAGTTCTCTTAAAAAACCAAAGAATCCTGCAACTTTCTTGCATGTTGCATGTAATTTATGGGCAATGTCTTACATCTCATCAATCTCTTGTCATTCTATTGCACGTGCAAGCAGTGCAACATCATGGAGTTCTCTAATGATTTGTTTTGAGTGGTCTTCAATTGATGTGTACAACTTGTCTATTGGACTTGGCACATGTGTGTTTGAATTTGTTGACTCCTTGTGGGCTTCTAGCTGTTGGACTAATGGTTCGATGTAAGGAGATTCATTGTGGGTAGCCATTATCTAAAAAATAAATGAAACTCATAAATAAGTAAGTGGTTATAAAGATAGGTATGATTGTAAGTTGTAGAATCTTACATATATGATTTTCAATAGAATTTTCAAAGCTGACGAGACTACAAAGAGAAGTGTAAGAAATTTTTTGGTATCAAATTTCTTTTAATGTAGGAGTTTGGTGAGTTATCGATAGAGATGGTCGCAATGGTACTAATGTTATGAAAGCTTCATAAGCTACTTAATAGTCATAATTTTTTTGAGCATAATTGCAATGTCAACATAGTTTTACCACTTAAATTACAATTTATAAGTATTTCCCAACACAAGATGAATTCCATAAATACATAAGTGTTCATTTCAACAAAATTTGAATAATGTTTTATTTATTTGCCACATCAAGGCATACATTACAAAGATAAATTAGGTTTCACTTGTTCAAGGTGTCAGAGGAGTATAATCCTCGGTCTCTTCAGAACTTATCATAGTTATTTTGAGGGGAGCTTGCACTGGGAGGTGCTCCTCATTTTTTTTTCTTAGGAGGATTATTAGAACTATTTTCACTTGGTACACGACGGTTAGGGGATAAATTCTTGTCCAAATCTTCTTGGACAGAAGGTGTTGCTTTCTCCGACCATTAATTGATGCCCTAACATCCCGAATTCTCTCCATTGCATGAGTGAAGGTCTCATCGTCCTTGAGCCAGTCTTCGCCTTCTACATTTATTCCTTCTATGGTTTTAGTCAATGCGGCTCGCTCCTTTTTGCATTGTAAGTAACGAGCGTTTCCAACTATGGAATTACGTGCGGTCTGCTTCAAGTACACCATGTCTGACATAGAAAGGTTCACGTTAGTTGCACAAGCACAATTCTATATCTGCATACTGGACTCATAGGCCCTAGCATGCAGCATGAGACGTGTGGGTTATATACCACATGTCACAACCACATTATTTAATATGGTTGTCACATGTGGTTATCAGTAGACTATGAGGAAGACCCAAAAGAAAGATGAAAACAACTAAAGAAACCAAGCAGGCTTTTAAAAATTAAATTTGCTTATAAAAATGGAATTTGTCAAATTGCACATTTACAAGGAAAAATAGTAAACCAAAAAAATTGCTAATTGGTTTATTGTCTAATGTCAAGGGGTGTCTTAATGGTTCAATGAAAACTAAAATTCTAACCCTACTTTAACCCTAAGCCTAACACCAACCTTGAACCTCATATTGACCCCAAGATTCATCTTAGAACCCTAATTTGAATTGACCCTAATTGAGTTTTAATCTTAGCCTTAAATCTAACTCTTATTATAATTCTAACCCTAGCCCTAATTCTAACTCTATTTGTGATTATAAGTTTAATAGTAACCTTAATTCTAATGACGAGCCTAATTCTAACCCATAACCGTAATCATAACCTAGTTATACTCATAATCCTAACTAACTCATAATCATAATCATAATAGTAAATAATAATGTTATATAATTGTTTTTTCATATTATAAACTTATGTGTAAATGTAACTCTTAATCACATTATTTTTTTAAAGATAGATATGCTAGTTCTAACTATATTAATTTAAAAAATGATTTTCTATGTAATAATAAAGTTATTATATTTTTTTTGTATTTAATTTTCAAATTTTCAATTGATTTTAGATGTGCATAAATGTTATAAAAAATTTCTCTATTTAAGTTGCCATATTTTTATCATAACCCTAATTGAACCATAACCCTATTTGACTTTTCATCTTAGCCTTAAATCTAAATCTAATTCTAATTCTAACCCTAGCCTTAATTCGAACCCTAATTATCATTCTAACCCTAGCCTTAATTCTAATTCTATTCATGATATGAATTTTAATACTAACCTTAATTCTCGTGATGAGCCTAATTCTAATTGCAATACTAATTGAACCCTAACCATAACCCTTATTAGAACACAACCCTTATTGAACCCTTATCGTATCCTACAATTAATCCTATCCCTAATCCTAATTGTATCTAACCCTAATGGAAACTTAACCGTAATGCTAGTTGTGTCCTAACCCTAACCCCAACCCTAATCCTAACCTTTACCCAAAGCTTTATCCTATAACCCTAACCTTAACCCTAATCTTAACCTATCCTTAATCTTAATTGAATTCTAATCCTAATTGAACCCTAACCCTAATTTTAACCTTGATCTAACCCCATGCTAACTCTTACTCCAAGCTTTATCTTAGAATTCTAATTGAACCCTAATCCTAACTAAGCCATAACCATAATCATAACCCAAGTATAATCATAATCCTAACTAACTCATAATCATAATCATAATAGTAAATAATAATGTTATATAATTTTTTTCATATGATAAACTTATGTGTAAATGTAATCCTTAATCAATTGTGTGCTAATTAAATAGGGGTAAGTGATTGACACTTTATTTCAAATATGTATAAGTGGCATTTATTCATTTCTCGCTAGGGAAAGGTGGGATAACATTCTTCAAAATACAATTCTTCTAAATTCTAGAATTTGGCTATTTTTTTTTGGTGAATCGTTACCAGAGAGGGTAGCACTCAATTTTATTTAAGGATATAAAACACGCCCAACATCGATAATCCTACCGATTTGGGCCTTTGTCAATACATTTCATTATTTGATATAACTTCAAAGAATGCTTTCAAAGCCACCTCCCACGCTCCATGTGGACAACTATCAACACCTCTTTAAGGCCACTCGCCTACTCCTAACCAAAGATCATCATCTTCCCAACATACACATGAGCACCTACAAGTTATGCACACCAGATTTCTACTACACAGCCACCAGCATAAGACTTCATCATCTTACAGCTGCATACCGCAAACCTCCAAAGCTATCCCACTGCGCATCATCCCCCAACAAGTTGTTGCAGCCCGAAGAATTTGGCTATTTAACATAGCATGTACAATGTGACATGTTTGGATTCGATTAGATTTGATGAGATAGTTTGACGAAGACACCAAAAATCATAAGACATAAAGCTTGGCATACAAAGTCTTTTCTCATAAATCATACAATATTACGTTTACATTTCTTTGAGTTTGTTTTTCATGCAAATGAGTAAATGAAATCCTACCTTCCTTTGATTTCCTTTCACCAAACTTAACATGATCAATTGTGTGCTAATTAAATAGTGCTAAGTTATTGGCACTTTATTTTAAATATGTATAAGTGGCATTTATTCATTTCTCGCTAGGGAAAGGTGGGATTTCCTTTCAAAATACAATTCTTCTAAATTCTAGAATTTGACCATTTAACATACATTGTGTAATGTGAGTAGAAACAATATGAACCAACTCATTAAAATTCACTATTGACACTATCTATTTAATTTTTAATCAACTATTCTATTCTATTTGACCTCTCAATTGAGGTTCATAGTTCACACATAACACAATTCAACACAATTGTTGAAGATACATGTAATTGTTTGATATGGATTTGGGCATAAATACTTGTACTTAGAGCCTCACTAAAATGCCAACCGAAAGAGTGGAGAATATTCTTTTTCTAGAGCTCTACAAATAGATATAATTTCAACTTGAGCCTTATGCAGCCAATTTCAAAACAGTAAAATTTTCATGGTTGTAGAAACAAAATGCAACCAATTTCAAAAGAGTAAAATATTCATGGTTGTAGAAAGAGAAGCTTACCTGTGTTTGATGTGTATATTGTTTTTAATGCACAAGGAAGAAATCAAATATTATTATATTTTTCTATGATTATTTTTATGTGTGCATAATTATACATAATAAAGGATATCAGATTGCAGATAATACAATGAGAATCGACTTCTGACAAAATGGAAATGCAATGGCTATTCTACTATAGTTTTCACCGCATACAAGCCATTGAATTTAATAGGCAGACTCCCCTATATTTGTGCCAAACTTAGTGTTGAACAAAAGAGATAGCTAGCAACCAAAGTTGAACTTATTCGGCATCAGATAACAGAGGTACAGAGGATGGTACACAACATGAACTTCAAAGGCCAAAGAGACACGAGGATAAAGAAAAATGTAGCATAAGAGGGATATCATTCGCATCTCTAGACAAACAATGAGTCAGTCGGTAGTTATGAGTAGGGTAGATAATTCGAATGCAGCACAAGGTGTCTTTTCTTCATGTGGAAGCTATTAAGAAAGAGTATCTTTGTACCTAGGTAATAGAGAAGCACCATTTACCCTTCCATGAAGCATGAGTGAATCTATTGTGTTTCCACATCTACGTTTCATGCTTCTATACTTGTATCCAACAAATATCTGTCTTATGGAAGATTTATAATAAATTGGACCTGGATTTAGAAAATAGAGTAGCAAAAGATACATCCTTTTTAGCAGTGGGAAACCTGACTGTATCATAATGGGGATAACAAGTTTTGAGAACCCATTATTCTGATTTTCTTGAAAACACTTTCTCTTTGGATTGCAGATAATACAATGAGAATCGACTTATGACAAAATGGAAATGCAACGACTATTCTAATAGAGATTCACCGAATACAAGCCATTGAATTTAACAAACAGACTCCCCTATATCTGTGCCAAACTTAATGTTGAACAAAAGAGATAGCTAGCAACCAAAGTTGAACTTATTCAACATTAGATAAAAGAGGCACATAGGATGGTACACAACATGAACTTCAAAGGCCAAAGAGACACAAGGATAAAGAAAAATGCAGCATAAGAGGGATATCATTCACATCTCTAGACAAACAATGAGTCAGTTGGTAGTTATGAGTAGGGTAGATATTTTGAATGCAACACAAGGCGTATTTTCTTCATGTGGAAGCTATTAAGAAAGAGTATCTTTGTACCTAGGTAATAGAGAAGTACCATTTACCCTTCCATGAAGCATGAGTGAATCTGTTGTGTTTCCACATCTACGTTTCATGCTTCTATACTTGTTTCCAACAAATACCTATCTTATGACAAATTTTATAACAAACTGGATCTGGATTTAGAAAATAGAGTAGCAGAAGGTACATCTTTTTTAGCAGTGGGAAACCTAAATGTATCAGAATGGGGATAACAAGTTTTGAGAAACCATTATTCTAATTTTCTTGAAAACACTTTCTCTTCGAATTACAGATAATACAATGAGAATTGACTTCTGACAAAATGGAAATGTAATGACTATTTTAAAAGAGTTTTCACTTAATATTAGCCATTGAATTTAACAGACAGACTCCCCTATATTTGTGCCAAATTTAATGTTGAACAAAAGAGATAGCTAGCAAAATGAAAGAGCTTTATAGTAAAATGTGCTTGAATTAATTTATGAAGTTTGAAAGGGTTGGATATGAACAACTGAAGAGAGTACGCCTAGCAATTCCTTAGCTTAGTAAACTCCTGTTGAAGACGTCTCCACTACTGTTCCTATATATGTTATTCGAGCATCCAAAAAGGCTTATCTATTTTCAGAATACAATTCTTCTCCTCATAATTCAGATTCCCAAATATTTTCTTTTCTTGTTCTTAGCCACACACTAGCTAAATCTTCTACTCTCAACTCAAATTGATTAATCTTCTCCTCTCAAGAAAATCTCGTATCTTCCAGCAAAACCAACGTTTCTTCTCCTTTCTTCACCACCATTGAATGGAAGATTTTCTTTTCCAAAACTCAAAAAATGGTTGGGTACAGGGTGGTTAGGATAACCATCTCCCATGATTTTTGGTAATCAATTTTCAATGTAGCACATACTTCCACCTGCTTGTAAATATTACATATTATATTATTATTTATATATTACATAATATAAATTATTATTACATATTATTTATTATACAATATATATATTATTCTATTATTTATTATATTTATATTTAAATTTTATAATACATAAATTTATAATGATATACTACATATAATGTAAATCATCTCCCGTGAATCTAAGTTTTATTTTCCAAAACTCAAAAAATGGTTGGGTATGGGGTGGTTAGGATAACCAATCTCCCATGAATTTTGGTAATCAATTTTCAATGCAGGTTCAAAAAGTTTACAAAATATTCCTTTGATTCTTTCACTCTATAATGCCTCTTGACATAACTAGCATACATATATTAATTAATAATATATATAAAAGATGTCGAGAGTTATCATTATCGAGGCGCCTATTGACTTGCCGAAAAATGCTTACATCTTCATTAACATTAATTTCAAAAGTAATATATATGATTTCATTATAGTTTCTATCATTGTTTATTTCAATTCCCGTATATAAGGGTACACATTCAACTATATTGGATTTCCCCCCAAACTTATACTTTATTGTTTTGATTAATAGTATCCTTGTAAGTATTTGATTTTAGATTTTATAAAGATTAACTTAAAATCATACCAACTTGTATATAACAAAACATAGCATCAACATCAACCATTTCCAAATGAAAAAATAAATATTAGATTGATATTATATTTTAGAGTATTTATTATTTTTTGTAATATTATATTTGATTGTTTTGTTATTAAAATTGTATTAGATTATTTAAGATTATTTATTTGAATATTGTCAAATTAGATTGAATAGGTTAATTTATTTGAAATAGATCGTGGTTTGTTATGTATTTAGTATTAGATTAATTAATTGAATTTGATTGAATAAGATTATTTGTTATAGAATATTTATTTGGAATGCGTTGAACTAGATGATGTATATAAAATTATCTTTATATTGAAGTAGAAAACTTATATAATAAATAAATATAGCATTTTTTTTAATTTTTTTTGGGGAAGTGCTACCAAGGGGGTAGCTCCCATAATATAAGATCCAAACAAAGAAAAAAAAGCATAACCTTGCCACAAGGGGTGCGACCTGCCTTCAACTGTGCTGACCAAAAACCTACTAGATGAACAAAACTTAAGCTTTACAAGTGCCAAAAATCAGAACAACCCAAGATTGGGAATGCAACATAAAACTTAGATTCAACTTTTCTCCCTAGCTTTGGCAGATCTTAAGGTCATTGAATGTTTTAGACTGGAAGAGAGATTTTTTTCTCTTTACCTTTGTCCAAGGCAGATCAAAAATTTCTTCCAATGATGATCCATCACACATTGATTCAACAGTAATACCAACAGTGTTAGGGGACCGCAAGAGAGAGTTCTTTGATAATGTTTCAAGCTTCACAATATGAGGAGAGGAATACACTCTTGAACATGGATTGGAGAAGCCATTGAGGGGGGAGAACATGGGATCAACTCATGCTTAGCATTGGAGCGAGTTGAATCATCCCTAACATTCAGAGTAATGACATAATGGCTAGAATCAACCCCAATCCACCAGGTGGGTTGATTGAGGGCATTGTTGCCATGCACACATGTTTGCTTCTTATTGCATTGGGAGGTACTATGAGTAGTTGAGTAACATTTTTTGCACCTGAATGGGACCTTTTCATAATCTGTAGGCTATCTCCATCGTCTATTTCCAACCTTCAATGAAATTTCAGTTGAAAGGCCTTTGGGAAGATCAAATTCGATACAAAGGCGAGCACAGGTAGAGCTTTCATAATTGATTGTTTCTTTAGAAATGTTGTGGTACTTTCCCAATCCATTGGCTATTGCTTTCAGGTACCCGATCTCCCAAAATTGTAGAGGTAAATAGGGCAATCTTACCCAAAGAAAAGCAGAGGAAAATGTTTCAGACCGTGGATCGAAAGAGGGGAACCAAGGTTTGACATGCATAGGACGTCGCCTTGATAGAACCATAGACCAGTATTAAGTATCAATTCCTTGTCTTCCATTGATTCAAATTCCAATATGAAGAACCCCTTTACACAAGGGTAAATATTGATTTCATCCTCCAAGTGTGTTTTCCAATTGTTGCTTATCTAGGAGTGCAGGTCGCTTAATTTCAGCTAGACTTGTAAGAATCTGCAAATTAGGGCATGTTCCATCAGGTACACCTCTCTATCATAAGCCATGTTTTCTAGGTAGATCTTAGGAATTGAAGTGGAGCGATAGAAGGAAAATGAGGAATGTTGAGAGGCATGAGGGTGAGAGGGAGAATAGACCCGACCAACATTATTCGGCGGTGAGCAGGAACCAGGCGGCACACCACCCACCATCGCAGCTTGGGCGTTGAGACCTAGGGTCGCCTTTAAATTAAGTTGAGGGTTTGTAAAGGATGCCTCTAAGTCAAAGTAGTCGTGAGCCTTGGGAGCAGAAAAATCCCTGTGTGAATGTGAAAGGGCATGGGCCTGACCCAAGGGCTGGCGCGAGCGAGCAGGACCAAACGCATTGGTTCCACTGCGAGGGAATTTTCCTTCAACTTTCATAGGCAAGGATTTGGAGAAATTTAGAGCAGAGCGATCCATTCAATTTAATTAAATATTAACTATAAACATATCATTGTTATTATACTATTTTATTTTAAATTAAATTGTTAAGTAAGAAACTTAATATTGAAATTACATACCAAAGAAATCTAAAATTTAATTAATAATTAATAATTATAAATGGTTTTATAATTGTTAACAATTTTGATCGAAGGACTAAGTCGATGAATTTTTTATATGAAAACTATTTGCAATGTAAGTAGAATTGAAGGTAATAGATTTTTTTGTCAAACTCAAAATCATAGAATAAATGGTAATAGATGTTTTACAATATATTATGAAATGAAATGTTATTATATACAATAAAAGCTATTATATGTTATTTAAACTGTAATAATATATGTTTTCTTTATATACAATTATGATTTTTGTTATGTTAATTGGATTAGAAGAATATTAGCCAAATTAGTACAGACTAAAGTAGCAGACAACTTATCTAATATTTTCTTCTGAGAATAAGTCTTTGATCTTTAATAGAAAGTTGTAAATTAAAAACTCGAACATGCATGCACTTAAGAACTTAATGTTGTATAAAATTCTATAATTTGAGTTTGGCGTGATGGTGTTCTTCATCAGATCTGTATGTTTGACTTGGAATGTGGAATGAGGTTCTATATTTGGATTGTCATAGCAATCATATTGCACAAACAAAAATAAACAGTTGCTTAAACCTATGCCACCAAGAACAATAATTTAGCTGCTTCGACATAAATATTTGTTATACAATCCTTTGCAAAATTCACGAAAAACTTGATTTCACTCTACGGTTTAGTCATTATATACACATTTAAAATTATTTTCCAATTAATTCCCCAACGCCAACATGAGACTCTCTTGAATTCAAGATGGATTTTGTAGGTTAAAAATCAACAAGAAAATACAAATGTATCTGACCTTATTGCAAAACTTGTATTGGCATATTCAAATATTTATTTACATGTTAGTACAATTGTCTCCATTGAAGAACTTGTAAGATGGTCTTCTATAAAATTAACGGAAAACCAACATTCAAGTTTTAGATAATTGGTAGATGCTCATATAGTTCTTGTTTAACATTACAACAATTATGTGGAATCAATGTGCGTCTCTGTTCCATTCATGATGGACTCCATGGGTTGACTTTGTGCAGCATGAAAATTTAGATACAAATATTATTTAAAACTGTCCTTAGGATTTGCCGATATTTTATTGCATTTTAATAAGCTGTTTCCATTAAAATATGATACTAAAGTCCTCTGTAAACTTTTGGAAAATCTTGCATTGAAGAGTCACACCACAAATTTGTCCACATATAGTCCTTGTATCATGGCCCCAATTTTTTTGGAACTGATAGGTATGTGGCTACAATATAGATGAGTTCCCCTGGTTCAACTTGAGAGAACATTTAAAATTCAGACATAAATTATCTTACAATACAGCTCGCATCGGTATAATCTAGTACTATATTGATACAATCTCCTTATTGCATGTCTTTGTGGCATGTGTATTTTTTTCGGGGCAGGTTGATCACATCATAAAGAAGAAAATGAAAACTGATTTATAATTTACAACACCTTGATATTATGAAATTTATAGAAGAATTTCGTAGAAGGCAGATCCAAAATATTGGTAGATTTACTCTCTAAAGTTGAACCCAGAAGACACAAATTAAAGTAGGTGATACCTCCAAAATGGATAAGTTTGGTCAATCAACCTTTGGTCCTCATAATAGTAATTGTTCCTTTCCCCTTTGTGTGAATTTTAGTCAGAGCAACTAAAACCTTCCCAGAAAGTCTTGATCCAGTGGAAGTAGCAGATGGAGGTTTAGCATGATCACCAACAGGATGTTGAATTGGCCTAGTTGATGTCATTAGAATCCGCTAGTTAATATCATTAGAATTTTCTAGTTAATATCATTAAGGGTCACGTCCCCTTCTACTCCACTAGGTTTCACTATTGCAAATGGGTATGCCATAGGTGTTGCCAATTTAGGCTTGCCCTATGAAAAAACTTTCCTCCAAATGCAAGTATATTAGATTGGCGATTCTTATCACAAAAGGAAATGTAAGTAGCTATATTTTTTCTCTAAACTTGGTGACTTATCCACATGATATTTTTACTTCTACAGTGAAATTTTTTTTAAGTTAGTAATACATAGCATTTAATGATCTTTGAATGCACAAAAGACAATTAGACAATTTTAAAGAATGTATACAAAAATCTCAAGTTAACAATGTTTGCTTCTCAGTGGAAAATTTTGAGTAGTGCCTTATCCACAACAAATCGATTAACATCAAAGGCAAGTTCAAGCCAAGTAAAGTGCAACTGTCATTCTAGTGAAAACCGAATCTTGCACCATAATAGACAGAAACTGCAGACAATGAAGCATTGCTATGAATAGTAACCAAAGAGAGCCAGTCCCTTTCTTGCATCCCATCCCTTGCAAATTTGATTCCTAAAGTTGGCTCGGGTATCTCCGGAGGCACCTCTTCTATAGGAAAATTCACTTCCCGTTGTTCACTTAACAATCCATATAGAAAGATTGTCCTTATTTGTAACATATAAATATTGTCCTTATTTGTTCACTTATGTGGTTCACCATTTAAAAATAACATAAAAAATTAGGGTTTCATTGGAAAACATAACATCGAAGATAAGTTTCCTTAATACAACTCCAACCAAAATTAATATATGGGTATCAAGAGGAAATACTAAAAAGGTTAGTATGAAATACTTGCCTTCATCCTTATGTTTGACAGTCTAATTAGAGAGCAAGGACTATGAAGCCAATATCTTTGCATGTTTGGGCACTCAGATGCTCTGATCTAACATTTGATATCACGCAAAATACAATGATAACATACTATCCAAACCAATGGATTTCATCTCCATAAAAATCCCATACGCCTCTTTGTCTCTGCACACTATGAATCGACCTTCACCACCAAAACAATTTGAGAAGAGTTTTGATACAATATCTACTCCTCTAATATGAGCTCAAATTAATAACCCATTGAACCCATCTACTCTCAAACTACATTCTCTAGAATACTAAGCAACCACAAAAATGCAAACAAAAATGCAAAATTGAATGTACACATTATTAAGTACACAACTTCTAGCAGATATAGGCAGTGCATTGGATAATTATAAGGCAATAAAAGGGAGAAGAAATAAAAACAAAACACCTCTTCTAAATCAAATAAATTGGGAAAAAAACCCTTCAATGACAATTGGTTCCAGATCTGAGAACATTCATGCCCATGCCTTTCTCATTGAAGAAAGCGTTGAACGCATCATCATCATCGCCCACCATCTTGTTGCTTGGTATCTGACTAGGCTAACAAACACAACTGCAACCCATAAAACATCCCTCAAAATTGTTAAAAAACACACCAAGAAAAAAAAACTCACAAAAATAAAGTCTGAAACCTCTATACCTAACACCCGAAGCCTAAGGGCATACAACCTGAAATCAAAAGTTGTAATGACATCAATTCATCTACAGAGAAAGAAAAGTGCTCCCCACTCCTCGAAATACATTCAACCACTCCCAACTCCTCAAAATACATTCAACCACTCCCAACTGAAGAAAGATCTTCGAAAACCCTAAGAAAACAATTATTGACCCACGAAAACTAAAAACCTAACGGCAAAAGCATTTTTCGACGTCTGATTTTTGACGTAATTAACAACAATATCTATCAAAATTTATTATTTAATTATAAATACAAATATTTAAATAAAAATATATACTCTTTTTTAAATATATTTAAATTTTTTCATACAATTTTTAAAAATATATATATTTCCTTTTATAGATTAGATCTTAAATTACATTAAAACACACATATTTTTAAAATTATTTTATATAAATTTTTACTTTAAAATTTATTTTTTCAAAATTTATATTTTTATAAAAATTATATATCAAATTGAAAAAAACCAACATTCTAATATAAATAATGTAAACCATCTCCCCCAAATCTAAAATTTTCTTTTCCAAAACTCAAAAAATGATTGGGTACGGGGTGGTTAGAATAACCATCTCCCATAAATTTTGGTAATCAATTTTCAATGCAGCACATACTTCCACCTTTAGTAAATATTACATATTATATTATTATTTATATATTACATATTATAAATTATTATTTACATGTTATTTATTATATATTATATATATTATTCTATTATTTATTATATTTATATTAAAATTTATAATACATAAATTTATAATGATGTACTACAATAAATTATTTATTTAGTTATTTTATATATTATATTATACTTATATTTATATGATATCAAATACTCCTTCTCGTAATGAATTAATAAATTTGAATATATTAAATTATATAATTAACAATAATATCTATCAAAATTTATTATTTAATTATAAATACAAATATTTAAATAAAAAGATATACTCTTTTTTAAATATATTTAAATGTTTTTCATACAATTTAAAAAAAAAAAAATTCCTTTTATAGATTAGATCTTAAATTACATTAAAACACACATATATTTTTAAAAATATTTTATATAAATTGTTACTTTACATTTGATTTTTTCTCAATTTATATTTTGATAAAAATTATATATCAAATTGAAAAAAACCAACATTCTAATTACGTCGAAGGCATGTCCTATTTGAGAATAGGGGGCTAAGTTTGTCAATCACAATGTGCACTGCTAGGGAGGGAATACGATTGAACCGTGCATAGCTGTTGATGATGATTAACTGTGAAATTGTAGGATTTGTGAATGAAAATAGGAATGCATTTAGTTTAACTGTCAAAATGTACCTATAATATAATATAATATAATATAATATAATATAATATGAAAAAATAAAATGTAAAGTAAAAAGTGATATAAAATATTTTGGAAAAAACTATGTTGATTGTTAATTATAAATAATTATAATATCAATAGAATAAATCATTGCATAATATATAATATAGATACTGTATAATATCAATAATCAATAATTATATTAATTTTTATTGTTACAATTTTGAAGAAATAAAAATCCATTAGAAAAGACTATTCCAACTAAATAAAACGGTTATTGATAATGGTTGCTTCTTACATATTGGATATCACTGTAGTTGCCAAGAGCTATTGATGTAATTTTTTTCATTCTTTATCGGTTGCATTTGTTGGATATGCAATAACAAATACCCAATTTCATGGTCACTGCACAACCAATGAAATCAAGTAGCCATTGTGAGCACTATTGGAACATGGTATTTTGTTCATTGGTTGGGTTCATTCCAGTGTTTCTTCATAGTTATTGCAGTTTTGAATAGGTATAATACATGCGTTCTCTATTTTTGCAGTTTTTTGAATCAATGTTTCGTATTAGTGAAATCGAAAGATGAGGCTTAGGAGCAGGCCAAGCGTGATTTATTGGGGAACCTTACACTTTTAGAAGGTGCATTGAAAGAAATTTCGGGAGGAGGTTCCCTGCCTTTCTTCACTGGAAAGGACTTAAGGTTCCTTACATTGCCTTTGTTTCCCTAATATCTTGGTTCCATACTTAAGAAACTATTGAGAATTTTAAGAGATGTATGGAGAGAGAGAGTTTCAAGAAAATTACTCCCTCCTCTAACCAAATTCTGAAAATGGGCTTGAAAATCAGGGAGAGATATGCGGTAGATTAAACTACAACTAATTTATGCGGAATAGACTGTACTTTTTAAATTGTTTAAATAATTAGCGTGTGTAAAGCTGTTTGGAAGGTTTTCAATGGCATCCCCTAATTTATTGTTGAACTGTTAAGATTATATTTCTATCTTTTAGGAATTTTTTTTGGTTATTATGTTGAAACAACGAAAGCAAGCAATGAGTATGTGAGTCTCTTTCAATAAAAACTCCACAAATTTAGTTCTATAATTAGATAGACATCCAACATTTTTGGAATTGGGTAGCTATAATAAAGGCGTGGATTATTTTACTTTTCTTTGGGGACATTACTGCAGTTTTTGAAAAATGTAAAGGTTGAAAAATATTTTTTCTTTTGTGAATTTAGAAGATCCAACTCTATAAAAGATAAACACATAGAATTTGGTTATATGTCTAATCAGCTGCCATGATCTTGCATTGGTGCTTATAGGTTAATATAAAATATGTTTCATCTTTTATTTAGTTTCATGTATTGGATAATCATGCAACATATAGTTATATCTTTAATTTTTATCAAAACTATTATGTATCATTAAAAATTAGTTTACTGTATTTCCACAACCTATATATATGTTTTTTACATTCAAATAAATTGTTATGTAAAAATTATAATCAAAATGTCAATTTTGAAATGAATTTGGAAATCTTGTTTGGTTGCCATTTTAAAGATTTATTATTGAAAATCAGTTTTGGTTGTCATTGTCAAGATTTATTATTGCAAAACATCTTATATAACATCTTCACTTATATGTTAAAATATATTAATTGTTTGTTGGGTATTTGAACAGTAGATTACATATAATTAGCTAAAGAATTAGTAGAACATTCATTTGAACATTCATCCATATTTTATTTTGAATACAACGTGGTAAGTTTATAAATTTAGAAATGTAATAAAAGAACTTACTAAATTTTATAAAAGTAAGTTTTGAAATTCATAGACTTCAAATTAAAAAATATTCAAGATTATTTTTTTTGTATTAAAGATAAGGGGTAAATCATTTACATTAATGCCCAAACATTGTCACTGTTGTGAGCACAGTTCAAAATCTATACTATTTCAAGTTTGTTATTCACTGCATACCAGTTTATACACAGCCTTACATAATAGATACACGGGCTGAGTTTCTAGGCATATACGTGCATATATAGCAACAAGACATCATAGTCAACTTGGTATACAAAAAGTAATATAACATAATAGTAATGGTACTCAGCTCAGCTCACAGGTCTTCACTTGAACGTACAGCTTCCATAGCCCAATCTAAACCTTCATTTACATGGTACCTGGCCAAGTGTTTTTTCTTTCCTAGTTTTATCCTTCTTTCCTTGGTTGTATGCCTTGAGATGCTCAACCATTCCTTTTAGCAGTGGTTAATCTCTTGTCTGTTCCTTGGAATTGTGCCTTCCTCCAGCAACTTTGAGAACTTGTGCTTTGAGAGCTCTATTATTATTGTAACCCTGAGGAGCAGTAGCATCATCTATCACCGACAACTCCTGCAACTTCATTGAAGATCCTTTGGAAATCCTTTAGAGCCCTTAGAAAGCTTTCAGTTTCATCCAGATTGTGCCTGAACTTAGCTTCAGGTCTGTTAGCCATCCCAGCACCGTTTATGCTCAATCTCATGACTTTTGTCAATGATATCTCCAAGGCCGCATTTACCTGCAAAGCAACAACAAGATATGTGAGTCTCTTATTTGACTCAGTAAGCCCTCTCTTACCCCCTTGGAATTTTTCCTCATTCCTAACCTTCCAAAGGTACCAAAGAATTTCAGTTGTAAGAATATCCCAAAATATTTTATAATCTTTTGGATTTTTTTTACAAATAAACATTATTTCATACCAGTTAATCTGTCCATAGTCATTCCATATGAGAGTTTTATTACAAAATATATTCCAAACCTCTTTGGTGTAAAAGCACTCAAAGAAAATATGCAATATTGTTTCAGGTGTCCTACAAATACTGCACATATTCATTTCATTGTGATTAGTCTTATAGGATATTTTCTGTAGTAGCAGTTGCCACCTAAAACATGCCTTCTTTGGTTCATTAATATTCTGCCATATAAGTGAGATCACTTTTTTCCAATTAGCATCAGTTAGATTAATATTCCAACAAGCATTCACATGATCCCGAATAGCATCAATATTAGTAAGATCTTTATAAACACTTTTAGCTTTAATTTCATGCAACAAGGAACCATCTTTCCAAACAAGTTCATCAGAAATTACATCAGAAACTACCTTACTGCTAGCGAAATTCAAAGGAAAAGAGGCATTTTTGCAAGTGTCCATGATGGTATTGTAAGTTCTAACATTAAAGTTACCCAACTAAAACTCCTCAACCAACTTGTCCAGAGGTTTGATTTGCCCATTTTCAATGAGGTTATTGAAGGTTTGTACACCAGCTATGTTCCACTTTTTGGCCGAGCACCCTTGTAGCAGTGCCAGGGGCTTACTATTATGCTCTAAAGTCCACCATAGGGAGCAGGATGTATGGAATCTAAGATCATTATTGATGGTGATATTGCAGTTTTTAAACACAACTTGATGTTTCACCAATTCCCAAGCCTTCCACAAACTTTTGAATACAAGGGATCCAGCCATTGCCATGGGGTGTTTACCACTCAGAACGTCACAAAGGGGCAGGTTCTTCCAAGATTTAGCCTGTTTGGGTGAGGCTTGAAGAATGTTATTCCTGACCAGGACCTTCCATGGTTCCCCGCCAAAAGTAGCCTTTGCAATCCACTTTGCAGCCAGGGCAATGCCTTGGGATCTAAGATCTTTTAGCCCCGACCCCCCCCTCATTTTATCAACGCAACACCAGTCCCACCTTATTGCATGCCTTTTCTTCTTGCCTTTGCCATATGACCAAATAAAGGCTCTAATCTTTTTTTGGATTTCGAACACCTGATAGCTACAGAAGAACCATACTGAAGCAAACTAAATGCTATAAGAGGATAAAATCCTTTGGCAAACTTGCAATCTCCCTACAAAGGACAAATACTGCCTATTCCAATTTTCTAGCTTTTTGTCAATCTTGGAGATGATCCAAAGCCACATCTCCTTTAGATTGGGGCTGACTGCAAAAGGTATCCCCAAATACCTCACTAGTTTGTTTGGGCCCCCCCATTGAAACTCATACTTCTGTAGCCAACTGGGGGGGGTCTCATCCCAGCCAAGAAAACAAGATTTGGCAACAGCTACTTTGGCACCAACAGCCAGGAAAAATAACTCCAGTTTCCCCAAAAGGGTCTCCAAGTTCTTTTCATTCAACTCAATGAAAATAGTGGTGTCGTCCGCAAACTAGATGTTGATTAATTCATTTTGGTTAGGCAAGGTTATCCCTTGGACCTTGGGTGAAGTTGTTGTGTCTCTGAGCAGATAGTGCAAAGCATCAGAGGCAATCACAAAAAGTGCAGGAGCCAGGGGGCAGCCTTGTCTAATGGATCTGCCAAGTTTGATCTCTTCTGACAAAACACCGTTGACATCCACTTGTGTAGTGGCGTCGCTTAGGAGGACGTCCATTGCCTTACATAATTCCTTAGGAAACCCAAACGCTTCCAGAGTTGCCCTTAGAAATGACCACTCTACCCTATCATAGGCTTTTTCAAAGTCCAATAGTAGCATAGCCGAGTTCTAACCTGACTGTTTTGACCATTCCATGGCTTCCCAGCTTGTGATCAAGTTTTCCAGGATATATCTTCCTTTAATAAAGCCGGTTTGAGTACTGTTTACAAACTTGGGGAGGATGTCAACCAGTCTTAGTGCCAGTATTTTTGCCAGAATCTTGTGAGAAACATTTAGCAATGTTATGGGCCTCCAATTTTTTATTAAAGTTTTGTCTCCCCCTTTTGGGAGCAGTTTGATAATACCTTTGTTTATGCTCTTGCCCAGTGATCCTTTCTCCAGGGCCTCTTGATACACCTGTAAAAGGTCTTCTCTTATCCAATCTTTAAATTCCTTAAAGAATTCCACCGGGAGCCCATCACAGCCAGGTGATTTGTCATTATTCATGGTGTTGATGGCCTTCACAATTTCCTCCTTGGTGATGGCAGCCGCCAATTTGGAAGCATAGTCTTGCCCAATTTTCTTGGGAATGATCTTTTTGATACATTCCCTAGCATTCTTGTTGGTCTCCTCATTACTTTCAGAGGTAAAAAGCTTTTTGTAAAAACTATGGAACTGCTTTAAAATTTCCTCCTGAGAGGTGAAGAGCTCCCCCTCCTCCCAGATTTGGCTAGTCTGTTCCTTATGATTCTTTTCTCTAATGAAGTTGAAGAAGAACTTCGATCCTTTTTCCCCATGGCATAGCCAATTTAGTTTGGCTCTGACCTTGAGACTTTTAGTTTTTTTTAGCTTGAAGTCTTCTGAGGTTATCCTTGCACCAGATCACCTCTTCATTAAGCACTAGGCTATCCGGTGTTTCCTGAATCTTGGCCTCTGCAAGCACTAGATCTTCTTGTAGTTTATTCTCCTCTCACCTCGAATCCTTGGCACATTTCCTCCCAATAACTTGAAGAAGCTTTTTCCAGGTTTCTACGTTATGCTCGCATCTTGAAATAGCACTTTCCCCTTTCAACATCCACTTGTTAATCTCTCTAATAGAGACAATTCCATCCTTCCAGTCAACATCCCGTAGTAGTTGAGGATGAACTTCCCCCTTTTAGTCCCTTCCACCCTTGCAATCTTTCTTGTGCATAAGCAAGCTTTTATCGGGTGGTGGTCAGATAGGGTGAATGGGTGGACACTGACTTGATGCCCCAAGTCATCTAGGATAAAGCTCACCTCATCCTTATTCACATATAGCCTATCTAAGCAGCAGTAGATCCTCTTCTTACCCTTTTGTGCATTGCACCACGTGAACCAGATCCCCTTATAGTCCTTTTTTCCATTTTCCAAGGGATCCATTAGATTCAATTTATGCTTCAACCTTTGCCAATAGTGCCTCTCAGTCCCTTTCCATGAGACATCGACACCACCCCACTTATCTTCCAGCTGCTCGACCATGTTGAAGTCTCCACCAACTACCCAGGGGACTTGCGGTAGCTGTTCTACCATCCATTTCCAAAGTTGGGTCCTCTCCCTGTGATCATTAGGGGCGTAAACTGAGCAGATTCCAATACTATTCCCTTCTTTCTCCAGGATGATCCACACAACCCTGTTACAAGGGGAGGATCCATTACCAGTGACATGGTGCTTCCACTTGTTAGAGAGGAGAATGGAAGTTCCACCCCTCCCTTTTTCATGCTTGGTGGAGAACTGGCAAGCTTCTTTCCAGATGAATTTCAGGTTTACTTCCAACGTGAAGCCAATTGCTTTAGTTTCTTGCAAGAGGACAATGTCTCTCATAGGTTCCAGATTCATAAACCTTCTGATAATGTATTTCCTATCCGGGGATCCCAGCCTGCAGATGTTCTAAGAGACAATGTTAAGATTCATGCTCCATTATCAGGGGGGGTTGCCTCTTGGCTGCTCTTGAAATTTTTAAAACATTTAGGTAACTTATCACCCATTTCTGGTTTCTTAGCTATGGGGGATTGGATGACCAAACTTGTCTTCTTTCTTTTATTCTAGACAGTCTTGTTACCAGTCAGTGAATCCCCATTCTTTCTAGGTCTACCTGGACCTCTCTTTGGTCTTGAGACCTTCCCTTCCTGCCCTTTTGTGGCATTCTCATCGGTATCTTCCCCTCCTTCATTGGCTGAACCAGGACTATTATAGGTAACCATGTTAGTGGTGACAAGCTTATTGTTGGGGTCTTCATCGGCCAAAGAGGGCACAGGCTCCTTACTCCCTTCTGGATTAAGCTGGTTGGGGATCTCTTGGGTTTGAGTTATATTGCAAGGTTGACCATCACAAATAGTACCAACTTCAAATGTAGGTTTAGTGTTAGGTTGACCCCCACCGAGGATGTCACTCATTTGATTAGAAACCCTAGTGGATTCCCAAGATTTTGAGGAGCCTGTTGTCTCCTTAAGCATGTTTGGGACCAACCCATCATCCTTACCAAGAATGGCGGTGGTAGGTTCCTCAAATAGACCCTCGGTCCTAGGGTTTCTACTCAAATCAGTGCCATCCAGGTGGGCGACCCCTCTTCCCATTTTTTCTATAGTCATTTTACCATCAACAACCTTCATTTGCATTAGACTACTCTGATTATTGTTTTTCTGTTTATCATTTTGACCAACAAGATGGTTATCCTGTATTCTCTGCCTAATTTTTTTTAAGGCAATTTTCTGGGCATTCAACTTAATAAGTTGTTCTTTGTTCCAGCTAGGTGGAGGGGGCATGGGGGAGAGACTAGCCGGATGTTTTGAATCTGCATGGAGAACAAAACTATTGGGCCTTTGAGGGCAATCATTGTCTTCACAAGTATCCATTTCCTCACCAACCAAGGCTTCAAATGAGTTCATGGTGGGGAGACTACCAGGGCAATTGTTCAAATGGAGGGAGGATCCCGAGGTGGGGGACTTACCCTGAGTCCAAACCAAAGAGCCAGCACTACGAGGTGGGGAGTCTGGGACAGAGTTAAAATCCTGAGCAAGGTTGGCAGTTGGGTTGGAGGCAGGAAACAAATTAGGCATGGAAGAATCTGGAGAAGGGTTATTCACAGGGGGAATTTTTTTGCTTGGGTTAAGATTTTTCTTTATGAGGGGGCAATTCTTACAAATGTGCCCTTCTTTGCGGCAAAGGTAGCACGCGTTGATGCTGCCAAGCACTTCCATGGGGCAGCAAATGTCTTTGCTCTCATCCTCAATGATGATACCTGGAGGCAACTCAATGCTGGGGTTAAGAGAAACAAGAGCATGAGCATCCAGATGCGAGAGGGAAGCCTTTGCTTCATCGACCCTTATTACAGAGCCGAAGGGAGCCAAGACTGCCGGGACAAGTTTCCAAAAGTCTGGGGGTAGGTTTTTAACCACTACCCACCTCGGGCATGAAAGAGCCACTATTTCATCAGCAATGGCGGATGGGGACCATGCCATCGCTCGAAACACACAGCCCCCAATATTCCAGAAAGATTTTGCTAGGGCTTTTGTCTGCATTTCCTTGTTTTTAAGGAAAATTACAAATAGACCACGTTGGAGCAGTCTACAATAGGAAATTTGAATGCCAAATTTTTTCGACCAAACACTAGAAAACCAAGTGTCGATATACTTTCTTGAGGGTATTTTATTAGTGTCAGTTGCAGCAAAGAAGATAGCTATATCTTTAAGCCTATTTCTCTCATTCATTATTACAGATTTCATTTCAAGATTAGGGACGAGTCTGGAAAAGCCAAGGGTGTCGAGGGGCTTACCTTCTTCGCTGCGTCCATCACTGGAACCCACCTCACCGTTTACAGCAAAGAAGGCATTCTCTGGAATGGATAACCCGCTGCCAACGACCGCTTCCTTAAACGTCTTTGACTGCGAAGTGTGTTC
This sequence comes from Sequoiadendron giganteum, assembly GCA_007115665.2. Lineage (NCBI taxonomy): Eukaryota > Viridiplantae > Streptophyta > Pinopsida > Cupressales > Cupressaceae > Sequoiadendron > Sequoiadendron giganteum. The sequence goes on from CM021102.1 coordinate 831,263,722, forward strand.
ATCAGAAGGAGGACGGTTGGAACTTACCTGCTGGGCGGGGGAGCCCAAGCCCCCATCCATCTAAGCCCCGTAGGGCCGAGACTCAATGTCGAGCGCAAGGCTGTCAAACCAAGGAAGACAACACAAGATAGTTAGGGTTAGAAACGATAAAAGGTAAAGAATAATTTTAAAAAAAAACATGAAAAAGAGAGCGCATGAATAGCCATGGGGCAGAGAGCCAGCGTGGGGGAGGACGTCACCCCCCCACAGGGCATGGAACGACCACGCAGGTGGCAAAAAATTGAAAATTTCTTCTATCTCGTTTCAGTCTCCATCACACACAAGAGAAAATCCTCAAGATTATTTTAAAATAGGATATCCCTTTTTATATAGACTTGTTTAAGCAATCTTTTTCAATCAAAAATATTATTTATCATGATACAATATTGAAAAATATGTGAGGTTTGTAAAATTTAGATAATTAAGTATGAATAAACTTTGTTAAATGTACTATTACATATAAGTTTATAGATTAATATACTAAAATTAAAAGCAAAAATATTCTTTGATATCATTATACAATATTTTTTCACACTAGAATAATAATTAAATTATAAAAGAATGAACAATAATTATTTTTAAAAAAAAATCTAAATTAACTATTTAAAATTAGAAATTAGAAAACTAAATTAAAAAAATCTTAAATTTACAATTACATAAAAATATGTTTCTAAATTATTATATTTAAATCATAAAAAATATTCAATTTCTTTTTTTTAAATTGAAAAATATTTCAAAAAGCAAAAAATTTCATATTCTATTTTTATTCAAAATCAATATATATCTATAAAGAAATATTATAAATTTGAGATTTCACTAAATATTTTATTGTACAAAATAATAGCAACTTAAATATGCATCCTAATAGAAAGACTTTTCATAATAAGTGCACATTTAAAATCATGTTAAAAATTTGCAAAATTAAATAAGAAGAAAATATAATAAATTTATGATAACAAATAAAAATAAGTTCTTAAAATAATTGATATAATATTATTATTATGGTTAGGGTTAGATTACAATTTAATTAGGGTTAAGATTATAATTTTGTCAAGGTTAAGTTTCAATTAGGGTTAAAGTTCAATTATGTTGATGGTTCAATTATGGTTAAGGTTAGGTTTAGATTAGTTAAGGTCAGAGTTCTTATAGTTTTATAATTATTTATATGTTTAATTAGGATTAGAATTACAATTTGCAAGGTTATGGTTCAATTAGGGTTAGATTTCTATGATTAATTAGATTAAAACTTTATTCTAACCTTAATCCTACCCTAATCGTAATTCTAACCATGGTCCACTCCCTATAAATTATTATATTTAAAATATTATAATAATAAATTTAATCTAACCCTAACCTTGCAAATTGTAATTCTAATCCTAATTAAACATAACAATAATTATAAACCTATAATAGATTAAATATATTATTATAATATTTTAAATATAATAATTTATAGGGAGTGGACCATGGTTAGAATTACGATTAGGGTAGGATTAAGGTTAGAATAAAGTTTTAATCTAATTAGGGTTGCATTCAATTTTAATAAATTATGGGCTGCCCCAAAATATAGATTAATGGTTATAATCACTTTAATTTTAACCCTAATATGAATATAATAATCACATTAAGTTTAACCCTAATATGAATATAATAATCACGAGAATTAGAGTTCAATTTATGATTACAATTATGGGTGCATTAGAAGAGGATTGGAAGGATATAGATTGCACATTGAACCTCTTGAAAGGAAGGGAGGTGAAAAGAGAATACAAAAGCAAGGGTAGGAGAGCAAGGAGTTAAAATGAGCAGTAAATAGGATTAAATAACAAAAGAAATTAGATGGAAAAATAAGACTAGTAATATATAGAGAGAATGAAAAAATAAAGTGTAGGTTTAAACTTAATTGAAAAAAAAATGTACAATACCCTTTATAATTTAATGATATATTTTAATTAAACTAATATGTTTTCATTTATAACATGATATACTAATACATTATATTAATGTGATTAAAGCTTGATGTAAAAACAAACATAGTTAAATGGAAACCACTTTTACACTTGAGTTCAATGTTAAAAATAAAATATTATTAACATTTAACACTGTGATTAATTAGATCAATTAAATAAAATTTATATATTTATTCAACATATTTTTGAATACATATGTTTTAGTATATATAATGATCCATTTAAACACGAAATATATAATTAGGTCAAGATAGTTACCAACTTATTGTTCAAAAATAATTAATGTTATTTTTTTCCATTTGAAAACATGGTGATTACATATATTTTTGGTGGGTTAACAAGTATTCTCTTGTAAAAATGTAAATAAAATTAGAAAAATGAAAATAGTTGTAAATAAAAGTCAATTAATATTATAATTAGGTTATTTTATCACTCTTAGGTTATCTTATTTACTTAAGAGTTATTTTAATTTTTACTATTTAAGGATTATTTTATTTTATTTATAATATAGGTGGTTAAAGAAATTTTTTGTTCACAATGCCATTAATATTGGGGAATATAATATGATTTAAATATTTTCACCAAAGGAGCAAAGATTGTTGTAACCAATTTCGAAAAGAGTGTACAATTGAAAGAATAAAACATTTTCATGAGAAGTTAAAAGATAAGACAAATGTGTCATGCCTATAATTTTAACCAAAAGAAATAAAATAAAATTCAACTATATATTTTTTTTAATATTATCTAATCATCATTTTTAACTTAATAAATATATTATTGTTCAACCATAGTGATTGAACATTACTTCGCCTAAATGTTAGTTGCATTAATATCGAGTAAGTGCCATATAGGTATCAATGTGACAATCGCTAAGGTGTAAGGTGATACTAGCTAAGTATTTGATTTTATGTTATCTAAAATTAACTCAGGATTACCCATAATGTTATTATCCTTTTTCAACCTCATTTTTTAATAGTATTGAGGATGATTTTATTGCCATCAACACTCCTATAGTAAACTTATAGTTTATAGAAAATTATTTCTTAATACAATATTGTTATTAATACTTGAGACCCTAAAATATATATACTTTTCTTAGTAAATCTTCAATAATTTTAAATATTGTTATTGTTTATACATCCAAGAAATCAATTATTTCCCATTGCCCAAAATCTTGACCTTCTTCCTTTATGTTTTTTTTTTTCCTTTTTTATCAATTAGCCACAATTTTAAAAATATAAAATAATTTCATTCTTCTTAATGGTATAAATTCCATAAGTAATTCTTGAGTTTAACCTCCCACCAAACATAGATAGTAATTTCAATTATCATTGACAACATTAACATTTAATTAAAAGTCAATAATGAAGATCATGATTATTCCAAATAACGAGCGTCAAATGCAGTATAAAATTTTCCCAATGTTAATAATTGGTTTTGTAACAACATAGAATGAATTAACATTAACTTAGGAAGACACTAAAATAATTATTATTCATTTCATCGGTTCAAGTATTGAAAGAAATTTAAGAAAGGTTGATAGTGTCATTATTGCTAATTAAAGATTTCTTTTAATATTTGTATTAACACTTGTTGATGTTGAGGTGACCCATTATTTTAAAGTCTTATTGTGTTAGTATTAATTTTATCTCCATACTATTATTACTCATTACTATTTTATTGACAATGTTAATATGAATATTTTTATTAATATCATATTTATGTTTTTTTCTACATCCATTAAGAACTTACTATTATTATCGTTAACTCCAAATGTTATTTCCTCATGTTAAATCTATCATTTTATTAATTATCAAACTTAAGACTGGGTGAGTTGTAGAAACTAATAGCTCCTTTAAGAATATCATTGCTGGTATAATATATGTTGCTCATATATTATTATTACTATTAATATATTTATATTTTTATAATCATTTATATCTTTTTGATAATACAATTATTAATTATATGTTTACTAGCAAGAATTCAGCTATCAGTATTATAAATTGCATTCTTTAATATCAAAACAAATATCTCTTCCAGCTTGTATTTAAAAGTATTTAATTGCAATCATTTAGATTATTCAATTAATATTTATTAAATCATTCACTTTCAAAAAAGGTTCAAAAAGTTTACAGAATATTCCTTGTTGCTTTCACTGTATAATGCCTCTCAATGTAATTATATATTATTATAATATTTTAAATTAAATTATTTTATGGGTATGAAATTGTTTTTAAGTGTGGGTTTTCTTTTTAAATTTTAAAATTAAAATTAAAATTTTGATTAATTTGTGTCTATTTATTTCTCACTTAAAATTTATTAAACATATATCTGTGCAATTTATTGTTGTATATTTGTATTTAAAAGTATTTAATTGCAATCATTTAGATTATTCAATTAATATTTATTAAATCATTCACTTTCAAAAATGAACGTGCTAGGATCTATTAATATACTAAAGTAAATCTAGATCTAAATCACACCATTCTAGCATAGTTACATCTCTTGAGATTGTTATTTTTAAATAATGACACAATCATAAAGCTAATCGTTTTCAAGGGGTTAACTAAGAGGAACATTTTCCCTAGCGATTATGGTTGCCTTCTAAAGGTATTCATAAATATTATCATCCAAATAGCAAAACAAACATAGGTGAATTTATTGAATTAAAGAGCAAGAGAACAAAAATAAAAAAAGCAAAAAACCAGACGACATCAAGCAACAACCTATTTCAGGTTCTTCAGAATGTTCATTGCCTCTAAATCCTTAGTAATAATATGATCATGAAGCCCAATAATATCATCAATATCACTTTTCAGAACCTCAAGAGGCTTCTTCACATGATTATGTGTACGAATACTTGGTCCAACAACAACCATAATGAAATTTTTTACCCTTGCTCACACCATCATCACCAGTAGAAATATCCTTAACCCTATCATTCCCCTCATTATTCTAGTTTTTCATTTTGTCATTGAAAATGATAAGGCCTAAAGCATTGTTTTGAAGGGAGGCCTCACTGATCTTGACCAACTTACTGAGATCATCATAAACCTTAACCATTGTTTCTCCATAATAGAGATCTGCTTTTCATGCTCATCTTTGAGAGTAGTCACATCCTTGCATAAAAACACAACTGGCAATTAGCACCAAATTTTGCGTCGAAATTTAGTGTATTGGAGTGCATGAATTGAACAATTTGGTTGGCACCCAATTCGGTGCAAACATGCATGGTCAGCTCGACGTCAAATTTTGCACCGCATTTCACGCCAGATTTAGTGTCGGCTTTAGCGCCGAGACATCATAGTGCCTTTGTTGGCACCTAAAATTGTGCTGGGTAGTAGCGTCGAAAATTGCGCCTGGTAGTAGTGTCAAAAATTGCGCCAAATTTGGCTTCCAATTTTACTTCCATGTCTACTCCCATTTTTGCTTCCAATTTTGCCTCCAGGTTTACTTCCTATTTTGTTTCTAGTTTTGCTTCTGATTTTCCTTCCAGTTTTGCTTCCGATTTTGCTTCCAGTTTTGCTTCTGGGTTTGCTTCCAAGTTTGCTTCTAGGTTTGCTTCCAGTTTTGCTTCTGATTTTTATTCTAGTTTTGCTTCCAAGTTTGCTTCTGGTTTTGCTTCCAGTTTTGCTTCCGATTTTTCTTCCATGTTTGCTTTCGATTTTTCTTCCAGGTTTGCTTCTAGTTTTGCTTCCGATTTTGCTTCCAATTTTGCTTCCAATTTTGATTCCAATTTTGCTTCCAGTTTTTCTTTGAGGTTTGCTTCCAGTTTTGATTTCAAGATTGCTTCTAGTTTGGCTTCCATTGTTGCTTCCTTTTTTGCTTCTAAAAATGCTTCTTGTTTTGCTTCCATTTATTAATTTAATATGTTTTATTTCAATTTGATTAGTTAAATATATCATGCCTCTTAAATAATCATATGATTATAGAGTAAGTAATTTAATTATTTAACTCATATGATTAAATAACAATATAATTATTGTAACATGATCATCATTTATAATTAAAACAAGTGAGTCAAATATTTATAATTTAATTGAATTTGACAACATCCATCCTTAACAGTAAATTAAAATCATCATCTTAATAAATATCCATCCAAAAATCATTGACCACTTTTAATATATATAAATTGACAAGTCAATACTGATAAGATCATCATCATATATAACTAAAATAAGTGAAAGTCAAATATGTCGATACATCAAAAACATGTCAAAATGATACATGTCCAACAGTCGACATAAGTGAAAATGATACATGTACAAATGATATAAATAAAATTGATAAATTATGTAACTCAAATTGATACAAGTCAAGATGATACATGTCCAAATGATATAGTGTCGAAAATGATACATTTCAATATGATACAACTCAACAATATAGTACTGTAGGCCATGAAAATGATACATATGATAGTAACCATGAAAAGAGTCATCATAACGATATATCTGCAATGATCCATGATGTAGTCTATATGATCATGAATGTCACTAGTTACTATCACCAACTATCTCATCATCATCATTGTCATCGACCTAGGTGTCTTCCATATCTGTGTCATCATCATCCTCTGTCATGTGATCTGTACCAACATAACTAATATTTTGTGGATCTATATCATGTTGAGGATCATCTTGATCTTCTGGAAGACCCATGTTCTGCAAAAAAAAACATTTAAAATGAAAATTTATTATTTATTTCATGCAATAATTTATTTTTCTGTTATATATCTAATATTACAACATATGAGACAAAACCATAATCATATTACATTGTATCAAAGTGCACATACCATATTAAAATTTTAAAAAAGTTACAGCTAATATTGGTGAGTCAGGAGAAACTTTAGCTTTCAAAAACAAAGCCAATTAGGATGGCAGACTTGTGGATCAGGCCAGCATTTGGTGGAAGAGGAAGAAATATGACTGGAACTTTGGAGGCCCACCATAATGGATTTCGGTATTCAACCATGAGAGCAGAAGAGAGAGCTGATTTCACGTATCAAAACATTAAGCATGCATTCTTCTAGCCATCAGAAAAGGAGATGATTACTTTGCTTCATTAGGCTAGCAGACGTGTGGATCACCCCAACATTTGGTGGAAGAGGAAGAAAGATGACTGGAACTCTGGAGGTCCACCATAATGGATTTCAATATTCAACCATGAGAGCATAAGATAGAGTTGATATCATGTATCAAAACATTAAGCATGTATTCTTCCAGCCAACAGAGAAGGAGATGATTAATTTGCTTCATTTTTATTTGCATAACCATATCATGGAGTGGGAACCAAGAAGACCAAGGATGTCTAGTTTTATGTGGAGGTAATAGATGTGGTCCAAACTTTAGGAGGGGCAAGAAGGTCAATGTATGATCCTGATGAAATTAAGGAAGAACATCAAGAGAGGGATAGGATTGCAAAAACACAAAACATGTAAGAGAGCTACGGGAGAAGCCTCATCTAAAATATTAGATTACATAATCATGGACTGCAGAAACACAAAACATGTAAAAAAGGAAAGATGCTAAAACTACAGATTGATTATATCCTGCAAATAAGATCATGCTATCTATAATGCACACACTCATTTTAAGGCATTCAAAAAACAAAATAGAGATATAGTTTCCCCACTAAAATACAAGCATACATAGTAACCAGGGATTAAATTCCTTTAATAGTTTTCTCAAAAACATATGATGATAAAATAATTAGCTTTGAATTAACAAGGATAAGGACAAGAACTTACGATTGCCTCTAGATGTAGAAGGGCGCTTCACTTGAGCACCCCCCATGTAGCTCTCCTCCCTTCCTCTCTTCATTTATATGACCACCAATCTCACCTCAAGTTGCTCTTGCAAAAACAAAATATCATATTCATTACAATTAGTCTAGGTTTCTTGTTTCTACAACCCCCTCCTCCTCCTTCCCTTACAATCACAAAAAACATGAATCCTTCACAGACAAAATCCAAAATTCTCAACAGTCAAAATGGATATAAATTCAAAACCCCAAAAAGCAAACCCAATAAAAACACAAAATACTCAAACACCAAAATTAAGATCAGGCTCCTCTAAAACCCAAGAAGAAAAAGAAAAAAAGAATCACATAAAATTGAAGCTTCTGGAACAAAAGTATTTGACCACATATTTATGTCCAGAGGTCAAGAGATCGAGACTCGCAGAGCTTATTTCATTTTCACTACCTTGTCTTGCATTTTTTTCTTTCTTTAACAGATCCTTGCAAGCTCAATGGCAGATTAAAAATAAATGCTTTCATTGAAACCCCAAATATTACTAAAGCCTTCTTAAAAAGGAGCATCAATTTAAAACATATACATGCAAGGCCTTCCAGGGCTTAAATAGACTAGCCTTTGCACTAAACACTTTCCACAAACAAACAAAGGGCATTGGAATATAATACAAAAGAAAATTTAAAAAAAAAGTAAATTATGAACCAAGATGAGCAGTATAGACCTTGTTTTGAAGCACATAGATCCGTTGTTCAAAAAAATTTGAACCTCCATCGATCCACTGCAACGAAAATCAATCAAAATTCCATCAAATCCATGAAATACTAAGGTATAAACATATCCTCGTCCTCCTGCTGCTCCTCCTCCTTAAAGATTTGTCAAGCGAGTAAGAGAGCTATGGGAGAAGCCTCATCTAAAATATTTTGAACTAGAGTTTGATATACCATTTAGAGAGCTTGGTTTTCATGTAGTTCTAAAAAACATATGATGATAAAACAATTAGCTTTGAATTAACAAGGATAAGGACAAGAACTTACAATTTCCTCTAGATGTAGAAGGGTGCTTCACTTGAGCACCCCCCATGTAGCTCTCCTCCCTTCCTCTCTTCATTTATGTGACCACCAGTCTCACCTCAAGCTGCTCTTGCAAAAAAAAATATCATATTCATTACAATTAGTCTAGGTTTCTTGTTTCTACAACCCCCTCCTCCTCCTTCCCTTACAATCACAAAAAGCATGAATCCTTCACAGACAAAACCCCAAATTCTCAATAGTCAAAATGGATATAAATTCAAAACCCAAAAAAACAAACCCAATAAAAACACAAAATACTCAAACACCAAAATTAAGATCAAGCTCCTCTAAAACCCAAGAAGAAAAAGAAAAAATGAATCACATAAAATTGAAGCTTCTGGAACAAAAGTATTTGACCACATATTTGTGTCCGGAGGTCAAGAGATCAAGAATCGCAGAGCTTATTTCATTTTCACTACCTTCTCTCGCATTTCTTTCTTTCTTTAACATATCCTTGCAAGCTTAATGGTAGATTAAAAATAAATGCTTTCATTGAAACCCCAAATATTACTAAAGCCTTCTTAAAAAGGAGCATCAATTTAAAACATATACATGCAAGGCCTTTCAGGGCTTAAATAGACTAGCCTTTGCACTAAACACCTTCCACAAACAAATAGAGGGCATTGCAATATAATACAGAAGAAAATAAAAAACAAAAGTAAATTATGAACCAAGATGAGCACCACAGGCCTTGTTTTGAAGCACAAAAATCCGTTATTCAAAAAAATTTGAACCTCTATCGATCTGCTGCAACGAGAATCAATCACAATTCCATCAAATCCATGAAATACTAAGGCATAAACATATCCTCATCCTCCTGCTGCTCCTCCTCCTTAAAGATTTGTCAAGAGAGTAAGAGAGCTATGGGAGCAACCTCATCTAAAATATTTTGAACTAGAGTTTGATATACCATTTAAAGAGCTTGGTTTTCATGTAGTTCTCAAAAATATACGATGATAAAACAATTAGCTTTGAATTAACAAGGATAAGGACAAGAACTTATGATTGCCTCTAGATGTAGAAGGGCGCTTCACTTGAGCACCCCCCATGTAGCTCTCCTCCCTTCCTCTCTTCATTTATATGACCACTGGTCTCACCTCAAGCTACTCTTGCAGAAAAAAGAAATCATATTCATTATAATTAGTCTAGGTTTCTTGTTTCTACAACCCCCTCCTCCTCCTTCCCTTACAATCACAAAAAACATGAATCCTTCACAGACAAAACCTTAAATTCTCAACATTCAAAATGGATATAAATTCAACACCCAAAAAAACAAACCCAATAAAAACACAAAATACTCAAACACCAAAATTAAGATCAGGCTCCTCTAAAACCCAAGAAGAAAAAGCAAAAAAGAATCACATAAAATTGAAGCTTCTGGAACAAAAGTATTCAACCACATATTTGTGTCCAGAGGTCAAGAGATCGAGACTCGCGAAGCTTATTTCATTTTCACTACCTTCTCTCGCATTTTTTTCTTTCTTTAACAAATCCTTGCAAGCTTAATGGTAGATTAAAAATAAATGCTTTCATTGAAACTCCAACTATTACTAAAGCCTTCTTAAAAAGGAGCATCAATTTAAAACATATACATGGAAGGCCTTTTAGGGCTTAAATAGACTAGCTTCTGCACTAAACACTTTCCACAAACAAACATAGGGCATTGCAATATAATACAAAAGAAAATAAAAAACAAAAGTAAATTATGAACCAAGATGAGCACCACAGACCTTGTTTTGAAGCACAAAAATCTGTTGTTCAAAAAAATTTGAACCTCCACCAATCCGCTGTAGTGAAAATCAATCACAATTCCATCAAATCCATGAAATACTAAGGCATAAACATATCCTTGTCCTCCTGCTGCTCCTCCTCCTTAAAGATTTGTCAAGCGAGTAAGAGAGCTATGGGAGTAGCCTCATCTAAAATATTTTGAACTAGAGTTTGATATACCATTTAGAGAGCTTGGTTTTCATGGATTTCCTTTCAAAGCCTCTGCTTTTATTGTTCCTATAGTAAGCTATTTGGTAGAGTTGGTGGAATTACCTTTCTTAGTAATAGCTATTAGCGAGATTGAGAATTATTAACCTTGAGAGAGTAGGACTTGGGCTAAAGGCATTTGATATGGCTATTGTTTTCAAAGACTTCAAGTGAGATGTACTCTGAATGTATGCCATTCCTCAATCTTCATTTGGTGGCATCAAGGAATGGTTGAACTCCATGGATATGAAGTATTATGAAAGCAGAATGAACTTGAACCGGTGGCCAATTTTAAGGAAATATCCTTTAGATGCAAGGATACAAAGCACATCAACCATGTGGTACAAATGATTAAATCCCAGAGATGATTTGTAGCAATGAAAGAGTCTGAAAAGGAAGAGAGAGCTACATTGGTGACTTAGGAGAAACTTTAGCTTTTAAAAACAAAGCCAATTAGGTTGGAAGACGTGTGGATCAGGCCAACATTTGGTGGAAGAGGAAGAAAGATGACTAGAACTCTAGAGGCCCACCATAATGGATTTCAGTATTCAAACATGAGAGCAAAAGAGAGAGCTGATATCACATATCAATATATTAAGCATGCATTCTTCTAGCCAGCGGAGAAGGAGATGATTACTTTGCTTCACTAGGCTAGTAGACATGTAGATCATGCCAGCATTTTGTGGAAGAGGAAGAAAGATGACTGGAACTCTGGAGGCCCACCATAATGGATTTCAGTATTCAACCATGAGAGCAGAAGAGAGAGTTGATATCATATATCAAAACATTAAGCATGCATTCTTCCAGCCAACAGAGAAGGAGATGATTACTTTGCTTCATTAGGCTAGCATACATGTGGATCAGGACAACATTTGGTGGAAGAGGAAGAAAGATGACTGGAACTCTAGAGGCCCACCATAATGGATTTCGGTATTCAACCATGAGAGCAGAAGAGAGAGTTGATATCACATATCAAAACATTAAGCATGCATTCTTCCAACCAACAGAGAAGGAGATGATTGGCCTCCATTCTATAAGCCAACAAAAGGGTCCAATTTTATCCTCGAACATAGAGTGAAATTGGCTTCCATTTCTTCTTTGGTATGCTAGCTTCCAAACTGCCTCACACCGCAAACCTGTTACATTCCTTGCCACCGCAAATTGAGAAGCATTAGACGAAATGCTTTGTGTGTCTTCAAAACACATCATATTGTCAGCCCTCACCATTAATGTCAAATGTGCATCCAACGCTGCCAACAATACCTTCATCAATGCTTCAAGTCCTTTGGGAATTTAAAACACATTCCTCTACTTGCTAGCATTAACTCCTTCCTACATTAATTACAATGGAAAAACTTCCTCCAAATGAATTCCACTAAAATCTTCTATTCTTATTTCCTCCACCTCTGCAAAAGATAGAGCCCATTTCAATAGGGTATCTGCTTCGAAAATGTCTATGCAAGCAACAAATTTTTTATTTGAATGTATTTATTAATTAATTGAAAATAAAAAGTGCATTCACTTTTTATTTTCAATTAATTAATAAATACAGTCAAATCAGTTAATGGTGGAATGTGTTGCCTGCATAAACAATACTTTTCCTAATCACACCCTGCAAATTCCAAGCATCAATTCCTCCTTTTATTATTGCTTGGATTACTTAGATGAATTGTTGGCAAAAAAAAAAACGATTACTTGGATGCTTCTTCCATTCATTTTGTATCAACATATGTTCGTGAAGATACAAAAGTTAATAACTCAATCAGGTAGAGCTTTTGTGATTTTCAAATGAAGAGTAAGGTACATTTTTATTTCTACTACATTACATTCATGTGCATAAACAAAATCAGAAGATTACATTACTAGATTGCACTTATATAGATGCACATAATATAAGAAAGATTGCAGAATCCTTTCAAAAATGTACTCTTTATTGATAATGTAAATGTATTTTGTTCCACACAAGCCATGGAACTGAATATTTGAATGCATATAATTGAAAAACTATACATTTATAGATACAAAAGAGAAAAATGCACATAAAGAGAAAGGGGACCCGTCATTGCCTCAATGATGAATCCCAATTGCTTTGTTCTGCATCATCTTCAGTCTTCTCGCTTGTCTAAGCCTCTAAGTTGATGTCTTCCTTACTGCTTCTAGATTTCCTGCATTTGAGTGAGAAGAGTGTTGTTAGAGAAATGAAGGATCACTAGTCAAAATATGTGCATACATCTATAAACATATAATTTGATCATCATGTGCATTAAAATAACTTGCATACCATAGATGTCCAAGAAAACAATAAAGTTATCAACATAGCCATGATTCTAACAAAACTGATCATCAAGTATTCCAAGATAGTTTTCATTAATAGTCTGGTTAAAAGTAAGCATCCCCAAGCATCATAACAGTCACAAGAATTGAACATGAGGGGCAATCATGTAGATTAAAAGCTTACACAATAGTCATCACTTGCAAAGACAGAGACAACATGTTTCCACATAACAAATTAAATCTAATGCATGAAAGGTACAATGATGAAGTCCATAATAGTGAATGATGCTTATAAAGAGGGATTGAAGGACAACATTTTGTATCAAGGAGAACAAGGTAACCTCAAACTCTATTGTACCTGAGTATGACAGTACCTGAGCTTTTGGTGTTTCTAGATGGAACCTGTTATGCCTTGCATAACCACCCCATCTTTTGCCTTGGTCAAAATGGGCCCCCCTTGTTGTTCTTTATTTTTAGTTGTTTTTCAAATAAAGTTTGGAGTCATTTGCTTCCAACACTTTGTTTATTTTTCTTTAGTTTGTCGGAAGCAGAGTCGGAACTGAATCGGGTTTTAAAAGTTCAGTTGAAACTTGTTTTGGTTCCCATCCCGACGGTCTTTTCTTTTGGCTTTTTGTTTTTTCTTCAGCAGACCCATAGCCGGAGTGGGTGTTAAGTTGCTCTTTATCGAAAATTGCAAAATCATAATCAATTCCACCCCCGCTTCCGCTATTTCAACTTTTGGTTTTAGTATAGGTCTTTGTGTTTAGTTTTATTATGTCGGTCTTTTGCTTTACTTTTTGTGTTTGGTTTTGTTTTGTGTTTAGTTCGCGGACCCGGAACCAGAATGGGAACAAAGTTAAGAAATTTCTTAAGTTTTTGAATTAGTTTCCATTTTGACTCCGCCTTCGCCGCTTTTGGGTCATTGACTTTTTGACTGAAGTTGCACTGTAATGAACTATTGGTTCTCTTCTAGTTTCGACTCCGCCTTAACTGCGTTTAATGCGTTAATGACAGCTGCTCGTGTAGGTATAAATCTTCATTTTTACCTTTATTAAGGATTAAATGAATCATTATTATCATTGTTAAGAGATTAAAGAGCATGAAAGAGCAACGACAGAGTTCGTTTGAGCAAATCGATTGAAGGAGGAGAAGATTATTGCAAGCAAATCAGTTCAGAAGGTTAGCTGGGTTCTTGTGTATTTGAGGTAGGGTTTCTTGTTGTTATTGTTTTTCATTTATTCACTGTTGCATTTTTTATATATATTTGCCCGTGCTTGGAATCATGTCGTTTTTAACGAATTCGTGGTTTTGGTGTGCTTGTTTGAATGGATTATTGCTTTATTTTATTTGTCTAGTTGTTTCCATGTTTCTTTTTTCTTTTTCTTTTTAATTCTTTTTGTTTTAGGGCGCAGTCGCTTTCACGATTTAGTCATGATCGCGTTGGGCCATTTTTGATTTGCAGTAGGTTGGTTTAAATTGAGGGTTTTTTTTTTTAATGGTGTTGGTTAATTTTAGGGATCTACAGTGAGGGAGATTAAATTCATGTTTTTACAGTGTTTTAGGGTTAGTTGAATCTCATTTTTTACTTAGGGTTTTATCGCGCTTTCGATCTGGTAAAATGGCAAGGTTTAAAATCCGTGCCCCAGTTTTTTTTATCATGTTTTTCTTTAGGTTAGGGTTTCGTGTCTTTCTGCGATCACGTTTAAATGATTAAAATATGATGCCCTAAAATGCAGTCGTTCCCTATGGTCATATGAGTATAATCTTATTAAAGCCTCTTTTCATTTAATACGACCTTGGTTTTAATCATGAAGTTGTATTGATAAAATCTTTTGATGATGTCATGATCAACCTAGGCGGAACCAGGATCGGAATCGATCTTGAATTTGAAAACTTTGTTTTACAAAAGGTATCGATTCCATTTCCATCTCATCTCTGGCTCCGCGTATAATGAGAAGTCTTCTTTCAAAATGATGATAACATGGACGGAAGTAGAGGCGAGGTGGAAATAGAATATGAAAATTTAAAGGTCTGAGTAAAAACCAAATCTGTTTTTCATTTCGATCCCGGTTTCGATCACCTTCCTGGTTCCGACTCCGAGCCCGTTCATTGTCAATGAAATATCTATATTGGTTTTGGTTCTGAGTCCGACAGTGTTGTTTAAAAGAGACTGCTTTAGACTATGTGTCTGCCTGGTTCTTTCTCCGGTGCATTTATGAAAGGTATGATTTTTAAAGCATGTTTTATAATGATATCTAAAAATCTAATAAGAGGTTTTGCTTGTAGGAAAGTTGAAAGATGTTAGGAACATTAGGGGAAGCTGCTCAGAGGAACCAGCCTACAGGAACATCAAAGGCAGTACCAAAACCAAAGAAGTTGAAGCCAAAACAATTGCCTTATACCTTGAGGTATAATCACCGGAGTCCGGTTGTGAAGGTGAGCAAGGTGGAATCAGACTAGTCAGACATCACTAATACAAATTTGGGCCAGTACAACTTTGAGGAGTTACATGCAGAAACCTTTGCAGAACGAAAAAATCTAATAGGAAGGACGCAAAGGATTGTTGATTCCGGCTTGGCACATATTACTATATTTCCTTTGTCAATCCAATGCCCGGAGTTGATCTTAACAACAACTAGTGCCTACAATCCTGCAATTAGACATGTATGGATTCTCAGAATAATGTGATCATTGATCTCACTCCTTTGGCATTCCAGAATATATTTAATGTCCTAGATCCTAAGAGTTTGGTGTAGTTGGATGAGGCAGAGGCCTTGGAGAAGTATAGTGAGTATAAGGACTTCAATAAATCTCATCTAAACAAAAAGTGGTTGAAGACATGAAAGAAATCGTTAAGTAAACTTGCAGACCAGCCAAAGAGGGCAGATTTCTATAAGGAGATATCAGATCTAATCACGATGCTGTCTAGGGCCTTTGGGAAGAGAGATACATTTCGGTTCAAGGAGTGGATGTTTCCTTTCATCCAGACTATCTTAAATGGAGCCCATCAGTTTGACTGGCCGATAATTGTGTCAAATGCTATTCATGATCAATTAACCAATGTTAGGCAGACTAAATCTTTCTTTATGTCTTCTTACATTGTATATGCTACAACAAGGTTGGTGTTTTCCCAGGTTTGAACAAAGTGGGCATAATGGGAGCTTTGGATGGACAAAAGAAGGTATGGGAGCACTATGACCAATTGTCTCTTCAGGTTGCTGAGACTCATTTTAGAAGAGTCAATGATGCATTTATATATGTGGTCATCAACTGATTGAATGGAGATGCAGGGTACCGGTTGAGTCAAGAAGCCATGGCGTTCATTTTTTGAATGGGGATGTTGGTATATTCAATACCCCAAATTTACATACCTCACATTGGCTGGTTTTGAAGGCCACCCACATTTGCTTCCAAGGTGCTGCAGTAACAAGATAGTGCTAATGGAGTTTGTATATCAAGCTCTTGGAGTTAATGCTCGGTTTGGGATCAAACATAAGACCGGATGTCATAAGTTTCCCATGAAGTTGGGTGAGTATAGCTGTCAACACTTGGTAGGAGCAAAGGTGGTCTGTAATGAATTGATATAGTTGAAATTGGGATTATACACAACTCGTAAGTATTTTGATCCAAAGGGTAAGATGCATGCCTTGTTGTCTTCAGCGTTTACTAAACATTTCAATTTGTTAGAAGACTTCTGGAGTGATCGACGAGATGAGTATGATCTAAGGAAGAAGAATTATGAAAGATTGTTTGTTTCACTCATGTCAGAGCTAGGTGTTAAAGAAAACATTCCTGACACATTGGTGGATGATGGAATTGTATTGGATCCATCCTATGAAGCTTTGAATATTGGCACTAAGGGTCTGGATCCAATTGATTGGAATGCTGAAGAAACCATTGATATTAAGAAGATTGGAAGGACAATATTGGATAGGAGTGTGCAGTGGTTAATGTTAAGAACTCAAGCTCCTCAAGGACCAGTCCTTAAAAAGGGTAAGGGATATAAAAGGATTAAAAGGAAGACACCTCCCAAAGAGCCATCGGAATTCCTTCCTTTGGACATTGAAGAGATAGAACTTGAGGTGGTAGATGATGAAGAGGAAACACAAGAAGGAGATGTTCCAGTAGGATCTGTTGTTTCAACACCTACATTAGGTGAATCATCCACCCAAGTCCCAATTACAAGGAAGAAGAGTAAAGAAATTCAAGAAGGAGCTCTTCATAGCATGGCTGAAACTGCTAAGGGAAAAGAAATGGAGAATTAAGTTCTCGAGGTAGGGACAGATTCATATGAGACTCTGTCAGAAAAAGATATGCAAGAGAACATGCCTCTAGAAGAGGTTATTGAGCAGATTTTGACACACGAAGATCAATGGAAGTTGTTTGAAGATGCGAAAAGAGATTCTGATGCAAGGGTTGCAGTGGAGAAACAAAAGGAAATGGAGGCCAAGGTACAAGCTGATGCTATACTGCACCAGCAACAATCAAAAGCCAAACAAATTGAAACTAAGGTAGCAGCTGATGAAGTAGAAAAATAAAGAAGGAAACAAGAACAAGAGCTCAAGGTTAAAGAAGAGAACGACAAGCTGGAGCTTATACAGAAGATTCATGACCTTGAGGAAGAGAAGGCAAGGAATCAGAGGGAAAGATAAATCTTGGTTGCCAAGCTAAAACTTGCAGAGGAAGCTCGACAAAAAGAAGAAGAAGTAGAAGCAAAAAAACTTAAGGCTTTGGAGGCAAAAATATTAGAAAGGGAAAGACTAGAGGCTTTAGGAAAAGAGAAACTAGAAAAAGAAGCTCTAGAGAAGGAAAATTTAGAGAAGGAAAAGTTGGAAAAATAAAAAGTGGAGAGAGATCGGTTGGAGAAAGAGAGTCTGAGGAAAGAAGAGGAAGATAAGAAAAGGAAAGAACAGAAAGATAGGGAAGAGGCTGAAAAGCTTGTGCAGATGCATATACTGCAAGAGCAACAAGAGAAATCAAGGGTCGACTCTCAACCTCAGGTAAATATGCAATCACCTTCTACAGTTATTGCTTCCTCTTCTTCTATGATGACTACTGCTCCAAGTGCTCCCACTTGGCTAAAATTGGACCTACAGAAGAGGGCGGTAACACCTTCACAACCTCTCAATTGGGAGGATATGATGAAATGAATTGAGCAAGAGAGGCCTAAAAAGAAGGCCAAGATTCTACATTCTACCTGACTCACAAACAAAGGAGAAATTATTGTTGAATGTGCCATGCCAATGATAGAAAAGGAGGTAGGGGACATGCAACTAACAAATTATCAGTTGAGTACTGTCAACTTGGGAAGGCCCACTAGGAATCAACAGATGAACTTGATTGATGTGGTGGCTTCAACAACCAAGTCAAGAATGATCAAGGATAAACAAAAGAAGGATGAGCTTAAGGCTCAGTTGGATCAGTTACATTCATTCTTGAAAAGTGTCTCCTCTCCGAGATCACAACAGGTAACAAATATTGAGACTCCTATTTTATTAAGTAAAAAGGAGGTAGATGATTTGGTGCAGGTAAGGGGTAAAGCGGAGATGGTAGATAGATGGGTAGACAAGTTGAACCGAGAGGTAGGTGAAGTTTTGGTTGAAGGTTTTGAAGCCTACAAGGACACAGAAGGGTTAATAAAAGAGATGCATCAATACATTGAGGCATCTGAGAAACAAGAAGAAGAGTATAAAGAATACAGTCAGAAGTTAGAAAGAGTGAGTGCATTGCCTTTAACTACTCTCCTGGAACAATCAATACTTGAGGAGGACAATAAGGATTTTGTGGAGAAAACTTCTCATATACTCCGTTTTAGAACTGACTTCTTGTGTAAACATAAGGATGAGATTCAAGAGGCTGTTAACAATTTGACTGAGCAATTGGAAGAGTTGGAAGCGGTTATTGCCATTATTGTAGATGTAAATGCATTTACAAAAGAAGGCATGCCTTTGAGTCAAATAAAAGAGAAATGGGATGAAAGATTCAAAGGACTCATGCAGAAAGAAGATGATGGAGAGGATTTGATAATAGATCGACTAGTGGATGTTAAAGAGGAAATAAAAGCTATTGGAAGAGAGTTGACCAAGGTGAAAGGTATGAGGGAGTTTGCTGCAACATAATTGGATCAAATCAAATTTGAAGATAGCTGGGTTGATGGGCCATAAATAGATACATTACAACAAGTCTTCACCAGCTATGATGAGTTCATTACAGATCCAGCTTCACATGCATGAATCCTTGCATGCATGATTTTCCTCTTCTTTGCATGTTGCATGCATCACTGACAGTCTTGGGGGCGCATGACTTCTTTTTCTCTCCTATTTTCTATTCTCTAGTTAAACTGAAAGTCTAATGTAGGAACTCAAGATCCAAATTGATCTGAGTTTCCAAGGGAAGTTTAGTCCCTAAAAAGGTGGATGATCTAGAATAGAAATAGGGTTCGAGTTTTTGTATATCTATAAATACCCTATGGGTATCATATGGTAAAAGGTCGGCTAATTGAGAATAGGATTGGCTTACCTAAGATTAGGAGATAGAATTTTGTAGAGATTTATAGAGATACTTTGTACTTGATCTTTTTTTACAGTTAATAGAATTACAGGTTTTATG
The DNA here is from genome assembly GCA_007115665.2 of Sequoiadendron giganteum. Classification (NCBI taxonomy): domain Eukaryota; kingdom Viridiplantae; phylum Streptophyta; class Pinopsida; order Cupressales; family Cupressaceae; genus Sequoiadendron; species Sequoiadendron giganteum. The sequence continues at coordinate 831,283,425 of CM021102.1, forward strand.
CAATATGGTATTACAGTTGAGTTGTTGATTTGATAAGGCTGATAAGTTATAATCTATTTGAATGCTAGTGATTGTGTTGAAGCATGCTAGTTTCTTATGTGATGAAAGTCATTAGAAGAAACCAGATTTAAGGATTATCTTGTTGGATTATCATTGAATTGAAGTTATTAAAATTTGTTGATCTATAATCTTGATGATGAATGAATGTGTGTTGCTTTCAAAAGTCCTTGAAATATTTTGTGATGTGTAATTGTGAAGTTAATTAAGCACCTAAAATGCATGTAGTGGTATAGATTATGCTATAGATTGTGTCATCTTATGGTTTTCTTGATTTGATTGGAAGAACATTCATTATTTGAAGATATATGTCCGGATGATAAATAATTTTGATTCATATTTACTAGTTTACCCCTTTGATCTATCTTTTTCTTTTGTTTGAAACCCCATTAATTTACTAAAACAGTTTGATAAAATGAGTCATCGCTTGAATCTTTTGTTACCAGCATAGGCCCCTTGAATATTACAGTTGCATGAACTGATTGAGTGACACCAGACAATTGAGAACCAACTACCAGGACCTTGGGAGTTAGGCTACTACATGTTGTCTTTCTTTTTCAGGAGAAATAGAGTTGAAATATTCTGTTTTAATGTTGTTTGTGTCATTTTCACTATCAACAAAACCTATAGTGGAAAAGTGTAGTCTCCATATGAAGGAACCATCTTTGGAGCTCTTCCCTGAAATGAGGGTTGAAAACATTAGAAGAAAAGAAATACCATAATTCTAAAGTAACAATTTGTATCAAGACAAATGTTAGAAAGTATAATTAAAAAGACAAATCCTTACAATTGCACCTCAAATTAAACCAAAAAACAACAACAAACGTGCCTTGATAAATCTTGCAGATTTAAACAACTTGAAAAGACCACTTTGGAGATAGTAAAGCAATAAATAAGCATGAAAATCGACACAACAATTGAACACTGGAGATGGATTACGAGTTATAATGTATTTGCTGCATTATATTGCTCAAAATATAAACATACATAACATGAGTTCTTTTGATATGAATAAGTGGATGTGATAGTCTAGTATCTATTCTAATGGATTGAAATGATGATGATATGATGATCAAAATCGGACCTTGGTTTCCCTATTTGTACGGGAAGCAACAAGCTTTAGGTCTGTTCACAAAAGTTACATCATTTCTTAACTAAAACATAATTAACATAACATAGAAACTTAAAAAGATAGGTCCATTCTAATTGTTGCCAAACATTAAATAATGCTTGTGTTTGTTGATAGGTAGAAGATTTTGATGAAACACATACTAATACCCAAGATCCAACTGGGTTATTAAGATTTGGATGGGATGATCCAAACCATACTAGGGCGAAAAGAGCAAGATTAAAGAGAACACCCAGAAGTGTTTCACACCGGCTCAAGGTACAATCCAACTTGGTTATGACACTAATAGCAATCCAAATTTTCCCGAACCGTCCATACCCGAACATTGCATCATAATCTATTCTTCCTGCACATAAAAATGCCACATGTTAACCCCTTCTAAATAAAACTCAAAATACCATGAAACAATGAGTCCCCTATATTAGTAAGTAAGTAGGTAGTCTATAGGGCATAGTTTGATTTTATACAAGGATGTTCATGAAAGGAATCTTCAAGTGACAGTGAGTGAGTTGTTTGAGATTGCAGCTGATGGTGCAATATCCAGTCTTAAAGGAAGTTAGAAAAGCAGTAAATATGTAAGAAAATCAAATTGTACACAACAAACAATTCACAATGTTATCTTGCATAATGCCTTAAGTTTGAAGACAAAAATGTCATTGTATCTTGATGAAAGTAGTGACCTTAATGGTCAATCATTGGCAACCATGATTTTAAAAAATGGTATTGTGCTTATGGAGGCATCATTTTAAGCAAGGCAATGAGTGGTGGTTTGGAACAATGGCAGGTATGAAGGACTTGCTTTATATGCATACTATGCAGTCTAGCTTGAGAAAACGTTCTTAGAAGAGATTGAAGGTGGATTAGGGAACTCAAGGGTTACCATGATAAAGATTAAAGCAAATATTGAGATCTATTTAAAAGCCACTATCATGAAGATATTAAAGATGTCAAATGCAAAACCCTAGTAGCTGGAGTAATGAACACAGTGTGAAAGAGGACAGTGTGCTAGGGCAGATTTAGGAGATCTCCACATTATCTCATCATAGGAAAATACAACATTTATTTATTTTTTAAAATTAAAAGAAATTATTCTAAACCATATATAGGACACATCGATACTTCAAAAGCATTTGATTTATTTTTTTAAATTAAAAGAAGTCATTCTAAACCCTATATAGGATACATTGATACGTCAAAACCATCTGAAGGAATTTGAGATTATGAAAACATATGTCAATAAAATACCTGGATTACAAAGAGTAGCACAAACATTGTAACCCTTGTTGATCAGAGTTAGAATTGATAAACAATAATTAATCCTATGCCTCCTATCACACACATCTCCTTACCATTCTCTATCATTCTTTACTAAAACACTTCTCCATTTTGGCGGGCTACACCTAAAAATAAGGTTTCAACAAAGGTTTTATTGTATGTTTATTAGAATGAAAACTCCATTCTAGCGGGCTATGCTTGAAAATAAGATTTCGACGAAATTTTTAGAGTATGTTTATTAGAGTTTTAGAATATTTTGGTGGGCTATATTCTTGATTCAAATGGATTGTGATTGACATGATTTGTTGCCTGATTACCATACTACCGCCATCTCTTATTATACCCTCTACGGTATGGTGGTGTTTTTCCCTTCCCTTTTGCTTTTTTCCGCACTACTACCTTGCTCAAGGCTTCTTGTTGCGGGGTTGTGGTGTATATCGCTCTACCGCATATATTGCTCACCTTCCCGATGGTATAGCAGTGTATGCTTTTGATCATTACCTAAAGAGTGTTGATGAGACAATCTTATTTGTCTTACCGATATTTCAATGTCTCATTGACATTAGATCTTATGTTCCTCTAATGTTGGTTGTCGGTGTCGATGAGACAAGTTAATATCTCTTGCCGATATGCCACTGTCTCATTGATATTTTCCTTCAACGGTATTTCTTTATATATCGGTGTAACTCTACCATGTCGGGGAGACTCGTGATTATTGTTGCGATATGGTGGTGTTTTTCCCTTCCCTTTTTTTTGTTTACCGCACTATCGTCTTGCTCAAGGCTTCTTGCTATGGGGTTGCGATGTATACCGCTCTATCACATATGTTGCTCACCTTCCCAAAGGTATAGCAGTGTATGCTTTTGATCATTACCTGAATAGTGTTAATGAGACAATCTTCTTTGTCTTACCAATATCTCAATGTCTCATCGACATTAGATCTTATGTTCCTCTGATGTTGGTTACCGGTGTCGATGAGACAAGTTAATATCTCTTGCTGATATGCTATTGTCTCATCGATATTTTCCTTTGACGGTATTTATTTATGTATCGGTGTAACTCTACCATGTTGGGGAGACTTGTGATTATCCCTGTGGTATGGTGGTGTTTTTCCCTTCTCTTCAGCTATTTATTGCACTATCGCCTTGCTCAAGGCTAATTTCTACGGGGTTGTAGTGTATATCGCTCTACCACATATGTTGCTCACCCTCTCGACGATCTAGCGGTGTATGCTTTTGATCATTACTTGAAGAGTGTCAATGAGAATCTTATTTTTCTTACCAATATCTCAATGTCTCATCGACATTACTTCATTATATCCAAGAGTTGTGTTTCACCGAGCGCTTGTAGATATACCTTGTCGATGTGATGTAAGTGATTCTCTCTTCGATATGCCTGTATCTTGTTGACATTTCATTGTTTTACATCATCGATGATACATATAAATAAGTCTCTTCAACATAGGAGTGTCTAAACCGGTGCTAAACTCTTAGCTCAAGTTGGGAGGCTAAAAGTGGTGCTAAACTTGAAGCTAAACTCGGAGCCAAAGGCAACGCTAATGATGACGCCACACTCGAATCCAATATCGGCGCTAAAGGCGTTGATAATTCCAACATAAATTAGCACCGACTAGTCCCGATCGACGCAGATAAACACCAAAAATAGCACCATCTCGATAAATAGCGCCGACGTTTTCAAAAAATTGGCAAAAAATACATTAAAACATTAGGTGGAAGCAAAAATGGAGCAAATCATAGGGATTTGTTGTAGTTTTGGCAACAAATCAAAGAATATCTGACAACTTATCCTCCTAATCAATGGTCATCTTCTTAGTTGAATTCTTCTCATTTATATTTTGCAGGGTACGAATCTTTATGCTAAGTCGATTGAATTCCATAAAAAACCATTGAATATTTTTGAAGTAATTTGTAATGTCCCCAACTCAAATCAAGATGATTAGCAGCAAATTGGTTGTCCTTTCCTTGGTTTACCCAAGAGCAAGAGGACATAGAGAATCATTGGGTAAGAAATGAAGTCCTTGGCTTGTTCTAAATTCTAATTTTAAGTTGAGTGCACATCTTTTGATGCAACTTGAGTGAACTTAAGTTATTTTATGTTAGGCATGTCTTTTAGGCAACTTAAAGTGATGCCTAGTCAAGGGACTTAAGTTTTCCCCTTTTTATGTACTTAAGTGACATCGTTTAACATGTGCTAATTAGCCTAAAGGGGGTGTCTTGCTTCTAGGAGTTGAAAAAACATATTTTTAGGGTTTTAATGTGAGCCTTTGGATTAAAGATGTTAAGATGGAGGGTAGAGATTAAATAATATGGTTATGAGTTGTTATACAACACCCTAAAGGCTCATTTTAAGGCATTATGTGATGAAGTTTTATGCTTATTGCTACTGCAACTTGGCTTGAGGATTGGAACCCTTAAGTAACCCTAGTTTCGGTGAGACATAAGGGCTCTCCCTAGTCAAAAGAGTGTTTTGGTGGAAGAACTTCAGTTTGTGAAACCCTAGCACATTGTTTATTGTGGGTTGCAAGGTTTATCAGGTTTGGAGGCCAAAATTACAATGTTATCAGTGTTGCATATTCATATTTGAAGGCATTCACCATTGCAAATCATTCATTCCTCAGTTTTCTAAGGACGGTTGTTAAAGGGTAACAATTTCATACTTAAAGCTAGTCATTTTGAGAGACCAACACCATTTTGGAGGGATAGCTAGGGTTATAAAATATTCTGACCTAAATCTGCAATAGTTTGGTATGAAATTTGCTCACTTATTTGTTGAAAATATTTGATATGTAATTCTGGAAATTTCTAGGCAGTTTTAAGGGTTTAAATTGTCATTTTTTCTAAGCATAGTAATATTCAGAATTTTCTATTTTTCAGTTGTAAATCTAATAAAAAATTCTAAGTTTGTTTGGAGCTAATTTAATGTAAATAAATTTTAGATTTATGCCCTACTTTGTAAAAGTTTTTGTTATTAGATTTGTGCCCTAGTTTGCAAAAAAATATTATTCTTTTTAGTATCCTATTTGGGAATATTATAGTGGTATCAAAGTTGCAAGAACTTGGGAACCTATTTGGGTTGACTGCATGTGTGGAAAGGGTGGTCATAGCTTGGAAAATTTGAAGGAATTAATGGCAGATCCCAATCAGCCGCTATCATCAAATGAAGAAGAAGCAAAAAAATGTTTTTAGAAATGGTGAGGTTGTTATATGATAACAATCTTTATTTAAGTTAGTTGGCTCATAACACAACATATGGAAGTATTTAGTGCATACAAAGAGGGAATTAAATAGAAAAATTGTAGAAAATAAGGAATGTTCTTCCAAAAAATTAATGGGTTTGTCACAATCCAAACCATTCATGCCTACTTTCATACAATAAGATGAACCTGCACAAGAGGAACCTATTGAAAATAATGAGTATCTTGAAACACTAGCTAAGTATCAAGCTTTGGGATTGGATTTTCAATCAGCCATCTCTTTTAAGGATTACTTGGAGGTCACCAAACACTCAAAGCCCAAGCAAAAACAAAATCAAGGGAAGCAAAATTATGGGTTGCAGAAGAGGTTGGGACAACTATCCCTACCTAGTTTTGATTGATCATCCAAGTGTACGACTAGAGCTTGGGTCTATAAATTGGACACTTATCTTGCTTTGAATCAAATGAAGGAGATTAAGGCCATCAATTTTTCTACCCTTCACCTTGAAGGAGCTACAGATTAGTGGTGGTATCATGGGTTAGTGACACAAGGACATGGAGCAATAGTCTCTTATGATCAGTTTTGCACCACATTGATAGAATGGTTTGACTGTAAGGATTTAGAGGCACACTCCAAGGAGTTGGCTCAGTTGAGATAGGTTAGGACACTTGATGCATACATTTCAAAGTTTTAGCGAATATCAGTTATGTTTTCTAATGTGATCAAGAAGAGGTTGATTTCTTGGTTCATAGAAGGTTTGTCAAAACCTCTTAGAGGTTGGGTCAAAGGTTTTGACCTGCCATCCTTACAAGATGCTATTAAGCGTGCAAGGAATATGGATTTATCTACACCATAGGCTAGGTTTCCAAGTAAGTTTTCATAGAAATCCTCACCGCATAATTGGCTATAGAAGAAGGGCAAGAAACCAAAGTATACTAGACCAGTAGGAGGGATATCCAAGCTAGTTGGTGGGCTATCTCATGATTTGAGGGACGAGTTGAGACTGAAGAAGCTTTGCTATGATTGTCATGAGCCTTGGACAACTGGACATAAGTGTAAGAATGGAGGAAAATCCCATTGGATTGAGGTCTTCAAGGAGCCTGGTGATGAAAAATTGGAGGAGACCCAGGCTCATGATGAGCAATAGGAGCAGATGGATAGGGAGTTAAGAAAAAATGAGCATCAAGGTGACTTGGCACAAATGGAGGGTGTGATTGCAACTCTCTCTACCACTCCTCATTATAATGCCTTTAGAGTTAAGGGTGTCATTCAGGGACAATGATTTATTGTATGGATTAATAGTGGGGCTACCCACAACTTCATTGATGTGTCCTGTGTGAAGAAGTGAGGTTTGAAAGTTGAAGACCATGATGGATTCCGAGTGAAGACAATGAATGGCACATTGTGTTGTGCTAATTTTGTGCCAAAATTGAGTATTTCTTTGGGAAACTACACCCTTCCTAATGATTTCTATGTGATTGACATTGAGAACATCAATGTTGTATTGGGTGTTAAGTGGTTGCATTCTATGTCCATATGTCACAGACTTTAAAACTATGCAATTGAGTTTTACCACAAATGATAAGAAGGTGGTGTTATGAGGCTTATCTTCAAAGGCACCTAGATTTATTTTAGCCAAGAGGATGGAGAGAATTTTTTGGCATTCAGAGGCTAAGTGGATAGTGCATTGTTTTATTTTAGATGTCTTCAAATACAAGACAACGTAGATATCATGTGGACATACAAGGCATGATGGACAAGCATAGTTTGGTGTTTCCAGATTTACCACATGGACTACCTCTGGATCATAGATTTGAGCATGTCATTGATCTTGTGGAAAAAAAACCAGTGGTTATGGATCCTTATCATCATTCTAAACGATTCAAGGATGAGATTGAGAAGACTATTTGAGAATTGTTGGATGCATGACAGCCTAGCTCTAGTCCTTTCACTTCTTTTGTTGTTTTGGTGAAGAAGTAGGATGGTACGATGAGGATGTGCATAGATTATTGTGCACTTAATTAGAAGACCATCAAGAATGAGTATCCTATTCTGTGTATTAATGAGTTGTTGGATGAGCTACATGGAGTGATCTATTTATCCAAAATAGATCTTTGTTAAGAATACCATCATATTTGAGTTCGACATCAAGATGCACATAAAACAACTTTAAGGTGTCACTATGGACATTTTGAGTATTTGGTGATGCCCTTTGGATTATCAAATGCTCTAACTACTTTTTAGTCTTGCATGAATCATGCATTCAATAAATAGTTGAGGAAATTCGTGTTGGTTTTCTCTGATAACATCTTAGTATATAGCAAGATGTGGGAAGAGCATCTTCGACACCTTGATGAGGTATTAAGTATCTTAGCAACTAATTATATTTTTGCAAAAGCCTCTAAGTGTGAGTTTGGTATGACTGAGCTATTGTATATGGGGCATGTCATTGGGAACGGTAGAGTGAAGGTACATAGAGAGGAGATTCAAGCTATACTTGATTGGCCACCACCCAAGAACGTGTCACAATTGAGGGGTTTCGTTTGTCTATGCACCTACTATAGACATTTTGTAAAGGGGTTTTCTTCATTAACCGATCCTTTGACATATTTGACCAAGAAGGATGCTTTCAGGTGGACGGATGAGACTCAAAGAATCATGGATCATCTTAAGAAGGTAATGAGTACTTGCCTTTTTTTGGCTCTATAGAAGTTCTCTAAACCTTTTGTGCTTGAGTGTGATGCATTTGGTATTGGTATTGGGGTTGTTTTAATGTAAGACAAGCATCCCATTACCTATAAGAGCCAAAAATTTAATGAAGTTGAAAGGAGGTTCTCTACATAATATGAAAAGGAGATGTTGGTAATCATGGACACACTTGAAAATTTTCACCAATATCTTGTGGGCAACAAATTTATAGCGAGGACTAATCATAATAGCCTCAATTATTTCATGGAGCAAAAAGGCTTAAATGAGAGACAACAATATTGGGTAAGTAAGCTACAAGGGTACGATTTTGACATTGAATTTGTCAAAGGAAAAAATAATATTGTTGTTGATGCATTGTCTAGAAATCCTACATTTTTCTCGCTTTCAGAAATTACAACCACTTGGAAGGATCACATACTAATTGAATATTCAAAGAATCAACATGCTTGTGATATTTTAGATGGTAAAGTTGATGATGAAAGATATAAAGTGTTGAATGACATCATCTATTACAAGGACATAATCTACTTAGTGCTTGAAAGTAAGCTAAAGCATAATATTTTTATTGTTTTTCATAATAGTCAGCTTTTTGGTCATCCTGGTTATTTGAAGACATACAGGTACATTTGTGAAAGATTTTAATGGAAGGGTATGAAGGATGATGTTCATAAACATGTAAGGGAATTTCTAGAGTGCCAAAGGAATAAGGTTGAAGTTTCTTTTCCAACAAGGTTGCTACAACCACTTCCTATTCCCAATAAAAAATGGGAACAAATATCGATGGATTTTATTATGGGGCTACCTAAGGTGAATGGTAAGGACTGTATTGGTTGTGGTGGATAGACTTACTAAATATGCTCATTTTATGCCTATGCCTTTTGAACTTGAAGCACCACAAGTTGTTGGTATATTTTTTGAGCAAATTTTTAGACTTCATGGAGTGCCAAAGAGGATTGTAAGTGATAGAGACTACACATTCATCAACACTTTTTGGCAAGAGTTGATGAAGTTGGCTGGAATGAAACTTGATCATAGCACTAGTTATCATCCTCAAACAAATGGTCAAACTAAAATTATTAACAAATGGCTTGAAGGTTATTTGAGGAACTATGTTTCGGGACAACAAAAAGCATGGGAAAAATGGTTACATTTGGTAGAATTTTGTTACAACACTATGTATCATATGAGCATTGGTATAATTCCTTTCAAATCTTTGTATGGCTACGAGGCTTCTACATTTTGTAGATTTGGTTTTTTTTTACTAATTCCAGATCTCCAAAATCTCTTGAGTGGGCTAAAGAAAATCAAGACATCCTCAAAGCACTCAAGGAGAATATTAAAATTGCATAGGAATGGCATAAGAAATATGTTCACCACCATCGAGTTGAGAGGTTTTTTGAGGTGGAAGACTTGGTATTTGTGTGTCTTCAACCTTATAGACAATATTCCTTGAAGTTAAGTGGGGCAAAAAATATTAAACCCAAAATTTATGGGCCTTTCAAGGTAGGTAAGAGAATTGGTGAAGTAGCATATGAGTTGGAACTACCATCTACAAGCAAGATCCACAATGTATTCCATGTGTCATGTCTCAAAAAGGCTATTGGATATCATGTGACACCTTCTGTAGAATCGCCTCCCATGGATGAAGAGGGTAAATTGATACTTATTCTAGAAAAAAAATTGCAAGTAAGGGAGAAAAGGTTGAGGAATAAGGTAATTTCCGAATATCTTATCAAATGGAAAAACTTGCCTTTGGAGGATGCAACATGGGAAGGAGAGGATATTCTTAAACATCCAAGCCTTCAAATGCTTGAGGACAATCATTTTTTGGGTGGGGAGGACTGTAATATCCCCAACTCAAATCGAGATGGTTAGCAGCAAATTGATTGTCCTTTCATTGGTTTACCCAAGAGGAAGAGGAGATAGAGCATCATTGGGTAAGAAATAAAGTCACTAGCTTGTTCTAAATTCTAATTTTAAGTTGAGTGCACATCTTTTGATGCAAGTTAAGTGAACTTAAGTTATTTTAAGGAACTTAAGTTATTTTATGTTGGGCACATCATTTTAGGAAAATTAAAGTGATGTTGAGCCAAGGGACTTAAGTTGTCCCCTTTTTATGTACATAAGTGATATCTTTTAACATGTGCTAATTATCCCAAATGGGGTGTCCAACTTTTAGGAGTTGATAAGAACACATCTTTAGGGTTTTAATGTGAGCCTTTGGATTAAAGATGTTAAGATGGAGGGCGGAGATTAAATCATATGGTTATGAGTTGTTATATAACACCTTGAAGGCTCATTCAAGGCATTATGTGATGAATTTTTTTGCTTATTGTTGTTGCAGCTTGGTTTGAGGATTGAAACCTTTAAGCATCCTTGGTTTTGATGAGACATATAGGCCCTCCCTAGTCAGAAGAGTGTGTTTTGGTGGAAAAAATTTGGTTTGTGAAACCCTAGCACATTTTTTATTGTGGGTTGCAAGGTTTTATCAAGTTTGGAGGCCAAAATTATAATGTTATCAATGTTGGATATTCAGATCTGAAGGCATTCACCATTGCAAATCATTCATTCCCAAGTTTTTTGAGGACCGTTGTTTAAGGGAAACAATTTTAGACTTAAAGCTAGTCATTTTGAGAGCCCAAAACCATTTTGGAGGGATAGCTAGGGTTATAAAATATTCTTACCTAAATATGTAATAGTTTGGTATGAAATCTACTCACTTATTTGATGAAAATATCTAATATGTAATTCTAGAAATTTTTGGGCAATTTTAAGGGTTTGAAGTGTCATTTTTTAGCATAGTAATAGTCAAAATTTTCTATTTTTTCAGTTGTAAATCTGATTTGAAATCTGATCAAACTTTTTGAGTTTGTTTGGAGCTAATTTAATGCAAATAAATTTCAAATTTATGCCCTAGTTTGTAAAAAGAATTGTTATTAGATAAGTTTGCAAAAAATTATTGTTTTTTATTATCCTATTGGGGGATATTACATAATTAATAGCACCAGCTCTAGCCAAGCCTGAGATATCTTGAATTTCCTCTCTATTACAATAGAATTTAGGCATAGGGTTTTCCTAATTGTCCACATGATCCTCCATAATCTCTTTACCTTTGGAACAAGTATCCTTCCCTTGCATATCCATCAACGTAATGGGTTTGAAACCTTCCTTTTCAACATCAGTCAATTGGTTCTTACCATCTAACTTAGCTTCACTAGAGTTCATCAAGTAGGAGTCACCTTATTCTTCTTGGAAGCTAAAGACTTAACCTTGCCACTAACTTTTGCCAGGTTCTTTCTCTTCGCAGCAGATGGAGGCATTTCCTCACCACCCTCATAAGTCTCCTTATTAGACAAATATACCTCCTCAAAACCCTTGCAACTCTCTTTCATAGGGCTCTTTATTTTCCCAACTGATATAGGCACCTCCTCACCACCCACACTAGCCCCCTTAACCGACTTTCTCTTCTTAGTAGCAAGAGGGAGTAATCTCCTCATCAATGGGATCCCCCCAATCAGGAAGGCTGGGGTATTTTCTAACGGGGCTTCTTAGCTTTCCATAGCTCTAATGGGGTGTCTGAAAACACATCCATTGAGGGATCAACATTTTCCTCTTCAAGCCAATCAACATCCTCAACATCTTGCTAGTGTCATACCCAGACTCAACAACCTTTCCATGACTGGTCTTTGAAACCCTCCTAGGTTAAAGAGGAATAAAAAGAAATTTACATACTACATGATTAAAATTATCAATCCTTCATGAAGGATTGAGGCTCTAGGGTTTTTCTATGCTCTTTTATACCATTCTCCAATGAAGACAGTAAATAAAATGAAAAAGAGATTCTCTAATTGTGCCTAAAATGGTTAAGAAGCATAAAGTGATACCCAAACAAAGAGGTAAATCACCCATCAAGGGTAAAATACCTCATAATAACTTTAGTCATCTCAACCCATATGGCCTTAATAGAATTTGTAGCGTAACCACCACAAATAAGTTCTCATCAATTTAACCCTCTCATTATCTTTAAAAAAAACATTAAGAGCAACATCTGAAACCTTTTTATCCCTATAAAACTTCCTATCATCAATGTACAAACCATAAATCATACTTATAAACTCTTCAAAAATGTTAAACTCGACACCATTCATGACCAGGACCTTGTTCTTCCAACCCACCACAAACGCCTTGGAGACTTGTGGATCATACCTATGAAGACATTCAATGTAAAGTGAGACACCTCCTTTAGTAAGAATTCTCCATCCATCGAGGTATCAACATTGTCCTCTTCAACCCAATAAACATCCTCAACATCCTTGATAGTGTCATACCCAGACTCAACAACCTTTCCATGACTGGTCTTTGGAATCCTCCTAGGTTAAAGAGGAACAAAAAAAGACTTTACATACTACATGATTAACATTATCAATCCTTCATGAAGGATTGAGGCTATAGGGTTTTTCTATGCTCTTTTATACCATTCTCCAATGAAGATAGTAAATAAAATGAAAAAGAGATTCTCTAATTGTGCCTAAAATGGTTAAGAAGCATAAAGTGATACCCAAACAAAGGGGTAAATCACCCATCAAGGGTAAAATACCTCATAATAGCTTTATTCGTCTCAACCCATATGGCCTTAATATAATTTTTAGCGTAACCACCACAAATAAGTTCTCATCGATTTGACCCTCTCATTATCTCTAAAAAAGACATTAAGAGCAACATCTGAAACATTTTTATCCCTATACAACTTCCTATCATCAGTGTACAAACCATAAATCATACTTATAAACTCTTCAAAAAAATTAAAATAGACACCATTCATGACCAAGACCTTGTTCTTCCAACCCGCCACAAATTCCTTGGAGACTTGTGGATCATGCCTATGAAGACATTCATTGTAAAGTGAGACACCTCCTTTAGTAAGAATTCTCCACATCCATTAATTGCTTTTAGTGTCTTTGTAGGAAACAAGATCGACCTGACTCCTTTCACCCCCCATATTCTCAAAATAGAAAAGTTCAGAGGGAGCCAAAATGAACCAAATCAAATGAGAATCCAAAAGAATAGCCATAAGGATAGCCAAAATACACCACCAAAAATGGCCCAAGAAACACCCATAATTTGTGTAAGTTGCAACTTGACATGACAAATAATAATCATTATCTTGAACAACCAAATGAACACAATCCTACCATAGTTCTTGGGAATCATGAAGTTGACATCAAAGAAGGGATGCCAACCAAATATCATAAAGTTAACCAACATTAAAATGATACCGACTTTCATAAAAAATGATGTTTTTAATTTCAAAGGGGAGAAAATCAAAATACCCCCATTCACTAAGCAAGCTCGACACCCCTAGGTTAGCAAAGTGGTTGATAAACCTATTACCCTCACGATATATATGAGAAATAAAACAATCATCAAAGGAATTAAGGATGGCAATGGAATCCCTTATAATATGCTCAATAAACCAACTAGAAGGTTGCAAATCATTGAGGTAGTTTATGATATTAAGAGAGTCACCCTCAAGCCACACTTTTTTAAAACCTTTTGATTGAGCCAATTTGAGGCCATGGTAAGTGTTATCAATTAGATATGCACCCTATGCTAAATTTGCAGAATTTAACTATATGTTGACACATGAAAACTTTCAGATGTGGGTGATCTAATTGAAGAAGGAATCTCAAGAGTGGGTTGGTTCTCTGAATGATATATTCTATTCTAAATGACTTTTGAGGTAAAGAGTTAGAAAGATAATTGAAATGAAACCTATGACTTAAAGTGATTTTTAGAACTTAATAATGACTTAATGATGACTTTTGTTTTTTACCCACAAACAACTCTCAAAAAACAACAATACTTCACAATCTCTCATGAACACTCAACACATAATTGATTTGCATGAAGATTCAGGTTTAAACACAACATGCAACTTGTATTTTATGAACTTTCTGCATCAAGAACTGCAATTTTAGGACATAAAAAGATTTTGTAAACAAAAATCATAATATAACATCAAACTAAAACTACAAAGGACACAAAAACTGAAAAATAGGAATGTTGCTTTATTCAACTAAAGGAGTATCAAAAATATGAGTAAAAATTTCTGCTTACAAAACTCTTTGTTTCAGTATGAGAGGAACAAACAATGAATCTAAATTGAGAAAAACCCTAAGTTTTTCTCCTAAAATAAAAGCTCCCAAAACCCTAATCCGAGCTTAGGAAGAAAACTCTAAAAAAAGCATCTAAAATTGCCTCAAAATGAGTAACTGAAGTGGGAAACTCACTCTTTGCATGTCCATGCTGAAAAGCACCTAAAAATAGGTCTGCTTTGCTTTAAAAGCGAAAAAAACACCCTGTCTCCTCTCCATGCAACTTAAATCCACCCAAGAAAAGTCAAACTCTCTTTGCCTTAGAAACTGCTAAAAATAGCAAGAAAGAATAAAACAATTTATAGAATATTGCTTTATCTTCTACTTTACAAAACTTGCAATTTTAATCTTTCCAATTTGATTTATTTTTTGGAGTAAAGATTAAAAATCTTTGCAAACAATACCTTATCTCTCCAATTACACTTTGATTTTTCTTAAAAAAATCATAAAAATATAAATAATCTCCATCATTTATTTTTATTGATTTCTATAAAATCAATTGAAAATAAAGTCTAAGGTTTGAAATTTTATCCAAGGCAATATTTCTCAAAGATTTAATTGGTTTCTATAAAATCAATTGAAAATAATTGCCTAAGACATAATTCTTACCTAAGGCATAAGTATTGTCAACATTTATATTTTAATTGATTTCTTCAAAATCAATTAAAAATAACCTAAGGCACTTAATTCCTCTCCATTTTTGACTAAGGCATAAGTTTGACCCTACATAAATACCATGAAATACTTTATCAAAACAAACCGAAAGACTTAGGCATATGAAATCACACAACTTCAAAGGCTCGACCTAGTGAAAATACCTTTAGCCACATAAAGTATTAAAATCAAATTTCATATTTTTAAAGTTATGCAATCTTCTCCATGGATCGAATTAGGGCATTGAGAGGATAGAACAAAACTCGAAACAAACCCTAATCCTCATTTCATTTCACACTTGTGACTTTGGGGAAGAAGGCTCTACTGAGAAAGAGCGCTGCCACCATGTGAGCTAGGTTTTTAGTTTGAAGCTCTTCATTTTGCATCCAAATTGGTCGACTCCTTATTTGCAGGCTAGGTAAGTTGATTTCGCTGTTCATTGTGACTTTTCTCTGCATTTTGGAAGCAACAAAGGGCCTTCAAGGCCGCGACTAAGCTCTTCATATTCTGATTTTTTGTGTTTCCATTTTCTTTGTGCTTTATTTATGCTCTGTTGGCCGCCATTAGAGTGAGCTCGAGCCTTGCATTTGGTGCTCTGTGAGAGCTTGGCTGCCATTGCTTGGCCTCCTATAGGTTTATCATGCTGAGTTTTATTTCTTCCATTATTATTATTTTTTTTGTCAAAACAAAAGCTTTTAAAAGCTTCTATGCAAAAATAATGGATGCTTATTTGTAAACAAATACAAACCCATTGTGCAGGCCACACCATGTATGCTCTTGATAATGAATTTTTACAAAGAATTTTTGCATTATAATCGTTGTTTGCTTCAAATTTTGGGATTTAGATGGAAAACTCAAAATGGGTTTTCCCTTCTGTGAAGATTTATGACTCAAACTCCTCCTCTAGGCCGCGACCACTCATGCTGAAATTGGGTATTTGGTTATAGTCTGCATTTTCCAAAGTCTGAACTTGAAAAAGAGACTCCCATTATATTTTCCTGCAATTTCTTTTGTACCTCCATGTACTGGGCTCGACCCATAATAACATTATATGCATTTTGTATTTTTGACAATAACCCTCACATGGGTAACTTGAAAATAATGAGAAATCTGCATTTTAAATCAAAACCCCATGTGGGTATCCTGTAACTTGGAAGAAATCCATTCATTTCTAAATTTTTCTGTCAAAGCCGTCATGTGGGTTAACTGGTAACATGGAGAAGTCTGCATTTTCAGTTAAAATCCTCATATGGGTATTCTGTATTTTGGAAGAAATCTACTCATTTATGTATTTTATGTCAAAACCCCATGGTATTTTTATGCATTCATAATTTTCTGTCAAAACCCTCATGTGGGTTAACTGTAACAAGGAGAAATCTCTGTATTTTGAAATGAAATCTGCATCCTAAGCTGAAACCATGTAATTTTTTAACTCTAAGATTGTAGATGATCTCAGAAAACTTTTCATTCCTCTACTTGCAGATTTATAAACTCTTTCATTGTTCGTCCATTAAACTAAACGAAAAACTCCTTCGTTAATTGTACTTCCTATTGTATGAAACACATAGAAACTTCCTTGTCTCTCTTGTAACAAAGCACTATTATTTGGCATAAGATGGAAATAGTGAAAACTCCTTATGATCTTCTAATTTTATTCATTTGAGATCACTGTCATCTTGCGCTTCTGGATTTACTTTGATCACCTATCTCTGCTTGTCCTTATTGCTATTTTTATGTATGCAAATTGATTTGAAGACACCCAAAATTCTCTTAAATATGTAGCACAACCTTGCTATATACTTACTTTTCATTTTTCTTCCATTAGGGAAAAGAAACAACACCTCTTTCCTTTATTTGTAACTCTTGTAGATTGCTTTACATCACCCATTTCATATTTAAATGCTTCAGAAAAGAGTGCATTCTCAGCTCAAACACTCCATAAAATGAAACTTCTCTATGTGCTTTTACCATTTATTAGAAGCTTTGTTAATAAGGCATTATGTATGCATGTTCACTATCACTAATATGAACATGAAACACTGCTGCTTTGGAAAGAACACCATGAAACAACATGAACAAAGATGAACAAATCAAATGGCAGAAAAATACAATCATTTGTCAGTGTTAAAACTTTTTCCAGTATGAAATTGATGTACCTTAGTTGATTATGTATGTGAATCTAGCTCATTGTTCACTGGTAATTTTCATTTCATTGCTTCTCAGACTTGACAATTATTATTGAACAACGTCCTTGATGTTTTGATGACTAAAAATCTGTTTTACTCCTTCATGAATCGCTCAAATGAGCAAGATACTATATTTCTTACTCAACCCACTTGTAAGTTTAAGGGGCAGCATGCCGAGCTCTACCCTTGTGGGAGCCCGTTTTACTCCACATGATTTTATGTCTTCATAAGATGATCAACCACATGACTTTTCCTATGCCTGCACATGGAAACAAATAGTGTTAGATAAAATAAAATATTATTATGATGTTTCCCTCTTTGCTTCTAATCACTTCCTGCTTCTCTCAATTGTTTTAATGTATTGTTAGCAACATTTCACATTATTGTTGGTGGTTCATATAGGGATGTTCATAATCAGAGCTCTAACAACCCTTTTCTTCTCTTACAGGTTGATCGAAGCTCGAGGATGAAGGATGGTGCACCACTCCTGCACCGGCCATCAACAACAAGTAATGATGATTATGTTCATGGTTATGTGTTTTCTTTTCCTGCATCTTCAATAGTGTAGCATGCTCCTTATGATGCATTGTGATAGTTACTTCCACGATTTGTGTGGATTCGTTTAATTTCTCTTCCATTTTATTCTAAACATAAAAATGCATCTCAATGCAAACTTGTACAATCATTTCTGAATAATGAAATACTATAATATAAAGAAACATTGTTGATATAAATGAAAGCAATGGATATGCTTAATCATTTTCATATTTTATCTGTATTTCACTTGTGTTGCAAGCATTAAGCAATGACTCTTGAAATTATTTTATTGAAAACACTTACATAATTGAAAATTGATAAATTGGATGCAATTCAACAATCCTAAACATTTGCATCAACTAACTGAACTTCGACTTTAAAATAAAACAAAGTAATCAACTTTGTTGATTGAGCTGTAGTGAAAATTGGTAATAGTAAGTTGCAGATGCTTGTACAATGTGGTTTGTTTAAATTCCCAGAGGGATCTCCACAATAGAAAAAAACCTACCATAATAATTTATAATCACTCCCCCATAACCAACAAGTATCAGATTTCCTTTAACCGCCCCATCAAAGTTAACTTTAACCCAATTTGGAAAAGGAGCACACCAACAAATATTATCTTTGGAGGTCTCCGCTTTCACAATCAGGGAAGAAATGGGAATGTTATTTGAAAATAGAAAGTATTTCAAACTATCAATCTAATACATACAAGTAGTTTTTGGGTAGTGATGGGTAGTTTCCAAGGACCAGTAGTCAAGGTGATTGTGACTATTTATATAATAGTAGGTGGCTATACATTGAAAAGTGTTGGTGTTGGTGGTGGCGGGTTCCATGCCATGTGGCACTACAAATTATTGTGAGTACCCTGTGTAGTTAGGATATGAATGTACCCAAATTTATTTATGGACTAATATATAAGATCTACCAAAAGTGAATATAATCCATGATTAAAGTAATTGCCTACTAGATAAAACATAACAACATATGTACTTTTTATCTATTCTAGAAAAAATGACTACAAAATATTTTTTGGTATGGTATGATCATATGACAAAGGGGTATTAAATTATTTGATGAATCCATACAAAAAGTGTTTTATTTTGACGAAACTTAATGGTGAGCTTAGATTTAGTTAAATAATATCCTAAAGCACTTGCAATATAAATTGGAAAAGAACAACCCCCCTCAAATCCAATATTTTTCTTAAGCTTTTTGATTCTCCAAGTCATCATTCAATACAAGAGAAGATAATACTTAAATTTTCAAGAGCAATCATGATTTGCAACTTAGATATCTTACAGGACTAACAAGGAATAAATCTAAAATTTTTGACACCATGTGAGAGTTAGTTCAAAATTCTCTAATACAATGTACTATTTGGATATGGAGATAGTTGCTCAAGATCAAAGTGCTTTAATGAAAGCATAAGAGAGACCAAAATGATATAATAATTCTATTCTATCAAAGTATGAAAATATATAATGATATGTCTCAATATTAATATTACAATAAGAAACCCTTGTATATATAGGCAAGGATGGGGCATATGATGACATAAAATTATGACACGTGTCTTCTTATTATAACTTGAGACACAAAAAAGTAAATTCCCTAAGAATTCCCTAAGTAAACTTAAGTAGCTAAGTATGAAAAGGACCTGTTATGCCTTGCATAACCACCCCATCTTTTGCCTTGGTCAAAATGGGTCCCCCTTGTTATTCTTTATCCTTTGTTGTTTTTCAAACAAAGTTTGGAGTCATTTTGCTTCCAACACTTTGTTTATTTTGGTTTAGTTTGGCAGAACCGGAAATGAATCGGGTCCCGAAAGTTCTTTTGAATTTGTTTTGGTTCTCATCCCGAGAGTCTTTTCTTTTTGTTTTGTCTTTAGTGGAACCGGAGCTGGAATGGGTGTTAAGTTGGTATTCACCAAAAATTGCAAAATCATAATCGATTCCGCCCTTGCCTCCACTATTTGTTTTTTGGTTTTTAGTTTAAGTCCTTATGTTTAGTTTTATGGTGTCGGTCTTTTACCTTACTTTTTGTGTTTATTTTGCTTTGTGTTTAGTTGGCGGACCCAGAGCCAGAATGGGAATGAAGTGTGGAAATTTCTTAAACTTTTGAATCAGTTTCCATTTTTAGTTCCGCTCTCGCCACTTTTGGATCATTGACTTTTTGACTAGAGTTACACTACGGAGAAGTGTTCGTTCTCTTTCAATTCCGACTCCACCTTAACTACGTGTTAATGCATTAATGACAGCTGCTCGGGTAGGTTGAAATCTTCGTTTTTACCTTCATTTAAGGATTAAACGAGTCATTATAATTATTATTAAGAGATTGAAGAGCATGAAAGAGCAGCAATGGAGTTCGTTTGAGCAAATCGATTGGAGGAGAAGGTTGTTGCGTGTGAATCGGTTCAGAGGTTAGCTCAGGTTCTTTTGCATTTTGAGGTAGGGTTTCTTATTGTTCTTTGTTCTTTGTTTATTTACTATCGTGTTTGTTTTGTTTTGCTTTATATCTGCTCGTGCTTCCAATCATTTCGCTTTGAGCGAATTCATGATTCTTGGTATGATTGGTTTGTTTATTTCCTTGTTTTATTTTGTTGGATTGCTTGTTTTGGGTTTCTTGTATAGTCGTTTTGATTCTTTCTATTTTTGGGTGCGGTCGCTTTCACGATTTAGTCGTGATCGTGTCGGGTCATTTTTGATTTACAGTAGGTTGGTTTAAATCAAGGGTTTAAGTAATGTGGGTTAAGGTTAAGGATCTGCAGTGAGGTAGATTAGAGATTTACAGCGAGAGATTTACAATTAATTGATTTATTGTTACTTAGGGTTTTGGTCATGAATCCAAACTGGTAAATGGTAAGGTTTAAAAGTCGTGCCCTAGTTTTATTGGGTTTGTTAGATTAGGGTTTCGTGTCTGTCAGTGGTCATAGTTAAATGATTAAAATATGATGGCCCTAAAATACAATTGTTCTCCATGGTCATATGAGTGTAGTGTTTTAGAGCCCCCTTTTCATTTTTAAGCGACCTTGGTTCTAACTATGAAATTATATGTTAAATCAATGAAATCATTTGATGACGTCATGGTCAACCTAGGCAGAGACGGGATCGCAATCAATTATGAACTTGAAAATTCTGTTTTTACAAAAGTTACCAATTTCGTTTCCATCCCATTTTCGGCTCCGCTTCCAATAGAAGTCTTCTTTGGAAAATGAAGATAACTTGGATGGAAGTGGAGGCAGAGTGGAAATCAGATATGAAAATATGAAAATTTGAAGAAAACCAAATCCGTTTTCCATTCCGATCCCAGTTTTGATTCCCATCCCGAGTCCGACTCCGAGCCCATTTATCATTAGTTGAGTATCTATGTTGGTTTTGGCTACGAGTCCGACAGTGTTGTAAAATAGACTGTTTTAGGTTGAGTTTTTGCCTGGTTCCGCCTCCAGTGCATATGTGAAAGGTATAGTTTTTAAAGCATGTTTTATAATGATATCTAAAGATCTAATTAGAGGTTTGCTTGTAGGGGAGTTGAAAGATGTCAGGAACATCAGGAGAAGTTGCTCGAAGGAACCAACTGGTTGGAACATCAAAGGCGACACCAAAACCAAAGAAGGTAAAGCTAGAACAACTGCCTTATACCTTGAGGTATGATCATAGGAACCCGGTGGTGAAGGTGAGCAAGGTGGAATCAGACTGGTCAGATATCACGGATACCAATTTGGGCCAGTACAACTTTGAGGAGTTACATGGAGAAACCTTTGGAGAACGAGAAAATCTAACGGGAATGACACAAAGGATTGTTGATTCCGGCCTGGCACATATCACTGTGTTCCCTTTATCAGTTCAGTGCCTGGAGTTGATCTTAACAGTAGCCAGTGCCTACAATCCGGCTACAAGATTATGCATGGATTCACAGAATAATGTCATCATTAATCTTACTCCTCAGATGTTCCAAAATATATTTTGTGTTTTGGATCCCAAGAGCTTGGTGCAACTAACTGAAGCAGAGGCATTAGAGAAGTATAGCAAGCATAAGGACTCCAATAGGTCTCATTTGAATAAAAAGTGGTTGAATACAAAAAATAAATCTCTATCTAAGCTTGCGGATCAACCTAAGAGGGCAGATTTTAAGAAGGAAATATCAGATTTAATATTGATGTTGTCCAGGGTGTTTGGGAAGAGGGATACCTTCCACTTCAAGGAATGGATGTTTCCTTTCATTCAAATAATCTTAGAGGGTGACTATCAGTTTGATTGGTCAATGATTGTTTCTGATGCCATACATGATCAGCTAGCAAGGATCAGGCAAACTAAATCTTTCTTCATGACTTCTTATGTGGTTTATGCAGTAGCAAGATTGGGGATTTTCCCAGGTTTGAACAGAGTAGGCATAATGGGAGCCTTGGATGGGCAGAAGAAGGTATGGGAACACTACGATCAGTTGTCTCTTCAAGTTGCTGTGACTCATTTTAGAAGATTCAATGATGCATTTTTATATGTGATCATCAACCAATTGAGTGGAGATGCGGGATACCGTTTGAGTCAAGAAGCTATGGCTTTCATTGCTAAATGGGGATGTTGGTATATCCAATACCCCAAATTTACATACTTCAGGTTGGTTGGTTTTGAAGGTCATCCAAATTTACTTCCAAGGTGTTGCAGTAACAGGATAGTGCTAATGGAGTTTGTATATCAAGCTATTGGAATTAATGCTCGGTTTGGGATTAAGCATAAAACTGGATGTCATAAATTTCCCATGAAATTGGGTGAATATAGCTGTTAACACTTGAAGGGAGCAAAGGTGGTTTGTAATGAGTTGATACAGTTGAAATTGGGATTGTATACAACTCGTAAGTATTTTGATCCCAAGAAGAAGATGTATGCTTTATTACCTTTAGTGTTCACTAGACATTTCAATTTGTTAGAAGACTTTTGGAGTGATCGGCAGGATGAGTATGATTTGAGAAAGAAGAACTATGAAATATTGTCGGTTGCACTCATGGTAGAATTAGGTGTTAAAGAAAATATTTTTGACACATTGGTGGATGATGGAATTGTATTGGATCCATCTTATGAAGCTTTGAACATTGGCACCAAAAGCCTGGATCCAATTGATTGGAATGCTAAAGAAACAATTGATATTAAGAAGATAGAAAGGCCGGTATTGGATAGGAGCGTGTAATGGTTAATTTTGAGAACTCAAGCTCCTCAAGGACTAGTTCTTAAAAAGGGTAAAGGATACAAGAGAATTAAGAGAAAGACACCTCCCAAAGAGCCATTAGAATTCCTTCCTCCCGACATTGAAGAAATAGAACTTGAGGTGGTAGATGATGAAGAAGAAGCACCAGAGGGAGATGTTCTAGTAGGATCTGCTGTCTTGACACCCACATTAGGTGAGTCATCCGCACAGGTCCCACTTACAAGGAAGAAGAGTAAAGAAATAAAAGAAGGAGCTCTTCATAGCATGGATGAAGCTAATAAGGGAAAAGAAGTGGAGGAGGAAGTTCTAGAAGTTGAGACAGATTCAGATGAGACTCTATTAGAGAAAGATTTGCAAGAGAACATGCCTCTAGAAGAGGACATGGAGCATATTTTGACACAAGAAGAGCAGTGGAAGATGTTTGAAGAGGAAAAAAGGAAGTCTGATGCCAGGGCTGCATCAGAGAAGCAAAAAGAAGTTGATGCCAAGGTACAAGCTGATGCTGTATTGCACCAGCAACAATTGAAAGAAAAACAAGTTAAGGAAAAGGCAACAGTTGATGAAATGGCAAGGAAAAGAAGGGAGCAAGAACATGAGCTCAAGGTCAAAGCAAAGAATGACAAGTTGGAGTTAATACAAGAAATTCATGACCTTGAGGAAGAGAAAGCAAGGGACTGGAGGGAAAAGGAAATCTTGGTTGCTAGGTTAAAACTTGTAGAAGAAGCTCATCAGAAAGAGGAAGAAGTTGAAAGTTTGAAGAGGAAAAGAGACGCAGAGGAGGTAGTAAAGAAACAACAAGTAGAAGAAGAAAAGGCAAAGGTAGAGAAACTTAAGGCCTTAGAAGCAGAGAGATTGGAGAAAGAAAGACTAGAGGCTTTGGAAAAAGAAGCTCTAGAGAAATAAAATGAAGAAGAAAGTCAGAGGAAAGAAGAGGAAGAAAGGAAAAGAAAAGAGCAAAGAGATAGAGAAGAGGCTGAGAAGTTGGTGTAGATGCATATACTGCAAGAGCAACAAAAGAAATCAAAAGTTGACTCTTAACCTCAGGTAGATGTTCAGCTACCTTCTACAGTTGTTGCTTCTTCTTCCATGATGACTACTGCTCCAAGTGCTCCTACTTGGCTGAAATTGGACTTGTAGAAAAGGGCAAGAACACCTCCACAAGCTCTAAATTCAGACGATATGATGAAGGGGATTGAGCAAGAAAGGCCTAAGAAGAAGGCTAAAATTCTACATTCTACTCGACTCACAGACAAAGGGGAAATTGTTGCTGAAAGTGCCATGCCGATGACAAAAAAGGAGGTAGGGGATATGTAGTTAACAGATTATCAGCTGAGTACGGTCAATTTGGGAAGACCTACTAGAAATCAACAAATGAATTTGATTGATGTGGTGGCTTCAACGACCAAATCAAAAATGATCAAGGACAAGCAAAAGAAGGATGAGCTTAAAGCTCAATTAGATCAATTGCATTCATTCTTGAAGAGTGTCTTCTCTCCAAGGTCACAACAGGTAGTAGCCATTGAGACTCCTGTTTTGAATAGCAAAAAGGAGGTAGATGATTTGGTGCAGGTTAGAGGAAAGGCAAAGATGGTAGACAGGTGGATAGACAAATTGAACCAAGAGGTAGGAGAGGTTTTAGTGAAAGGATTTGAAGCCTACAAGGATACTGAAGGGTTGATAAAAGAGATGCATCAATACATTGAGGCATCAAAAAAACAAGAAGAAGAGTATAAGGAATATAGTCAGAAGTTAGAAAAGGTAAGTGCATTGCCTCTAACAACTCTTCTGGAACAATCCATACTTGAGGAAGACAACAAGGATTTTGTGGAGAAAACTTCTCGCATACTCTGGTTTAGGACTGGATTTTTGTGTAAACACAAGGATGAAATTCAAGAAACTACTAATAATTTGACTGAGCAATTGGAAGAATTAGAAGCAGTCATTGCTATAATTGTAGATGTGAATGCATTTTCAGAGGAGGGCATGCCTTTGAGTCAAGTAAAAGAGAAATGGGATGAACGATTCAAAGGACTCATACAAAAAGAAGATGATGGCGAAGAGTTAATAATAGATCGACTAGTAGAGGTCAAAGAAGAGATAAAAGCTGTTGGGAGAGAGTTAATAAAAATAAAAAGTATGAGGGAATTTGCTGCAGCAGAATTGGATCGAATCAAGTTTGAGGATAGCTGGATTGATGGGCCAAAGATGGATACATTACAGCAAGTCTTCACCAACTATGATGAGTTTATTGCAGATCCAGCTTCGCATGCATGAGTCCCTTCATGCATAATGTTCTCCTTCCTTGCATGTTGCATGCATACAGCACTGACAGTCTTGGGGGGCGCATGACTTCTTTTCTTTTCTTCTATCTTCTATTTTTAGTTAAGACTGAATGTTTAAATGTAAGAACTCAAGATCAAATTGATCTGAGTTTCCAAGAGAGTCTAGTTCCTAAAAGGGTGGATAACCTAAATTAGAAGTAGAGTTCAAACTTTTGTATATCTATAAATACCTGATGGGTATCATATTGTAAAGGTTGGCTAATTGAGAATAGAATTGGCTTACCTAATGCTAGGAGATAGAATTTTATAGAGTTTTGCAGAGATACTTTGTACTTGACCCTTTTACAGTTAATAGAATTTACAGGTTTACGCAATATGGAGTTAGCATTGAGTTGTTTTATTTGATAAGGCTGATAAGTTATAATCCATCTGAATGCCAATGATTGTGCTAAAGCATGATAGTTTCTTATGTGATGAAAGTCATTAGAAGAAACCAGATTTAAAGATTATCTTGTTAGATTATCATTGAATTGAGATTATTAAAGTCTATTGATCTATAATCTTGATGATGAATGAGTGTGTATTGTTTTGAAAGTCCTTGAACTATTTGTGATGTGTGATTGTGAAGTTAATTAAGCACCTAAAATGTATGCAGTGGTATAGATTATGCTATAGATTGTGTCATCTTATGGTTTTCTTGATCTGATTGGAAGAACATTCATTATTTGAAGATATATGTCCGGATGATAGATAAATTTGATTCTACTTACTGGTTTTACCCTTTAATCTATCTTTTTCTTTTGTTTGAAACCCCATTGATTTACCAAAACAGTTTGATAGGATGAGTCATCGCTTGAATCTTTTACCAGCACAGGCCCCTTGAACATTACAGTTGCATGAACCGATTGAGTGACACCAGACAGTTGAGAACCAACTACCAAGACCTTGGGAGTTAGGCCACTACATGTTGTCTTTCTTTTTTCAGGAGAAATAGAGTTGAAATATTCTGTTTTAATGTTGTTTGTGTCATTTTAACCATCAACAGAACCTAATATGGAAAACAACTAGATAATATACCTCATTCACCAACAAAAAATTATGTCATTTCTCTATTTTGTAATATTTAAGGTTTTTATTCTTAACATATCCATGAGCTATTGAATGTTGTTTTATATTTAATATAAATAATTCGTATTTATTGTGTGAGGTTTTGAATATTTTTTTAGGTTCCTATGTTAGGTTGCAATTTGGTATCTCAATCTAGACTAGATTAGTACATCACCAAGAACCATATGAATTGCATGCAATACAATAAAGTCTTAGACTTAAAAATATTTATAAGAGGTCTGTGATGATCTCTCATAAAGCAATTTGTATCCTATTTAGTTGAAGGCCGACTGTTGAATCCAAAGAAAATGTGAGTGAAAGACCAACATCTAGCCTAATTTATGTGCATTTGATTCCATTTTTGGAACATTAATGATAATATTGGAGATCATGCCTTCCCAAATTCAACATATAACTCTCCACAAGCCATTAGTCTTATCTTAATCAACAAACATTAATACTCCCTCGTTTTTGTGCAAATGCTTATGAATTAAATTTTTACTTCAAAACCTCCCACTCCACCACATTATTTGCATAATAGTAAGAGTCTTACATGCTATCCATATTAGCTAAACCATCTATCTCTATGTTGGCCTCATGATATACATGAGAGATCATGTAGTCTAATTTATTAATGAAGTCCCAACATAGGCAAAGTATATTCCCTAATATATAACTCACATTTTATTTTAAACTATTCCTAATTGTATTTAAGATTGTCTATGAATCTCCTTCTATAAAAATCTCTTAATACCTTTTCAATTTCTAAGTTGAAGTTCAAGTAGGGGATCTTGAGCCTGAGCCTCATTGTTAGTTCACATTGGTACTTTGTGAGTAGTGGAGGCCACCAATTCCCCATTATGGTATCTCATGATGCAAGCAACATAAAAACTCATCAATTGCCTTTAGCTGCCTAATCGAAGTTCATCTAATTCCAACCAACATCATGTTGGGTATTTTTGGAGATTGTTTATATGTGGTTTTCATTGATGTCAACACTATTAGCATTAATGTCTTTAAGACTGTATATGTCGAGGATATTGAGAAAATTGTAAGAAAATAAGTTGCAGGTTGTCAGTGAAGCGGTGAAGTTTAGTATGTTTCAGATAGTTCACTATATTGATGATTGGAAGTTGCAGATTAAAGGGTTTGTTGAAAATCCTATCTAGTTTATCCACCGAAAGTTTCAGAGGTTCACATGAAGATTTGAGCAAGTTATGAGTTTTTGTGTTCCAATAGTTATTCTGTTTCTGTAGCTGGTGTTCTTGGAAGAAGATAATCTAATTCTGATAATTTGAGTTGTTGTGAATGCTCCTATGGTATTTTATGGTGCTTATTGATGTTCCTAGATTGTGCTCTATTTGTTTTGTTGGTTTGCATTGATCGGTGTGCTCACGATTGAATATTTTCTCTTGCGTGTTCATGTTTTTCATGTTCATGGCTGTCAGGATGATTGTAGCGTGTTGTGGATCCTCGAGGAATAATATTTGAAAGTGTTTCATGTTCGAGAATGCTATTTTGTGTCTTCACAATGTTGTGGCTGACTTTGGTTGATTCAAATTGATAATTATTTATGTTTTGGGCCAACTATTTGTATTCATTTATATTTTATTGAAGCCAACATGTAGATGATGTCATTTTTGGTTGCGGATATATATGAGTGATTGTTTATCTCATTTGAGACATGCACGATGTGAAGTGCAAGCGCTAAGTGCGAATAAAGTTTAGATCATTCGAAGGCAAAAGTTAAGTGTGAAGAAGAGTGAGCAGAGTTTATGTGCTTAACCAGAACTGTAATCAAGCATTAGTAGATGCTATTTTCTCAGTTCAAAAT
This sequence comes from Sequoiadendron giganteum, assembly GCA_007115665.2. NCBI lineage: Eukaryota > Viridiplantae > Streptophyta > Pinopsida > Cupressales > Cupressaceae > Sequoiadendron > Sequoiadendron giganteum. The sequence continues at coordinate 831,311,767 of CM021102.1, forward strand.
ATTGAGATGGATTTAATCTGAATGTAACTGTAAGATAGTGTGTCTTCCTTTGGGCAACAATCCTTTTTGTATTTGAGCAGTGAGCTCTAGGCAGTGTGCCTAAATGCAAGTGCATTCCCCATTTTCTATACTTTTAATAGAGTATAAACTTGTGGATTAACCTCCACCGTGGTTTTTCCCCTAATAGGGTTTTCCATGCAAAAATCTTGGTGTTATGTGTGTTTCTGATGTGGTGATGGTTTTTTATTTCATGTTTTATTATCAGATTTGAGAATAAGTTAATAAGTGTAAATCTTGTGACGACTGATTCACCCCCCCTCTTAGTTTTCTACCCTTGTGTTGCCAAAAATTGATAAGAGCAGGTTCCTTGAAGAAGTTTAATAGCTTGAGGTGATCTAGGATGGTGACATACAAGAAGGATAGTCTAAGATTTGATGGAATAAATTATTCTCTGTGCAAGAATCGAATGGAGTGTCATCTGAGATGCATTGGTGAATCTTACTGGAACATTACAAAAAATAGGTATATCATCCCACATAATGGTCCTTTTACTTCTACTAAGATTAAAGATGCTGAGTACACTATCAGAGCTAAGGAAGCATTGTTGAGTGCTTTGATTGATTCTGAGATGATAAATGCAATGGATTTGAAGACTGTTTATGAGAACTGCTTTGTATGAAGGTGATGCTCATGTGAAAATTGCTAAGCTACAAAGTCTAAAAGGGAAATATGAAACATTGAAAATGGGTGAAGATGAGAACATTACTACTTTCATGAAAATAGTGAATTGACTTGTGTGTAACTGTTATCAATTAGATATGTACCCTATGCTAAGCTTACAAAAGACTTAACTATCTATTGAAATATGGAAACCTTCTTCAAATGTGGGTGACCTGTTTGAAGAAGGAATCTCCAGAGTGAGTTGGTTCTTCAAATGAAATTTCCTACTCTAAATGATTTTCTGGGAAAAGGGATAGAAAGATGAACATGGAATTTAAAACTCTAACCTAAGATGATTTCTAGAACTTAATGATGACTTTGATATTTTACCCACAAACAGTTCTTAAAAAAACAACAATAACTTCACAATCTCTCATGAACACCCAACACATAATTGATTTGCATGAAAGTTTGGATTCACACATAACATGCAACCTGCATCATATGAACTTTTTATATCAATAATCTGCAATAATATGACATAACAAAGAATCTGTAAACAAAATCACAATAGAAACATCATACTAAGATTGCAAAAGAAACCAAAATGGGAGATAGTAATGCTGTTTTTATTAAAACTAAAGGAGTATGCCAAAGTCCGAGTACAAAAAGGCTTACAAAACTCTCTACAAAATGAATAAGAGAGGAAGAAACAAAAATTTGAACTGAGGAAAAACTAAGTTTTTCTCCAAAATATATCTCTCCAAACTCAATTTTCGAGCTCAAGAGAAAAGATGAGAAAAAGCCTCTAAAATTGTTCCATATTGAGTAATAAAAGTGAAAACTTCCCACTTTCTGCATGTCCATCCAAAAAGCTTCTAAAATTAGGCTCAATTTGCTTTAAAACTAGAAAAAATATCTTGTCTTAATTCCACTCTTCACAAATTCGCCCAAGGATACTTGAAGTGAAAAAGTCAACCAATTTTACTTTAAAACAAGCATGAGATATCAATTAATTAAACAATTTATAGAAAATATTGCTTTAATTGACTGATTTACATTTTGGCAGTTTCAAAATACAATATAAAAAGATTCTTTTTACTCTAGTATTGATCCTCATTCTATTTTTTGCAACTCAAGATTTTTTAGAAAATCTTTGCAAAAATAACAATCTTCTATACCTCCTATTACATTTGATTTTTCCTTCGAAAATCATAAAAAATACGAGATGGAACTATATTATTGCTTTCTAAACGATTTCTAAAAAATCATTAAAAAATGATAATAAAAATACCTAAGCATACAAATGTTCGATTTTCAAGGCATATGCATTAAAATAGATAAAATACCCTAAGGTATTTTCAAAATACAAAATAAAATCCTAACCATAAGAACCTAGGCAAATGATACTAAAATCAAACCCTAAAAGGGTCGACCTAGGCTCATAACATTTAGGCCACATGGTATTAACTCAAAGTTTGATATTTCAAAAATAAAAGGAAATTCCCCTAAGTCGAATTAGGGCATTGAAACCCTAATGACAAAACAAAAGACCCTAAAATTCTGGCCTTATTTTCACTTTGAGTTTTGAGGAAAATGCTCTTTGCAAGAGCTGCCACCATGGGGAAGCTATGGAGTGGATATTGAACTCAAACTTCACCATTTTCTGTAGATTGGCCTCTCAAAAAGATGGTAAGCTCTTTCTTTTTTGATCTGAAACTTCTTATCTTTATTTCAAACACTTTGAAAAGAAATTTCTGAGGTATTAGAGTCTTCTTGGGTACACCATTATCATTGCCTCCTTATGCATTTGTATCTGCATCTTTTGTTGAATAAAACTTGAATGATTTTGATAAAAGCATGATATTGAAAGGTTATTCTCTTTTACGAAAGAAAACATTTGGAATTTTTCTGTGTATCTCCTTTATTGCAGGCTACGACTATTGTATGCTCTTTGGTGAATTTCTACAAAGAAAATCTCGAATCCCACCTATTGCTGCTTTGCAATTGATATTTTAATAGCAAACCCAAGTGGGTTTTCTCCTTTTGTGAACATTTGTGAGCCAACAGACTCCTCCAGGTCGTGGCTAACCTTCCCTTGATTTGGGTATTTTGTATTTGTGGCTCGAGGGTTCCATTATTTATGTATTTTCATCTCCTTTCTATTTGAAATCCTAACTTCACAAGGCTCGATTTGAAGCTTTGACTAGGGTTTCTATGATTCCATATGGCCGCGACCCTACTTGTATTTCTCTTATTTTTTTCGGCTCGTCCCATATTGTAAAATGATGAGAGCCTTCTGCATTTGCATATTTTCTATTAAAACCCTCATATGGGTATATGATATTCAAGAGGAAAAATGCCTCCATGGAGCGGCCATTAAATTTGGAAATGAATATAAAGAAAAGGCCCAAATAGAACTCTTTCATTTTTTGCACTTTATGACCTTCTAAAAATGGGTTACCAACCCTCAATACTTAAAACATCACTTCCTGTAGCAGTATGGCTCCTTGAACTACATCATATCGTTTTGCTGAGAAACTTTACATTGCATTCCTACCTTATTAAAATGACATTGTCCCTTCACTTTGATTGTAGAATGCAAACTCTGCTTTTACAATTTCACTTTGGCTCCATCTTGCTATAAAAATATGGTTTTCATGCTACTCTTCATGCATTTTATAATTAAATGAAACGGTTGTAAATAAATTTATTCTTCAAATTTGCACAAAAAACCAAAAACATACAAAATTCACCATGATGTTGCTGAAAGTGCTCAAACTTCTTCCATTTGTAGTTTGATTTGTGGGTTTCATATGTATGCCTCTTCACTATCTATAAGCAATCAAAACACCTGCTGCACCAGTAATGAACATATTGAAATAGCATAAATAATATGAACAAAGCATCATATGGCAGCAAAAAATGCACTCAATTTTGACAGTATTAAAATCTCTTCAATATGGAAATTGATGCATTTCATTTGATTCTGTATTTTAATTGAGCTCTTTGTTCACTCATAATCTTCATTTCATTTCTTTTTAGACTTGATTGTTATGAGTGGCCAATGGTATTAATGCTTTCATAGTTGATAAATGTTCACTCCTTGTTCTTGATCATAATCGGATTTGGATTCTTTGGTAATGAGAACTTGAAGCTCCTCCATCTGCTTCTATTGTTTATTTATGTTCTATTGATGATGGATTATGTATGCCTATTCACTATCACTCAGGTAGAACCCTTGAGCAATTTATCCTTCATTATTTCCATTCTCATATATTTTGGGCTTGGATTTCCTGAATGGTGAATTACTTGGGCTTTTATAGATTCATAATGTACTCTTTCAGATTTAGCTCCACTTTTAGCAGTAATAAATGTATCTTTTCAAATACCCTCATTAAATGTCAAGGGGAAACATGCCAAGCTCAACCCTTGTGGGAGCCCATTTTACACCATATGCTTAATGATATTCAAAATAGATTAGCAACATGGCTTTTCCTATACCTGCACAGTAAACAAATAGTGTTAGCATAAAAACAATAAATCCAAAGTACCTCTATGACACTTCATTTCAGGCTCTCATTATTGTCCTCTTCATTTTAGCTGATTCAATGCATTATAAGCAATGAATTGAATTATATCTCTATTGGTAGAGCATATAGTGTAGCCCATATCTGAAGCTCTAACAATCCCTTTTACATGATGTAGGTTTACTCCAAAGTGGCGACAAGGAGGGGGCAGGAGAAAAACAATCAACTGAAGACATAAACATGCAATGATGGATATGCCCTATGTTATCTTCTTTCCTCTCTTTTACCTTCAGTTGTATAATTCACTTCTTATAATGTATTATTTTGGCTACCTCCACAACTTGTGTGGAACATTTAATTTTATTTCTATTCTAAAAAGAAAGTATCTCAATGCAATCTTGTACAATCATTTGTATTTGTAAAACAAATGAAATATTGTAATATGAATAAACATTGTAAAATAAATGAAAGCAATGATTATGCTTAATCATTTATGTATTCTATTTTGTACTTCATTTATGCTGCAAAGCATTGAGTAAACTCAAAAATTCAGTTCACTTAACACAATTGCAATCCAAAATTAAACCTTGGTAAAATTTGATACAAACAACAACATAAGAAATGCAAAAATTAACTGAACTTTCACTTTAAAATGAATCAAAACTAAATTAGCTCTGTCAATTGAGTTGTAGTGAAAATTTGGCAACATTTTGGTGATTTCTACTGAATGCTTGCTTGCTAAGCATTAAATCAGTTGCCTTCAATACTCCATTGGGTGTGGAGTCAGACTCGCCCCTTCATGAAACTCAGAAACTCTAACAGAAACACTCCAAACAACAACAAAACAAAACCAGAAAGAACTGAAAGAAAACTAACAGGCCCTGATGGCCAACCAAACATGCGCAACAATGCTTAGGGAAAACAAAAAAACTGAAATGAAAATGCACATTAGCACTTATTAACAACAACTACGTGACTATTTACAATGATAATACTTATCTCAGAGGCAATGCTTGAGGTGGATCCCATTAACTGGGATAGACAACACCTCTCCAGTTAACTTAGAAAGTTGGAATGCATTATGCTCCTTGCACTCTGTAATCACATAAGGCCCATCCCAAATTGCATCAAACTTGGAATGTCATCCAAGTTTAATTTTATACTCATTCCACTTGAAAACCAAGTCGCCAATGCTAAAGTCCCGTGGTTTTACCCTTTTGTGAAATGAAGTTTTCATCTGAGCTTAAAGAATGTCAAGTTGCCTCAGTGCTTCTTTCCTGGTCTTCTTGAGCTCCATTAACTATGCAAATATCACTTTGAGAGGCTGTTCATTCAACAATTCCATTTATTTAACAAAAATCAAGGTCTGTAACTCAATAGACATAGGTAACTTAGCCTCCTTTCCATATGTAAGCACATAGGGAGAACAACTAGTAGCTCTTTTAGGAGTCACCTTGTCAGCCCAAAGGGCTAACTTTAGATTTTCGTGCCAAGTCCGTTGATTGTCTTCTATAGTTTTCTTAATTATCCTGATCAGATTCTTGTTTGTAGATTATGCTTGCCCATTACCCTAAGGGTAATAGTTAGAAGATGTTTTTGAAAAAATATTATTCCTAATTGACCAATCAAAAATCCTCAAACCAATGAAGGCTAAACCATTGTTTGAGATTATAGAATTTGGGGTACCAAATCTCGACACCGAGTCTTGATAAAATTTTTGCACAACAGTCTCGTTTGTTTCTTTTAAAGCAACAAATTCAATCCACTTAGTGAAGTAATCCATTGTAGTTAGAATTCATTTATGAACCACACTTGAAGGTGGGTTGATTGGTCCAATGAATTCCAAGCCCCACTTGGAAAATGGTTGCTCCACCCGAATTAGATGCAAAGGCATGACTGCAAGCCTCTATTTTCCAAAAAAGAAAAGCACACTTCTCACATCTTCAGACCCAAGTAATTGCATCTTTGAACAAGCTCAACCAATAGTAACCAGCCCGCATGATCTTCAGGGTTGTTGTTCTTGCTGCAAAGTGGCCTCCTGATGACCCATCATGAAATTCTCCTAACAACTTGTCAACTTGACTAGGCCTAACACATCTTAATAGAACACCTTGAAAGTCTCTCCTATAAAGGATACCGCCAATAATAGCATAAGGAATGGCTTGTAATATGTAGTGCTTAAAATTCTTCTTTTCGCTCTGTCCAAGCCTTCGAGACACTCACCAGTCTACAAATAGTGTATCATTTGTTGCACCCAGGTAGCAGCAAGAATTGAAACAACAACTGTATCATCAGTATTTAATACTGTATCAACATCTTCAACTTCTTTTAAGTTGATGCCTTCTGTATTTTCAATAATTTGCTCACACAAACCCCTGCCCCTAACAAGTTTGGTTATTTTACTATCAATATCAAACTCCATAAACTTGGTTATCCAACCAACACATTTATCATTAATCTCGGTTAAGTAGGAAATCCTTAATAGTTGAGTGAGCAACTAATAACTGAATTCTATTATTGGATAACATGTGCTTGAATTTTTTGAGGCTTCTTACAACAACACAAATATGCTTCTCAATGAAAGAATACTTCACCTCATAATTATGTAATACCTGGCTGAAGAACGCCATAGGATACTCCAAGCCTTCATTGTTTTGCTGCCATAACATAGCTGAAATAATATGAACCCCTCCAAAAGCATAAAGAATTAAATCTTTGTCATAATTTGGATTAACAAGGATAGGGGCAGCTGCTAGGGCCTTCTTAATTTTCTCAAAAACCCTCTTACCCTCCTTAGTCGAAGTGAAAGGCACATTATTTTTTAGCATAACAGTGAGGGGTTTTAACAAAGATGAAATATTAGGTATGAATCTCCTTACAAAATTAATTATTCCAAGAAAAACTTGTAAGCCTTTCTTGTGGGCTAGCAACGACAACTCAAGAATTATGGAGACTCTCTCAGGGTCTATAGAAATACCTTGCTTTGAGACAATATTTCCAAGGAGTTTACCTTTGTGCACAAAAAATATACACTTCTTTGGATTGAGAGATACTCCAAATTCTCTGCATCTTTGGAAAATCTGTTTTAAATTCTCAAAATGTTCATCAACATTTCTTGAAAAAACTGTTATATCATCTAAGTATACCAAAACAAATTTATTCATGAGGCCATGGAAAGCTATGTCCATTGCCCGCTGGAAAATTTCTCCAACATTGGATAAGCTGAAAGACATCTTCTTGTAGGCTATGGTGCCCCATTTGGTAGTAAATGTTGTCTTGAACTAGTCCTCTTGGTTGACCAAAATCTGATTATAACCTGAGTACCCATCCCACAAAGAAAACCTGTCAGAACCATAAACCACTTACAAATTTTTTTCCATGGAAGGAAGTGGATAATGATCTTTCAGGGAAGCTTTATTCAAATCTTGGAAATCAACAAACAATCTAATTTCCTCACTTTTCTTTCTAACTGGAACTAAGTTAGACACCCAAGACATATGCTTAATAAGGAAGATAATGCCACTCTCAAATAACTTATTCAATTTTTCCTTCATAAGGTTTTCTAACTTGGGGTTAAGGGGCCTTTGTTTATGCTTAACAGGCTTTGCACTAGGTTCTTTTTCAATAGTATGTTGGGCTAATTCTGGATCAAAACCCTTTAAATCTTTGTATTCCCAAGAAAAAACATCGCTAAGTTCTTGACATAATAGAATGAAAGCTTTTTTTTCCTCTTTATTACATACCTTCCCCAATTTGAGAAGCTTACCATTGAATATTTTGATGGCCTCATAGTGTTCCTGCTTGAAAGTCATGCTGCATTTGTCCTTCCTTGCTTGGTCATCAAAATTTAAAATAGATTCTAATGTTACCAATCCTTTTGGTAGCTTGTTTGTCTTCAACTGCATAATCTGGCTATCGTACTGCTACTACCACTTTTGCTGGTTTCCATTAGCGAACTCAACTTCAACAATCAAGAAACTCATAATTTTCTCATCATTGTCAAAAACCTACCAACTCACATTATTATCAGGCACATAAGGTCTGACTATAATTTTCATATATTGTCGTGCTTCTACCTTGTGAATCTCGTTCGGAATATCAAATTGGGCTCCTATGGCAGTGAGCCTATCTACATGTTTATTTTTATTTCTAGGAATTGAATATATATTAAAAGCGTCAAAATTGTCAATCAAATCCCATACTTGATGCTTATACTTTTTAAGTGAGTCATTCCTTATAGCATTCAGATTCCTAACTTGATTCACAACTAACTTGGAATCACCATAAACTTGTAAACATTTAATACTTCTCTTTCGGGCCCATTCTAGGCCATGCACCAATGCTTCATATTCGGCTGCATTATTTATATAGTTGAATGCCAACCTGAAAGTTGAAAAGTACTTGTTTCCATCTGGTGAAACCAACATGGCTCCACCACCAATGCCAACACTACTCCTCGAGCCATAAAAGTAAAGCTTCCAAAGCTAACCTTATTGTTCTTCAGATTGCCCTTCTTCTTTGACCAAGTTCGTGATAACAACATCAAGTTCATGAATCATATAAACCCCTAATCCTATCTCATCTGTGTGGTGGAAAGGATCAATTTCGTGATCTTCGGCTACCCACTCATCTAGATTTACATTTTCTATAGGGGTGCTTTTATCCAAGTTCATGGCTTGCTCCTCTAGTCTAGGGGTGACGTAGAGGTTAGCCTTTATAGGACTCGAGACATATGGCTTGATATGGTCTTTGGCTAGAGGCTCAAAATTTATGGTTACTTTCGTACCATATCTTGTTCTAAAAAATAGATGTGACCAATCGAAAGATAAAAACCCACCCAACTTGGCAATAAAATCTCTTGAGAGACAGATAGAAAAATGGGGTGGAAGGTCAATAACATGAATATCCTAAGGAATTGTAAAACTAGTGGAAGTGTGCAAGGTAAGGGCTAAATTCTTGATCATACCAGCAGTTTTAATAGCAGACCCATCCAACTGGACAACCCCTTTTTGGGAATTAGGCTCATAAACTAATCCTAACTTATCAACCAGACTCTTAGGCACTACTGAGCTACTCACACTAGAATCAATTATGCAGTTATGTACTATCTTGTCTCCAATAATTAAGCTTGTATAAAATGGAGGAGGCTTTACCTCTTAGGTTTTTTGTTCACTCTTAACCTCTGGGATGTTTGCAAGCACAACTCTATCATTTAATTGATTAACACCATTAGAAATAGTAAGTTCAACCAAGGCATCCTACCACAAACTCTTTTGACCTGGAATATGCAATGCATCCAAAATTGACATACTGACAATAGCCTTCTTAAGGTGTTCAACAACATTGAAAGAGGTAGGGTTCACCTTTTGCTGTTCTTTAGTAGCGACAATATCATCTCCTTTCTGCAAAGGTTGTGATTGCATCTTAGAATGATCCTTCCTAGGTACTGCTTGTCCTCTTTGCAGAATCTGCACTTTAGGTTGTGTCATAGAAGCAACATGAGATGAAGAAACATGTGGTTTGTCCTTAGTGGATTGTTGCTATACATTTCCAGCTAGCTGCCCAAAATCCATAGCTCTTTTTTTTGATTTGGTATTAGCTGAAATAAGAGAATTTTGCTGATCTTGACTGTTCACACCACAAAACTCAGAACTCTACTAGTTTGGCAAAGCAACTTCAAAACTTTCTTGCTGCGCTTGATTATGACTTAGAACATTCTTTGAACCAGCATAGCTATTCTAGACCATTAAGTCCTGATTTCTCATGTTGTTCACGCATGCTGATTGGTTATGAGGTTGATTGCACGGATAACACCAGTCACAATCTTGTACAATGTTATTCTATGGTACAAGTTCTTTTGACGAACTGGCAATGTTCGGGTTATAGGGTTGGAAAGGTTTAGGATTAAAATTCTTTCTTTGGCCTTGATAGTTTGTCTAAAAATATGGCCTACTAGGTTGATTCTACTGATACGGGGCTTGATAGGGCTTATGTTCTTTGCCTAATTGCTTTTTAATATTCACTAGATCATTTCCAAAAGTCTTTAGTATGTTTTTGATCTCTTGAAGTTCCTGGGATTGGGCTGGATCTTCGATTTCTTGAGCTGCGGCCTGATAATCTATCACTGGAATAGGTGGAATAGTAGCTAAGGGTGGTAAAGATACGGGCGTAGGCAATTGGATTTTAGGAAATAAAGGCATAGGAGGCCTAGGGGCAATTTCCCCAGCTTGAATAAGACAATTTTCTGCTCTAATGGGCATGTCAAAAGCATTAGGGAGCATATTATCACCCATAGATTGGATCATTATTGAAATCTTGTTATTCAAAGCTTTTAAGAAAAATAGAAAAGCATGATTTGGTGTTGGTTTTACCATTAAAGGAATTTTTTCCTAGGTCCTTTGGAATTGGTAGTTGAAATTGGCCATGTGCTCGTGCGAAGTGATGAGGTAAAAATAACCTCATCATAATAAAATCTGGAAAGCTTACTCTTGCTAATTCAATCCTAAGCCTGTGCCAATTTATTAAACTTTAGGAGAAGTAATTACTTATTTTAAGGAAAATTATGCTTTCTTTCTTTCTTTTGATCAATTGAGGAAATTGTCCAAAGCAAGTTTAATGGGTCTATTTGATTGTTTTTATAGGGATTAATAGGTCATCATGCGACTATTACAAAAGTTTAGCCAACACGTGCCTCAAAAGTAATGCTGCGAACCCACTCCTAGATGCCTGGATGATGTGCCAAAGATTGAGTTTCAGTTCTTTAAAATTCTGTTGTTAAAAAATTTATGGCTCTTCTCGAGCCTTCTACATGTTTTAAAGCTTTAAAGACATCAAGTTAGTTTTAAGTTAAGGAAGACTTTTTCAATGGCTATCCATGCCATCTAAAATTTAGGATTTAGTTAGAAAGTTATCTATAAAACTGTAATTTCATAAGTAGTGAATAAGATAGAGAGGAAGTATTGTTACGCTGTTTACATGGTTTTGCAAATCACTATTAAAATGAGTTATCTGATTTCTGTCTATTGGTAACTGTTGAATTCAGATGATGGTGACATTATGTAATAAGAGGATTTGAGAATCTGTAGTTTATGTGAGTTAAATATGAAGTAGTAGCCTGTGAGTTGGCCACTCAAGGGGAGTTAGCCTAGATAGATAAGTATTTTATTGTTAAGTTATTTCCTTTGTTAAAGATAAATTGTTGTTCAGTAGGAAACAACAAGTTGTTGAAGAGTCAAGTCAGTTGTTTCAGAGCATCATTATTTTTAATTTGTATAAGTTATCTTTTGTAGTTGATAATATTCCTTTACTACTTAAAAGATGCTTAATTTTCTATTTCCTTACTTTTCTGTTTCTATAATACACTAGTTGTTTAGTTAACTTGTTTCTATGCTTTCTGGTTTAGTCGTAATGCTTTCTAAACTAGTTGTCTTATGCTTTTTAATTTAGTATTCCTAGATTTTCTTAGAGTAAGATTATTTTTGAGTTAAGAAGTAATGGCTTTAGCTTAGACTTGATTTCTATAGTTTGAAGAAAAAATTGAAAATATAGAATGGGTTGTTCAAATAATCTCCTTCTGCAAACTGCCTTGGACACTTCCCGGTTGACAATTGACATTCAATTATTCTAAAGTAGTAGGACCTAACGACAACCTATCACTTTTTGGTGCCATTGCTAGGGACACTTCTTAAAAATCCTTTTTGCTTAAAGTGTTATTAGGAGATAGTTTGAATACAAAGTTTTATGCCAAAAATATCTTAGTCGACTTTATTTTCTGCATGGTCCAGAAAAGAGGCCCTCACAGACGTTTTATACCAAAGACCCCCCTAAAATACATACCTATCATACATATGGAAGCCCAAGGCTTAGATAAACACACTTCTGAAGAATTATTTGAGCTTACTCCACCTGAGGCTTTCCATTATTTACCTGTCGAGCAATTGGCAGAACAACCAGTTATCGAGGAAATTATTTTTGATGAACATACTCTTCTAAACATCATGGGAGATCGTAGAGCTGAACCTAACCACAATGAACCTCAACCTCCTAGAATGTTTACCTATCCTATTGTGTTGGATGCTGATGATGATACTGCCATGAAGAACATTTCTCTAGCTTTCCTTCCAACCTTCCGTGGCTTGCCTTCAGAAGACCTTGACCAATTTCTCTTTGAATTTAAAGTCCTATGTCAAATTTATGATTATAAGAACGACAACCAAAAGTTGAAGCTTTTTCCGTCAACTTTGAAGGACTCAACAATGCACTGGTTCATGGGATTGGGTTCTAGTAGTATAACATCTTGGGAAGAAATGAAGACTGTTTTCTTGCACAAATACCAGAGTTACTGTAGGGTAAGTGGTCGTAAGGAGGAGCTTTTTAAGCTAAGGCAAAATGAAGATGAAATTTTGGAGGATTATCTTGATAGGTTCCTCTTCCTCTCTAAAAGATGTGGAGAAATGACCATTAGTGTAGAGATTCTCAAAACAATATTTCTTAAAGGTCTTGATGATGACGCTCGATGAAACCTTGATTTAATGGGAAAAGGTGACGTATCTCAATTAACTCTTGAAGAAATATGTGAGTTTTGTCGGAATTTCTCTCATACGAGGCGAGGAATCCGAAAAAATCATATTTTTAAAGGGTCTAATGAGATAGGTAAGCTCCGCAAAGAAATAGCAAATCTAAAAACGAATATTCTCGTATAGTTGAATACCACCCTAGATGGTATACAAGTTAAAACCCGCAACCTTGAGACCTTGTCAATTTATTGTCCAAGGTGTCATAATAAACACCTATTGAGTGAATGTCCTTTGGATAAAGTCAATGTTTGTCAACTGTGTGAGGAAAATCATCCTACAAACCAGTGCAAGTTTCTGTTAGATATTAAGAATACTAAGAAAAAAACCATTCAGGTTGAAGAAGAAATACATGCTTTAAACCAACATACAGGAGGTAATTTCCCTTATGGACAGAATCCTAATCCTACATGGAGACCACAAAATAACTGGGCTCATAGTCAATGGACTCCATCTTGGAATCAGTCACCTCCACCTCAACCTAATTGGGGAACTCCTTATTGGGGATCAACTGAGTGGACAAAACACACATGGGGCAATCAACAATGGTCGAATCAACCCCAACAACATTTAGTACCCTAATGGAATCGGGCACAAAATTAGTTCTATACTGAACCAAGGGGGAATCAACAACATAACCTATTACCTCCAGCTCAGAACCCTCCTCAATATGAGCAAGTAAACCAACCTCATCTTCCAGCGCAACCGCTTCCCAATCCTAAAAATAATCATCAAAATATGCTAGTCTATTCTACGGAACATGAAAATGTTACTGGGCTTAATGCGATACACTTTGGAAATGTGCAGTTGCATTTTGGTCGAAATCTTCAACCACCGACGATTGAAGAAATAGTGGAGGAAACTGAGCCTAAAATTCCAACAAGAGACATGTTGTCTAAGCAGGATATTACTCCTCAAGACGAAGAACCTTTTTCAGCAACAAGGGCTGTTGACTTGTCTTAGGGGGAGGAGGGTCAGTTCTTAAGTCAACATAAGGAGGATCCTGTTCCAAAAAAGAAAATGATGGCACCATATCCAGAACGTTTAAAGTCCATAACTCTGGAAGATACTCTAGAAGTATCTTTGGCTACGGAAACTGCGTTAATTTAGGAGATTAAGCAGTTGCAAATTGAAGTTCCTTTATTGCAAGCAATAAAAGAAATCCCTGAATTAAACAAGTTAATTAAACAGTTATGTATCAAAACACTACGGAGGAAGCCAAAAATGATAAGTACCATTCATATTGATGGTTATTTAGCTGATTTTCTATCTAGAAAGACTATTGCTCCGAAATACGATGATCCTAGAAGTCCACTTATAACTGTTACGATCAATGAGGTAACAATACCAAATGCACTAGTGGATCTAGGAGCAACCATTAATGTGATGACCGTGGATGTAATGGAAAAATTAGGTTTAACTGATTTATGTCCTACAACCACAGTCTTACAAATGGAAAATCAATCTATAGCCATCCCAAAGGGTGTCATTAAAAATGTCCTTGTCAAAGTTGATGGATGGGATTATCGAGCTGACTTCTAGGTGATTCAGTTGCTTACACCTAAGGATAGCTATCCTATAATTCTTGGAAGACCTTGGCTGGCCATGTTGCTGCTAAGATTGATTGTAGGGAAGGGGGAATGACCATTTCGCATGGCCAGGATAGGAAACACTTGTTCTTATATCCCCCTGCTAAGCCTACTAAGCATAAAAAAGTTTGGGTTGATGAACCTAAGGAATCGAATGGTTTAGACAGTTTAGCCTCCCTAGCCATGGTGGTAATTAAACAACACGGGGAAGAACTGGAAGAAGATTTAGTAAACGAGATAACACACCTTGCTATAACCCCGAATGAGGAAGAAATGATGGATGCTCCAAGGATTTTTGGGCAGCCAATTGATATAAGTGGAATGGAGCACAATTATGCTACAATGGGAATGTCGTGTCCCTTAGCAAATATGATTCCCAGAATAAGTCATTTCTATGAGGATATCACAAGATTTCATGAACTGGTACCTCATAGTTGTCCTCTTAATACGTTGTTGTGACCTATGTATACTATGATCGTGGTTCATCCTGGAACAAAATCGATAATGCTATTATGAGGAAAAACCTTAAATATCAATAGCTGGTTGACAAAAACTCAAGAGGATAAGTTATTTAATATGTTGGTGCAAAGATCCAAAGGTTTTGCTTGGGATTATACAGACATGAGGGGAATTCACCCAAGTGTTTGCACTCATCACATTTACACTGATATTAGTATAAGGCTTGTTCACCAGCTGTAAAGGAGACTCAATCCTGCATTAAAGGATTTGGTCAAAATTGAGATTGAGAAACTCCTTCGTGCTAGATTTATTTATCCAATGTCTGATAGTAAATGGGTATCACCTATGGTGGTAGTCCCAAAGAAAAATGGGAAGTGGAGAATCTGTGTAGATTATTGAGAACTCAATAAAGCCACTTATAAAGACTATTTTCCCTTACCATTCGTTGATCAAGTCCTGGACAACTTGGCTGGGAGGAAGTATTTCTCCTTTCTCGATGGATTTAGTTGTTATAATCAGATACAAGTTGCTCCAGAAGACCAAGACAAAACCACGTTTTCCTGCCCTTGGGGCACATTTGCATATAAAGTGCTTCCTTTTGGACTATGCAACGCTCCAACAACCTTCCAAAGAGCCGTTCTTGCTATATTTTCTGCTCTCGTTAATGACTATGTCAAAGTTTATATGGATGATTTTACAGTCTATGGGTCAAACTATGATGGAGCTCTTCAAAACCTAGATCGAATTCTTTAAGTTTGTGAGGAAAATAGACTATCCCTTAGCCATGAGAAATGCTTAATAATGGTGGAGCAAGGAATAGTCTTGGGTCATCATATTTCCTCAGAAGGAATAAAGGTCGACCCTAAGAAAATTGAAGTCATCCAACAGTTGACAATCCCTCAAACTCAGACAGATGTAAGAAGTTTTCTTGGACATGCTAATTACTACAAAAGGTTCATAGAAGGCTTTAGTAAAATTGCAGCTCCTATGTTCTCTCTTTTACATAAAGAAGTAGAGTTTGTCTGGACATCAGAGTGTCAGCAATCAAAGAAAAACTTGTCTCTGCTCCCGTTTTGAGAGGGCCAAATTGGAGTATTCCTTTTCATATCTAAACTGATGCTTCTGACGATGGTATCGGTGCAGTTCTGGGACAAGAAGATGAGAATGGGGGGAAGTATGCTATATATTTTATCAGCAAAAATATTATTTCGACAGAAAAGAATTATACAACAACAAAAAAAGAAATCCTGGCTGTTGTTCACGCTATCAAGAAATTCCATCATTATATTACGGGATATAAGGTCACAGTTTACATAGATCACTCAATTGTGAAGTACCTAATGAACAAACCTATGGTTAATGGTTGAATCATGAGATGGCTATTGCTCCTTCAAGAGTTTAATGCCATGATTCTTGATAAACCATGGAAATATAATGTGGTAGCCGATTTTCTGTCACGAATCAAACATGAAGAAGATGACATTACCCCTGTATAGGATGATTTTCTAGATGAAATTTTTTTTGCGATTTCTGTAAAATCACCGTGGTTCGCAGATATCGCTAACTATTTAGCTGCATTAGAGATACCTCCTAGATTCACGTCTAAGCAAAAGAAGCGGCTAATCAGGGAGAGTGCCCCGTTCAAATGGATTCATGGAATGTTATTTCATTGTGGTCCTGACATGATTTTGAGGAGATGTGTAAGAGCTGATGAAACCTACAGCTTTTTAAGGGCCTATCACGATGAATCGTCGGGAGGACATTACTTTGCAAAGAGAACTTCCCACAAAGTCCTAGGTGTCGGATAGTATTGGCCCTTAATTGACAAAGACATTAAGAACTATGCGCATCATTGTGATGAATGTCAGAGGGTAGGAAGACCAACTACTTCTTCAGAAATGTCATTGCTGCCTCAGGTAGTCCTTGAACCATTTGAAAAATGGGGTTTAGATTTCATCGGACCCATAGATCCTTTCTCTCAAGGGAAAGAGTATATACTGGTTTGCACTGACTACCTGAAAAAATGGGCTGAAGTTCAAGCCTTAAGAATAGTTAGGGAAGAGCAGGTTGCAGACTTCCTTTATAATAAAATATTCCTTAAATTTGGAGCCCCTCAAACTATCGTAACTAATCAGTGACCCCAATTCATGTCTTGAGTGCTCTTGGCATTTACCAATCATTTTCACGTAAGCCATAGAAAGTCATCCCCTTACTAACCTCAAGCGAACAACCAAGTAGAAGTAACTAAAAGAGAACTGGAAAATATTCTAACAAAAATAGTCTCTTCTAGAAGAAAAGGTTGGGCCAGGAAGCTCCCTGAAGCCGTATGGGCATACAACACAACTTGGAAATCTATGATTGGATTAAGTCCTTATGAGCTCATTTTTGGGAAGAAGCCTCTTCTTCCAATTGAGTTTGAGTTACAAACTCTACGAATGGCTATGGAATTAGTTCTAGATTTAAAAAGTGCCCAAGTTGAACGAGTTCTACAACTGAGCGAATTAGATGAACTTCGTTTAGATACCATCAATCAAATCGAACTAATTCAACATCAATGGAAGGTATGGCATGATAAACATATTAAGAAAAAGAAGTTTCACAATGGGGACTAGGCCTTGTTATTTGATTCTAGATACAAAGACCATAAGGGCAGGCTCAAGACTCACTAGTTGGGATCTTATGAAGTTGAGGAAATATTTTCGAATGAAACTGTTTGGTTAAAGCCAATCGATGGTGACACGCGAACTCTATTGGTTAATGGTCATCGCTTACATGTCTACCATAAGCCAGTCAATAGGGAAGAATTTACAAGGATGGTCGAAATTCAAGGTGAGGTCCAATGTGTTGACTTTGCCATGATAGAGTCTATCTAGTAATAATGTTATGATGCTTTTTTGTTTAAAAAAATAAAAATAAAAAATAATTTTTTTTTTTTGAAAATATACAATAAATGGATATGTATGCTGAGATATTTTCCTTCATTTAATCTTTTGTCATATTTGGACTTAGCTAAATATCTTTCATATCTTTGCAAGACTTCTCAAAAAGCAGAAAATAACTTCTGGAGTACCCTCCAAAGATGTTTCGGAACGTTATGATGCCGATGCTCCGGAACTTGACATTTTCAAAGCCCGATGCTCCAAAACTTGTATAGAGCTTATCATGTTGAGGAGGCGTTCTGCACTAAGGTTCAAAGTCATGAAGATTCTTTTCCATGTCACTCAAACCTTTGATTCCATCGCTGCTTTGGCTGCATATTTCAGTGATGCTCCAGAACCTTTCATTTTGTTGCTGCTCCGACTGCATCTTTCAACGATGCTCTAGAACCTTCATTTCATTCTTGTTTTGGTTGCATCTTTCATCGATGCTCTGGAACCTTCATTTCATTCTTGTTTTGGCTGCATCTTTCAGCGATGCTCCAAAACCTTTCATTTCGTTGCTGCTCTGGTTGCATCTTTTAGCGATGCTCTAGAACCTTCATTTCATTCTTGCTTCGGTTGCATCTTTCAACAATGCTCCAGATCATTTCATTCTTGCTCTGACTGAATCTTTTAGTGATGCTCCAGAACCTTCATTTCATTCTTGCTTCGGCTGCATCTTTCAGCGATGCTCCAGATCATTTCATTCTTGTTCCGACTGCATCTTTCAGCAATGCTGCGGAACCTTCATTTCATTCTTGCTTTGGCTACATCTTTCAACGGTGCTCCATAACCTTCATTTCATTCTTGTTTTGGTTGCACCACACGTCGATGCTCCAAAACTTATTCACTTGTTTCGAGCGTGTTGACCAAAATACATGCTCTAAAACTTGTTCGTTTATTTTCCGCCACCTTTTTTTTCAAAATTTCAAAATTTTCACGATTCTTTCGCCAGAATATCCAATACATATGTCTTTCTATTTTTGCTTTAGTTATAGGTGAGCCACCCAACTCCGTACTCCTCATTGACAACTCCGTCCCCATAGAATTATGCACCATATCATAATAACTTTGCCGTCACTTCAACCAATGCCTTCACATCATCCTGTCAAATCTGTGAGGTTTAAGATCTTCAAACAATCACAGAACGAGGGTAAGTATTAATTTTCGCTTTAAATAGGTAGTTATTTTCAAATAAAGAATAATTAATTGGTATGAACCTCACTTCCAATTTAGCAATTTATGCCATCAACCACTTGTATGACAAAGCCTTTCGCAAACCTCCATGTAGATTGGAAATCATTGAAGCATAAGCTGCAAATTAAAAAAATAAGTAATTTCAAAGGCAATATTTTCAAAAGGAACCTGCGTGGGAGCTTTGTGCTAGAATTGAAATCTCTTGCAGTTTATTAAATCAGGAAATGGGGGGTGGAAAAAGAAAGGCAAAGCCAGATTCAATAGAAAAATTATTGGGATTGAGTAATATCTCTAGATTGTTCAAGGAAGCAGGGTGGTTAAACTTCATCAAGTATTTTGAAGGCCATAATGAAAAGCTGGTAAGATCCTTTGCTAAGAACTACACAAATGGCGAAGTGGTACTTCAAAGAAAGCATTTCAAGGTAAGCTCTAAGATTATTTCTCGCTTATCTCGATTAGAGAATGCAGGCATAAATATAAAAGAAACCTCTCAAATAACATACCAGAAATTAGCTGAATTATTTGTTAGAGAGGGAGACCTATATCCAATGGTAGTAATAAGTACCAGGGGAAAAAACAAGGGATTCCAGAGAACTTCCTTATTAGAACCTTGGGGTACTACTGTTGCATGGATTATAAGGTACTTTACTTGTGAAGGTCAGATTACCATAGTTGTAGGGCCTGCCTTTCATATGTTGACCCATTTACGTCACAAAAAGGAGGACCCAACTCTTAGGGTTAATATGCCTGAATTCTTGTGTGATTCCCTAAATACTTCCATGGAGAGGTATAAAACAGGGTCTGGGCCATTGAAACACCATGGGTTAATTCAGCTAATCTGCAAGTATCACTTTCGTAAGAAACCTGAGGGGAAATGGGAGAAATTTTTAGAGAAAATGGAGAAGCCTACAATTGCAAGAACCATAGAATTAGGGGAACCATCCAAATAGGCCATTCCATCATCCAGAGCAACTTCCCCTAAGGGCTCTCTGACTCTGGAAGCTCTTAAAGATTTGCCAGACCTTTGCGGTGATAAATTCAAAACCCCTGACCTGCAAGAACAGGTTGATATTGTTTATTCTGACACAAGTAAACCAAGGAAAAAGAAAACGAGGAAAAATCAAACACCTGTCATTTTCCAAGAATCACCTCCTCTCAGAAGAAGTAAGCAGTTGGCTTCTAAATTCTCTGAAACCCCAATACAGGGTAAGGAGGGAAGTTTACAAAAGAAAAAGCCTAAGCGGCCACAAGAGCCCATAGAAATTTAAGAGCAAGCCAGTGAAGATGAGACACCCCTAAATAGAGAGGATTCAGGTGAAGAATTTCCTTTTCATTTTGCACATATAGAGGAAATTTTCAATGATGGAACTCAGGACAGAGAACCTAAAGGGGATTACAATATGCTAGAAAATTTGTCACCCATTGTAGATAAAATTGTTGAAATAGTTGAAATCAGTTGTGCTAGTGCTGAATTAGAAAAGTATAAACTAGAAATTGATGATTTACAAAGGCAATTGTCTAAAAATAACGAATTTATAGAATTGCAGAAAGAGGAGTTGGCTGCACAAACTGCTATATTAAATAAAAGGGATCAAGAAATAAGAGGCTTGAAGCTACAATTGCAGGAACAAGTGCAAGAGCAGTACGAAAAGCATAAAACTTATAGTGAGAACATTGCACAAAAAGATGTAGAAATGGGAAAAATAAAACAAAATTTTGTGCTTATGCTCTCAGCTTTCGAGGAGGACAAAAAAATAAAGACTGAGGAGTTGAACAATTCTATCAACATAATAGTTGAACTATAACAGGATTTGAAGGAATGCACTGTGAGACCCCAAACTAAGTCCAAAGCAAATCAAATTGAACCAATCATAACTGATTGGTTCTAGGTCAGCATTTTGCCTTTGCTAAAAAAATGGATGGAACAATGTTACTTCCTCAGAAATGTCCAAATTGAAAATCATAGGCTGAAGGAAGAATTGGTGCTCCTAAAGGAGTCATTTCATAAAGTCTACAGAGGAAAGCAAGATGCCTGTCAACTTATGGACTGTTTGCTAAATTGTAGAAGGCCATCGAGAATGTACTCAATGTTTTTGAATGAACAATGGCTGAGATGGAAACTGTTCAAGATCTATAATGATCAACCTTATGAGCCTAATGACAAATATTTTATAAAAATATTTGTAGAATCAACTCCTGAAGACCAGGATTTAATTTGTGAATTCTTTTTGCATGATTTGTTATTAGAAAATCATACTGATTTCTTTATTAATTTATTTGTTGGAGAGGTAGAATTGAGGGCAT
The DNA here is from genome assembly GCA_007115665.2 of Sequoiadendron giganteum. Taxonomy (NCBI): domain Eukaryota; kingdom Viridiplantae; phylum Streptophyta; class Pinopsida; order Cupressales; family Cupressaceae; genus Sequoiadendron; species Sequoiadendron giganteum. The sequence continues at coordinate 831,332,997 of CM021102.1, forward strand.
TTATCTCAACTATGAGAAATCAAATTCACTGGCAAGATGAACAAATTTTTTTGTATAGGCAGAGAAAACAATGGGTCTCCAGATCAGGTCCAAATTCAAGGCCTGATGGGTTCAAAGCCACATTTCTATCTCTTCTTGTTAATGAAAAGATGAAGTAAAGGTATGACAACAACCTCAAGCTGTGTTATGAAAATTTCATGACAAATGGGCATAAATTAATTGGAAAAAATGGCATGCATGCGAGGAAAAGTTCACCCCTCTTCCAACTTATTTAAAGAAAAGAGAAGTTATTTCTCCTCTAAACATCAGATGGTTATTCAAAAGGGCTGATGCTCTAATTAAAATCCTGAAAACATTGAGAACAAAATGGATAGGAATGAAATACATGCCCCCCTTGCTACTTAATCCACCCCGACTTTTAATATTTCCATAGATCTGAATGATAGACTCTTTAATGAGTGGAAAGAGAGTGTGATGTTCCATAGAGGGTTCATTCGTATCCCTGAAACTTTCAATGCATTAGCCAGGGAAACACATGATCTTAGTACTCTTTATGAAGAATGGAATAGAACTCAGGGGTTTAACCATGGAGCAGGAGGACCTGCCAGAAATTAGGTAGGGGGGGAAATGATGAGGTAAAAATAACCTCATCATAATAAAATCTGGAAAGCTTACTCTTGCTAATTCAATCCTAAGCCTGTGCCAATTTATTAAACTTTAGAAGTAATTACTTATTTTAAGAAAAATTATGCTTTCTTTCTTTCTTTTGATCAATTGAGGAAATTGTCCAAAGCAAGTTTAATGGGTTGATTTGAGCATTTTTGTAGGGATTAACAGGCCATCATGCGGCTATAGAAGTTTAGCCAACATGTGCCTTAAAAGTAATGTTGCGAACCCACTCCTAGATGCATGGATGATGTGCCAAAGATTGAGTTTCAGTTCTTTAAAATTCTGTTGTTAAAAACTTTATGGCTATTCTCGAGCCTTCTACATGTTTTAAAGCTTTAAAGACATCAAGTTAGTTTTAAGTTAAGGAAGGGTTTTTCAATGGCTATCTATGCCATCTAAAATTTAGGATTTAGTTAAAAAGTTATCTATAAAAATGTAATTTCATAAGTAGTGAATAAGATAGAGAGGAAGTATCGTTATGATGTTTACATGGTTTTACAAATCACTGTTAAAATGAGTTATTTGATTTCTGTCTATTGGTAACTATTGAATTCAGACGATGGTGACTGTATGTAAATAGGATTTGAGAATTTGTAGTTTATGTGAGTTAAAGACGAAGTTGTAGCCCGCGAGCTGGCCACTTGAGGGGAGTTAGCCTAGATAGATAAGTATTTTATTGTTAAGTTATTTCCTTTGTTAAAGATAAATTGTTGTTCAGTAGGAAACATCAAGTTGTTGAAGAGTCAAGTCAGTTGTTTCAGAGCACCATTATTTTAATTTGTATAAGTTATCTTTTGTAGTTGATAATATTCCTTTACTACTTAAAAGATGCTTAATTGTCTATTTCCTTACTTTTCTGTTTCTGTAATACACTAGTTGTTTAGTTTACTTGTTTTTATGCTTTCTAGTTTAGTCGTAATGCTTTCTAAATTAGTTGTTTTATGCCTTTTAATTTAGTATTCTTGGATTTTCTTAGAGTAATATTATTTTTGAGTTAAGAAGTAATGGCTTTAGCTTAGACTTGATTTCTGTAGTTTGAAGAAAAACTGAAAATATAGAATGGGTTGTTCAAATAATCTCCTTCTGCAAACTGCCTTGGACACTGCCCGATCGACAATTGACATTCAATTATTCTAAAGTAGTAGGACCTAACGACAACCTATCACAGAGCTCTCTTGATCGTGCTCAACTATTCTAACAAGGATAGATGATCTAATTTGTCAACAAAATTTTGATACAATCCATAGCCCAATGCATCCCATGTCATAATTGAGTTCACCGCAAGGCCTTTGAACCATTGCAAAAATTTCCCTTTCAGTGATGTAGCCAAGAGCCTCAGTGCTACGTTCTTCTAAGTGATATTATGAATCGAGCATAAGGTGGCCACATCTCAAATATGTTCAATGGGAGTAGTTTGATCTTCTCCGGTAAAGTATGGTAGAATCTTGAAAGCTGCAATTGGAATATCATCATAATGTGCAATATTTAACAGGTTGCCCCCTTTAAAAGGTGCAAAAGCATGTTGTCTTGCCATTGGTGGTGCTTGTGCTACAAGAATAGGACTTCCTTGCACCCGAACTATAGGACTGAAAATTGGAGGTGTGGATTTTGACCTCCCAAGTGTATCAAATAATCTCTTTGCTCCTTTCCCTCTCCTTTATGGTGGGGACAACTATAGATACTCAAATGAGGTAGAACTCGATCTTGTCTGAATTCTTCTCATGCGTAGACTACACTAAATCTGCATGCAAAATCAGAAACGGAGTCGCTAGGTATATGTAAAAACTTCCAAAAGGCTGAATAAAAATTACTGTATACACCAAACAATAATTTAGAAATTGAAATTTTCTTTGAAATCAAATTTCAAAGTCCCACCGGGCATGCCAAAAACTATTATTAATCAGATACGCACCCTATGCTAAGCTTACAAAAGACTTAACTATTTGTTGAAACATGGAAACCTTCTTCAGATGTGGGTGACCTGTGTGAAGAAGGAATCTCCAAAGTGAGTTGGTTCTCCAAATGAAATTTCCTACTCTAAAAGATTTTATGAGAAAAGGGATAGGAAGATGAACATGGAATTTAAAACTCTAACCTAAGATGATTTCCAGAACTTAATCATGACTTTTATATTTTACCCACAAACAATTCTCAGAAAAAACAACAATAACTTCACAATCTCTCATGAATACCCAACACATAATTGATTTGCATGAAAGCTTGGATTCAAACATAACATGCAACCTGCATCATATGAAATTTTTGTATCAATAATCTACAATAATAGGACATAAAAAGGATCTGTAAACAAAATCACAATGGAAACAACATACTAAGATTACAAAAGAGACCGAAATGGGAGATAGGAATGCTGTTTTTATTAAAACTAAAGGAGTATGCCAAAGTTCGAGTACAAAAATGCTTACAAAAATCTCTACAAAATGAATAAGAGAGGAAGAAGCAAAAATTTGAATTGAGGAAAAACTATTTTTTCTCTAAAATATATATCTCCAAACTCAATTTTCGAGCTAGAAAAGCTGAGAAAAAAGCCTCTAAAACTGCTCCATATTGAGTAATAAAAGCGAAAACTTCCCACTTTCTGCATGTCCATCCAAAAAGCTTCCCACTCTTCACAAATTCGCCCAAGGATACTTGAAGTGAAAAAGTCAACCAGTTTTGCTTTAAAATAACTACATGAGATATCAATAAATTAAGCAATTTATAGAAAGTATTGCTTTAATGACTGATTTACAATTTGGCAGTTTCAAAATACAATATAGAAAGATTCTTTTTACTCTAATCTAGACCCTCATTCTACTTTTTGCAACTTAAGATTTTTTAGAAAATCTTTGCAAAAATAACAATCTTCCATGCCTCCTATTACATTCGATTTTTCCTCTGAAAATCATAAAAATATACAAGATGGAACTATATTATTGCCTTCTAAAAGATTTATATAAAATCATTAAAAAATGATAATAAAAATACCTAAGCATACAGATGTTCGCTTTTCAAGGCATATGCATTAAAATAGATAAAATACCCTAAGGTATTTTCGAAATACAAAATAAAAGCCTAACCCTAAAAACCTAAGCAAATGATACTAAAATCAAACCCTAAAACGGTTGACCTAGGCTCATAACATTTTGGGCACATGGTATTAACTCAAAGTTTGATATTTCAAAAACAAAAGGAAATTCCCCTAAGTCAAATTAGGGCATTGAAACCCTAATGACAAAACAAAAGACCCTAAAATTTTGGCCTTATTTTCACTTTGAGTTTTGAGGAAAATGATCTCTACAAGAGTCGTCGCCATGGGGAAGCTATGGAGTGGATATTGAACTCGAACTTCACCATTTTATGTAGATTGGCCTCTGAAAAAGATGGTAAGCTCTTTCTTTTTTGATCTGAAACTTCTCATCTTTATTTTGAACACTTTGAAATTTTTTTTCGAACACTTTAGAGTCTTCTTGGGTACGCCATTATCATTGCCTCCTTATGCATTTGTATCTGCATCTTTTGTTGAATAAAACTCAAATGATTTTGATAAAAGCATGATATTGGTTATTCTCTTTTATGGAAGAAAACATTTGGAAATTTCTATGTATCTCCTTTATTGCAGGTCATGACTATTGTATGCTCTCTAGTGAATTTCTACAAAGAAAACCTCGAATCCCACCTATTGTTGCTTTGCACTTAATATTTTAATAACAAACCCAAGTGGGTTTTCTATTTTTGTGAACATTTGTGAGCCAACAGACTCCTCCAGGCCGCGGCTAACCTTCCCTTGATTTGGGTATTTTGTATTTGTGGCTTGAGGGTTACATTATTTCTATATTTTCATCTCCTTTCTATTATAAATCCTAACTTCACGAGGCTCGATTTGAAGCTTTGACTAGGGTTTCTATGATTCCATATGGCTGCGACCCTACTTGTATTTCTCTTTTTTTTTGGGCTTGACCCATTTGTAAAATGATGAGAGCCTTCTACATTTGCATTTTTTAAAAAAACCCTCATATGGGTATATGATATTCAAGAGGAAACATGCCTCCATGGAGTGACCATTAAATCTGGAAATGAATATAAAGAAAAGGCCCAAATAGAACTCTTTCATTTTTTTCACTTTATGATCTTCTGAAAACGGATTACCAACCCTCAATACTTAAAACATGACTTCTTGTAGCAGTATGGCTCCTTGAACTGAATCATATTGTTTTGCTGAGAAACTAAAAACTGCATTCCTACCTTATTAAAATGACATTGTCTCTTCACTTTGATTGTATAATGGAAAATTTACTTTTACAATTTCACTTTGGCTCCATCTTGCTAGAAAAATACAATTTTCATGCTACTCTCCATGCATTTTATAATTAAATGAAACAACTGTAAATAGCTTTATCCTTCAAACTTTCATAGAAAACCAAAAACATACAAACTTCACCATGATGTTGTTGAAAGTGCTCAAACTTCTTCCATTTGGAGTTTGATTTGTGGGTTTCATATGTATGTCTGTTCACTATCTTTAAGCAATGAAAACACCTGCTGCACCAGTAAATGAACATCTTGAAACAACACATATAATATGAACAAAGCATCATATGGTAGAAAAAATGCACTCAATTTTGACAATGTTAAAAGCTCTTCAATATGGAAATTGATGCATTTCATTTGATTTTGTATTTTAATTGAGCTCTTTGTTCACTCATAATCTTTATTTCATTGCTTTTCAGACTTGATTGTTATGAGTGGTCGATGGTCTTAATGATTTCATAGTTGATAAATGTTCACTCCTTGTTCTTGACCATAATCAGATTTGGTTTCTCTGGTAATGAGAATTGGAAGCTCCTCCATCCGCTTCTATTGTTTATTTATGTTCTGCTGATGATGCATTATGTATGCCTGTTCACTATCACTTAGTTAAAACCCCTAAGCAATTTATCCTTCATGATTTAAATTCTCATACATTTTGGGCTTGGATGTCCTGAATGGTGAATTACTTGGGCCTTTCTAGATTCACAATGTACTCTTTCAGATTTAGCTCCACTTTTAGCTATAATAAAGGTATCTTTTCAAATCCCCTCATTAAATGTTAAGGGGCAGCATGCCGAGCTCAACCCTTGTGGGAGCCCGTTTTACACCACATGCTTAATTATATTCAAAATAGATCGGCAACATGGCTTTCCTATACCTACATAGGAAACAAATAGTGTTAGCATAAAAATAATAAATCCAAAGTACCTCAGTGACACTTCATTTTAGGCTCTCATTATTGTCCTCTTCATTTTAGTTGATTCAATGCATTGTAAGCAATGAATTATATCTCTGTTGGTAAAGCATATAGGGTAGCCCATATTCGGAGCTCTAACAGTCCCTTTTAATTGATGTAGGTTTAATCCAAAGCGGTGGCAAGGATGAGGCAACAACAAAACAATCAACTGAAGAACAAACAGGCAATGATGGATATGCCCTATGTTATCTACTTTCCTCTCTTTTACCTTCAATTTTATTATTCACTTCTTATAATGTATTATTTTGGCTACCTCCATGGCTTGTGTGGAACATTTAATTTTATTTCCATTCTGAAAAGCATCTCAATGCAATCTTGTACAATCATTTGTATTTGTAAAATAAATGAAATACTGTAATGTGAATAAACATTGTAAAATATATGAAAGCAATGATTATGCTTAATCATTTATGTATTCTATTTTGTACTTCATTTATGCTACAAAGCATTGAGGAAACTGAATTTTGTTTGTTCACTTAACACAATTACAATCCAAAATTGAACCTTGGTAAAAGTTGATACAAACAACACCATAAGCAATGCAAAAATTAACTGAACTTTCACTTTAAAATGAATCAAAACTAAATTAGATTTGCAAATTGAGCTGTAGTGAAAATTTGGAAATAGTAACATCAGATGTGTTGGTGGAATATTGGAAGAATCAAAGATTGTTGCTAAAGTGCTTAGATCCTTGCCTTCTACATACAAACACAAAGCTACGGCTATTGAGGAGATCTGAACCGTGACAAATGTAACCAGAGACATGTTGATTGGTAAGCTTACTGCTTTTGAGTGAAGTGAGTTTGGTGATGCTTTTCCTAAAATAAAATCCACATTCAAAGCTACTCCCTCCGGGAAAGATAAGCAAAGATATGACCTGGGAGAAATTTCTTCTAGAAAGGTGTTCAAGTAGGAGGAATAAATGAGAGAGATTGAAGGAGAAGAGAGAAAGCTAGATGAGCTTGAAGCACTTCTTGTCAAAAGAGTAGCTAGAGGAGAAGGTAAGTATAAAGGGAAATTGCCTCTTAAATGTTTTTCTTGCAATAAGATAGGTCATTTTGTCTCAAGGTGTCCAGAAAGAGTTCCTAAGCTGAGATCTAACAAGCCTAGATTCCAAAGAAAATGTTATTATGCTGTTGATGAAGGTGTGACATATGATGAATTTGATAAAGGTGATGTAAGTGATGAGTTTGTGTTTATTTCTATCAAGGAAAGTAATCCTATACTTGTTGATTCTACTAGTTGCATGAATGTTGAGAAAGCTCTAGTAGCCAGAATTAAAGAAAAGAATGAATGGGTGATCGACAATGGATGCTCTCATCACATGAAAAGTGATAAAAGTAAATTTGTGAGCTTGGAAAAGTATGATGGTGGTGTTGTAAGATTTGGTGATGACAAAGCTGGTGTAATCTGTAGCAGAGGATCGATCTCTTTTGATGGTAAGCATAATACTAATGATGTCCTATATGTTGAAGGTTTGAAGCATAATCTGTTAAGTATTGGAAAGATGGTTGACAAGGGATATAATATTCAATTCAAGGATGGAAAGTGTAAAATATTGGGGAATTATAGAAATATGATTGCATCAGGTACAAAAACAAAAGGTAATATTTTTCACTTGAGTACTGCTAGTAAAAGTTGTCTGATTGCTCAAGTTGATGAAAGTTGGTTGTGGCATAGAAGATTATGCCATGCAAACTTTGAAAATATTATCAAGATAAGTTCTATTCAGGTTGTGAGAGATTCCTAAGTTGGTAAAGCCTACTAGTACCATATGCAAGGAATGTCAATTGGGGAAGCAAACTAGAGTTTCATTTCAAAGCAAACAGTATTGGAGCTTGTGCACACTAACTTGTGTGGTCCTGCTAGAATCAAAATTTTACAAGGGGATAGGTATTTCATGTTACTCATTGATGATTATTCTAGATTGATGTGGGTTGCTTTCTTAAGGGAAAAATCTGAAGCTGTAGAGAAATTCAAGAATTTCTAGGCTAAGGTTGAGACAGAGACAGGTCTAAAGATTAAGTGTCTGAGATCAGATAGAGGTGGTGAATTCACTTCTAGTGAGTTTAATTACTTTTGTGAAGAACATGGGATAAAGAGACAATTATCTACTCCACGAAACCTCAACAAAATGGAGTTGTGGAAAGGAAGAACAAGACAGTTCTAGATGCTGCTAAGACTACGATGCCGGAAGGAAATGTCCCACATATCTACTCGAGAGAAGTTATGAGTACTGTCATTTATATTCTCAACATGGTACATGTCAAAGGTGATACTGGTAAGACCCCTTATGAGCTATGGTTTGGTCATAAGCCTACTACTAGATACTTCAAAATCTTTGGAAGAAAATGGTATATCAAAAGAGATGAAATAGGAAATTTTGATGCTAAAAGTGATGAAGGAATCTTTCTTGGTTATTCTACTGTAAAGCCTATCGGTGCTTCAATAAGAGATTAAGGAAAGTATTTGAAAGTGATAATGTAAATTTAAAGTGCTAATGTAAAGGTTGATGAAGACATAGTTAGACCATCCAGAACCTGCGGATATGATTCAAATGATCAAAATGTCAGTTTTGATCAGACTCAAAATCAAGTGTAGATCATTCCAGTGAATTAGGAAAGCCAAGAGGAAAGAAGTAGTAAAAGTGCAGAAGAGAGATCACAGGAGCCTAAAGTTCAAGAACATTCTAAGAATCCAAGGTATGTAAGACTAAATCATTTAGAAGATCAAATCATAGGTGATAAGAACAAAGGTGTTCAAACTAGGAGAAGAATTGTAGAAGAATACTGTTTGATATCAAAGACCAAGCCAAGTAATGTAAATGAAGCATGCAAAGATGAACATTGGATGGAAGCAATGAAAGAAGAGCTACTGCAGATTGAGAAGAATGATACATGGACTCTTGTTCCTAAACCTAAGGACAAAAATGTAATTGGAACTAAATGGGTCTTTCAGAATAAACTGAATGAGCAAGGTGAAGTTATCAAAAACAAAGCAAGACTGATATGTAAAGGATATTCTTAGATGGAAGGAATTGAATTTGAATAAAATTTTGCCCTTGTTGCTAGGATTGAAGTTGTGAGACTGTTTCTTGCCTATGCTGCTTATAAAAACTTCAAGGTTTATCAGATGGATGTCAAGTCAACATTTCTAAATGGTGAACTGAATGAAGAAGTATATATTGAGCAACCAGATGGATTTCAATTAACTGATCAGGGAGACATGGTTTTCTAACTGAAGAAAGCATTGTATGGACTTAAGAAAGCCCTAAGATCATGGTATGCCAGATTGGACAAGTATTTGCTGAAGCTTGGATTTAGTAAAGGTACTGCTGATAGTAATTTGTATTTCAAGATTGATCATGATAAAGATTTGATTGTTGAAGTCTTTGTTGATGATATCATTTTTGGAGGAGATGATAGTTTGTGCATGAAGTTTGCTGATGAGATGCAAAGTGAATTTGAGATGTCCATGATTGGAGAAATGAAATTCTTTCTGGGATTGCAAATTACAGTTAGATAAAGGGATTTTTATATCTCGATCCAAGTATGTGAAAGAATTGCTAAAGAACTCTGGTATGGAATATTCAAAGCCAGTTAGTACACCTATGGTGACTAGATGTAAGTTGACAACAAATGATGATTCTCCTAAGGCAAATCAGACTAGATATAGATCCATGATTGGTGGATTGCTTTATTTGACTCAAAACCTGATATCATGAATATCATATGCATTGTTGCAAGGTTTCAAGTTGATCCTAAGGAATCTCATGTGACTGTTGTGAAGAGGATTTTTAGGTACTTGAAGGGGATAGTTGATTTTGGCTTATGGTGTTCTAAAGATGATGACCTTACTTTGAATGATTTTACTGATGTCGATTGGGCAAGAGATGTGAATGAAATAAAGAGTACTAGTGTTGGTGCATTTTTCTTGGGAAAGCTGATTTCATGGTTAAGTAAAAAGCAAAATGCCATTTCTTTATCCACTGCAAAGGTAGAATAAATTGCTGCTACTAAAAATTGTACTCAAGTATTGTGGATGAAGCAGATGTTGAAAGATATAACTGTTGTGTATGATGAACCTATTTCCACATTTTGTGATAATTCAAGTGCTATAAATATTTCTAAGAATACGGTGCTGTATTAAAAAACCAAGCATATATCTATCAAGTTTCACTTTTTGAGTGACAAGGTGAGTGATAAGGAAGTCAAACTGGAGTATGTGCCTACTAAGGAACATATTGTAGACATATTTACTAAACCTTTTCCTAAGGATACTTTTGAGTATCTCAAAAGGAAGCTAGGGGTGATTACCCCTCATAATATGAACTAAGATGCAATGACTTGCATCAGTCCATGCATTTCATAGTCATATCTTGATCTGGATTGATGTTGTGATGGCTGCTACTCAGGAGGAGTATTTAGATGTTCAGATATGTGGTTCAAAGCCTGTGTGTAAATTTTTCATTGATTTCAAAGGGGGAGAAGATTCATGTGAAAAACTATGAATTATCCGGGGAGTAGAGTCAAAATCTAAGCGGGAGAAAGTGCTAAGAGAAAGTTGCATTGATGGTGTTTTTCACATCATGTGTTGCCATCAATGCCAAGGGGGGAGATTTTTGGGAATTGTTGGAGATTTTTTTTATGTGGTTGTCATTGATGTCAACACTATTAGCATTAATGTCTTTAAGACTGTATATGTTGAGGATATTGAGAAAATTGTAAGAAAATAAGTTGCAGGTTATCGATGAAGCAGTGAAGTTCAGTATGTTGGATAGTTCAGTATCTTGATGATCAGAAGTTGTGGATTAAAAGGTTTGTTGACAAGCCTATATAATTTATCCACTAAAATTTTTAGAGGTTCGCATGAAGATTTGAGCAAGTTATGAGTTTCTATGTTCTGAAATTTATTTTGTTACTGCAGCTGGTGTTCCTGGAAGAAGATAATGTGATTCTGCTAATCTGAGTTGTTGTGAATGCTCCTATGGTGTTTTATGGTGCTTACGGATGTTTCTAGATCATTATCTATTTGTGTTGCTAGTTCACATTGATCGGTGTTCTCGTGATTGAAGACTTTCTCTTGTGTGCTCATGTTTTTCATGTTCATGACCGACAGGGTGATTGTAGCATGTTGTGGATCTTTGAGGAATAATCTTTGAAAGTTTTTCATGTTCGAGAATGTTATCTTGGGTCTTCACAATGTTGTAGCCAACATTGGTTGATTCATATTGATAATTATTTATGTTTTGGGATGACAATTTGTATTCATTTATATTTTATTGAAGTTGACATGTAGATGATGTTATTTTTGGTTGCGGATATATATGAGTGATTGTTTATCTCATTTGAGACATGCATGATGTGAAGTGTGGGTGCTAAGTGTGAATAAAGTTTAGATCATTCAAAGGCAGAAGTTAAGTGTGAAGAAGAGTGAGCAGAGTTTATGTGCTTAATTGAAACTGTAATCAGGCATTAGCAGATGCTATTTTCTCAGTTCAAAATCTCCAGATGGATTTAATTCGAATGTAACTGTAAGACAGCGTGTCTTCCTTTGGGAAGCAAGCCTTTTTGTATTTGAGTAGTGAGCTCTAGGTAGTGTGCCTGAATGCAACTGTATTCCCTATTTTCTATACTTTTAACAAAGTAAAAACTTGTGGATTAACCTCCACCATGGTTTTTTCCCTAACAAGGTTTTCCATGCAAAAATCTTGGTGTTATGTGTCTTTTTGATGTGGTGATGGTTTTTGCTTTCATGTTTCATTATCAGATCTAAGAACAAGTTTAATAACTATAAATTCTATGACAAATGATTCAACCCCCCTCTCAGTTGTTTGCCCTTGTGTTGCCAACACATTAGGAGGAATCCATTTCACTTTTGCCCTAGGATTGTGAATTAGATGATCTCAGTCCTTCCCATAAATGAGGGTAAATTTGGGCAATATTAATGGAATTTTACTATAATTATTAATTGAAATATCATTAGAAAATCATGGACAACCATGTTTAATATTATATTATTTTAAGTCGTCTACAAACTTTGAGTTGCTCATTTATCAATTATTTTCAATTTTTGTTTTCTTCGAAATTCTCTTTTCTAAGGCTATTTTTTTCATCTTTTTGTTTACAAGTTTGCTTGAGATTAGAGTTAAAAAGAATATAATAACTAGTCTACCTTTTTAGTGATATCAATTTTCCACAATCCATATAGCTAACAAATTATCATTTTTGGATTTGATTGTGTATGAGATTTTTGCATCAATGTTTCGGATCACACTCATCATCAGGATAAAAGAGAGCTAGAGGAGAGGAATGATAATTTGTAGACCAGAGCTAGCTTAAAAAGGAAGAGGTGGGAAGAGGAGGAAAGGTGGCACAGGGCTCAAGGACCAATAAAAAAGGCCCAAAAAATGCAAAAATGGAAGGGAGAAAGACTAGGTTAAAAGAATGACCAAAACAAGCAAATATAGAAAAAATGCCTAAACTAATAAATAAAAGAAAAAAATGCCTAAAATAATTTTTTCTTTTATTTATTATTTTAGGCATTTTTTCTACATTTGTTTGTTTTGGTCATTCTTTTAACCTAGTCTTTCTCCCTTCCATTTTTGCATTTTTTGGGCCTTTTTCCTTGGTCCTTGAACCCTGTGCCACCTTTCCTCCTCTTCCCACCTCTTCCTTTTTAAGCTAGCTTTGGTCTACAAATTATCATTCTTCTCCTCTAGCTCTCTTTTATCTTGATGATGGATCACGGGGTGTGATCCAAAACATTGATGCAAAAATCTCATACACAATCAAATCTAGAAATGATAATTTGTTAGTATACCTTGGATAAAATATCTTAATTCCAAAATGGTGGTTGTTCACTTCCCCTTGTATAAGAATGGCTTATAGAAAGGTATACCAATTCATGACACCCTTTCCATACAAAAACTATGACCCTATTTGAGGCTTGCATTAGTTTTCCTTTTCTCCTTTGACATTTTGTTTAATAGATGCATCAAGGAAGAAATGAATTGTGATTATTTGATTCCATAAATAATTCCAATATGAAAATGGAGAATGTATCTCAATATGTGCTTATATTGTGCTAATGTGATTTCATTGGAGTAACCATGAACTAACAATATTTATAAAGGTATTGTATAACACACATTCAATATTGAATTCTCCAAATATGCAAAGGAACCAATTAATTGCATGCATATTATTCTATCAATAAGGTTAATGCCATCATTTAGAATTATATTTAATTGTGGAACCATAGGATTAGAAACTAGTTTACACAAGTGAATAACTATAATATCTTGGTACTTAGAGTAGATGCATTACATTTTTATTTGAATGTGAAAACAATGTCCTAGTTGAATTTAAAATTATTGTAAGAATTAAAGAGATTTTCTAGCTGATTATTAGCTTAGATTTAGCTTGTATAGGTGGGGATTTTTTAACCCATTGACCAAACTCTATTACTTAGTCCTTTTTATTTATTTAGTACATCTTATTTGTACCATATAATAGAAATTACCATTTATTTTATGTAGATTATAGGTTTTTTTTTAATAATAGGAACAATATTGCACTATATTAGATAGTATAATTATCATTATCCAACAATATGTGTCCATCTATTTGGTACAAAATTTAAATATTTGGTAAAATAATAGGTCAATTGTTTTACTTTACAACATGAAATTATTATCAAAACTATCTATAACACATACTTAATTGATCATGATTCATCTCTTATCTTCTTGTTCTATCCCTTTATGAAACCCCTAAAAACTTATTGAGCTTCAATTTTATGTCATGTTTTCTTTTCCATCTACAATCAAACAATAAATAAAAATATTTGGTGACAAAAGAGTAAAAATATGTATGTAAATGAAAAATGAAGAAATTTGGTGAATTACCAATATTTATCATCTTCTAAAACATCAGTTTTAAATTTTTATTATGCCTTCAATAATTTAGATAAAAAATATATCAATAAATTATCCTTTTGGGGCCCTTGTTCCCATATTTCATATCACAATGAATGCAAAAAAAAATATTACAAGGGTATTTGTTTAGCTCTCAATTCTTCTTGGTTCTTAATTTTATTAATAAACTATTTGATCAATCTATTTTTTTTCCAAATTGGTTACATAAATAATTTATCCAATGTTCAATTGATTTGTGGTGAACATTATGGCCTACGAATTAATTTAATACTAAGGATATATTTTTTTGATAGGTTAATGTGATGCCGCGGGGCTACACCTGTATATTGATATAAACAAGTTTTACATTACTAGCCCTGAGTGGGTAGAAGAGTTTGTAATGAACATTTACAATAGAGATCTGAACCACCAAAACTAGTTCACACACCTATTATCACACCATACATTTTTTAGTACTACCTAAAGTTTCCTATCATTATATCCTTCTACTAACTACTATACGATAAACTATATGTGTATGCCAACAAAGCACAATCTTTCGAGTTCTTGGGTTACCCCTCCTTGACATCATCCTACTTGTCTCCTACATCCTCCATCAAGGGGAAAGTCCACTTCCCATTGCTAGTCGCTACCCCTTCTATGCATCCTTTTAGGAAATTGGTGCCCATTTGTGCTTGGCTTCGTCTCCTAGCCACATTCATACCAATTCCCCAGACCATAAACTAATGCAAAGGGTCATCATCCTCAACACCTAATTTTGGCCACATCCTTCCATCTGGTATCAATCCTCTTCTTGAGATTGCTTGTTGGAGATAACCCTTCAAACCTCCACACCACCATGCCCACACCAATTTGACCATGATGACCTCCACCAATCGCTTTGATTCCTCGACATCTAATAGCATAGATAGAAACATGGATGTAATGTCTAAGTTAACATGGTATTCCCATTTAGGTATTCATCACCTAACACTATTCACAACAAATGAATGACCTCCCTGACTTCGATCTTAAAAACTTATATGATCCTCCTCCTAGATATGTCACCAAAGAAATCCATCAGCCACTTTCTTGACATCAGATAAATGCTAGCTAGTATCTATATTTTTCTCTACTTGTTACATAGTGGTGGTTCCTAGCTGTTCACTACTAAATAATCCAAGTGATATCATTCACAGGTTAGCTATCATACCCTCCTTAACTATATCTATCATTCCATGATGGTTGCCATATCATCCAACTGGCTTATGTGTGAGAGTGAGCCTACAATCTACTGAGATAATTGTGAAAAGCATGGAAATCATCCATCGATGTGACTTCAATATCCTCTATCATCATATCCACTATCATCTTTGCTAAGTCATCAAAAATTTCATTCCCCTCCTAATATATTTGTGTTATGGTGAATTACTCAAATAACATAATAACCTCCTTAATTTTCCTAATCCAATTGGACCCAACTTCCAACTTCCAATTTGGCATTTTTCTTGTCCAATTATATTGAATACAAGTTGTAAGTCTCCTTCCAAGTGAATTTTATCATATTTTATTTTCCTTCCTATCATTAATCCCAACATAGCTACTTGGAATTCGGCTTCGTTGTTGGTTTCCCTTTCTACCATCCTTAGTATCCTCCCTTCATGATTTCTAACGACACACCTTGCTCTGGCCATCCGTGGGTGCCACACACCACCGCATCAAAATTTCTCTTTAACCAACCCTCCTCTAGAGGCTCCCATTTAATAGCCTTCTTAATACCCACAAATACATTAACCTATCCAACCCCATAAATAAGGGGGAATGCACAAAGTCTTCCATCACTTTTTTAAGAGATCATCCCATACTATGTAGCTACTCTTTTTTAGACTCTGATTTTGTGTTGAGTTATTTGTTGTTTTAGCTATACTTGCTTATATCTTAATCAAAAGCCTCTCTTTAGACATTTATTTTCCTTGGAAGATCCTCTGATTTTGTTCTTTCCATACTTTCCAAATAATGATTGAGGGCGTGTAAATCTAGATGCTATTGAAGGTTAAACCTTTATTAATTTTGGGCCACATATTGAATAGGGTTCTCAATTCATTTGGAAATATGATTTGTCATCCCAACTTCATCATCACACTTTTCCAACAAAATGTTTCTATTTTACAGGTTAGGAGAAAATGATCAATTGTCTCCTCTTTCACTTTGCATATGCTACATCTATTTGGCTATGCAAATATAATCTTCTTTATCCTATCTCCAGTCAATATTTTGTTCTATAATGCTACCCAATAAAACTACCCAACTTTTGGTAGACATTTTCTATTTCACATAAGGTAGAATGGCCAATTCTCTTTTTGAATGACCACTTCCTAATTTTTTTTGCCTAGTTTTACTACATATCTTCCAGACTCCCCCCCACACCATATAACCTTGTCTTCTTCTCTTGATGGCCAAATAAGCCTATTCATAAGAATCTGCTCTAATATATCCTTTTGGTCAATTGGAGCATTGATAGTTTCAAATGATTTCCATTTCCAAATAGCATGCCCATCTATTATCCCCTTTTTGACATAGTCCCTAAATTTGGATCCCCATTGCTCCAATAATACTAGTTTTAATTCCTCCAAACTCTGATTATTGTCAATGGTTTTGTGTCCATTCCAAGAATCACTCCAAGAGGAATCCTTTTGCGCATCTTTAATATTTCAAGTCATGTGCTTACTTATAATACCTTTGTAAGACATAATAAAACTCAAAATTGAAGATCCCATGGGAGGATCCTAAACTATTAGGAACCTAGTGGGATAAGAAAATTGATGTATTTGTTTTGGAACACTCAAGTCCACTTTAGGTGATTGTTGTACATATTCTAGGCAATTTTCACCCCTAGTGAAAAATTCATGTTAAATAATTTCCTTATCCCAACTCCACCACCTTCCTTGGGTTGACTAATTTTATCCCAAGAAATTAGGGGTGTCTTCTTATGGTCCTTGTTCTCATTCCAAAATAATTACCTCATGATTTTTTCTAGTATCTCTCCTACTTTATTTGGGATCCTCATGCAATATATTGCATAGTTCAAAAGAGCTGCAATGGTTGCTTGAAGAATTATGATTTTTCCTATTGTAGTTATCCATTTCACTTTCCATGCTATTTTATTTGTGCAATTACTAAGAAGTTGATTCCACAAGTTGGATTTGTTGATGCCCACGAATAATAGTAGGCCAATAAATTTTCCCGACAATCTCACAACCTTTAACTTCAATTTTTTTGCAATGTCTCTTTGTTTTCTCAAGATAGTGTTGAAAAAGAACACGTCTAGTTTCTTCCAATTTACTTTTTGTCTCGATGCCAAGCAATATATTTTTAGAGTCTTTTTGATCTCCACCACCTCCTTTTGACTAGCTATCCCAAATAACATAGTAGCATTTGCAAATTGTTGTTGCATGATCGATTCCATATTTGGAGAAATTTTGATTCCCTACCATCTTCCCTTTTCTGCATCTATCTTAACACTCCTTCCCAATGCCTCTACCATGATGATAAACAAAAATAGTGAAAATAGATCCCTTTCCTTAAGCTATTAGAGTGTTTGAGGAAACCATATGGAAAGCCATTAATTAAAATTGAGAATCTTAGATTTGATATGGAAGTTTGGATCCACTATGTCTAATCCTTGCTAAATTTGAACTTCTTAGAACCTAAATAAGGAAATGTCTATCAACCTGATCATAGGATTTTTGAATGTCCAATTTTATGATCATCCTTTCTACTTAGGCCTTCTAGATAGTATGAATTCCTTCATGCACAATGATAATCCCTTCTAGGATTGATCTACTAGGAGTGAAGCCACTCTGTTCCTTTGAGATAATACCATTAATAACATCCTTAAATTTGTTAGTTATTACCTTTGATACCATGTTGTACACTATGTTGCATAAGGTTATTGGTTTGAAATCATCCATCATCTCAATTTTTTATTTCTTAGTAAATAGAGCTAAGAATATGTTGTTCAAGTCCTTTAGCATTAATCACTTTCTCCTCAACTCTTCCACAACCTTGGTGAGATCTTCCCCAATAATATCTTAGAATGATCGATTAGAAGATTGCAATGTACCCATCTTGGCCTCGAGCTTTGTCCTTCCGAAACTAAAAGGTTTCTTTGTTTTCTTCGTCACTTGAAGCCTCCTTATAAATATTTTTATTTTATTCTTCTAATACTAGGTTGAGAGTGCATTCTAAGATGTCTCTCACTCTTTCCTCCTTATTTTGCTCTTTCTCAAAAAATTTACCGTTTCCTCCCTAATTTTAGTATTTTTTGAAAGCTTCTTTCCATCCTAACGTGAGAATTTTGTGATTCAATTGTAAATTCTATTGGCTTTCATCATAATATGAAAGAATTTTGTGTTTGTATTACTGTCCTTCAACCGTATTTCTCTAGATTTTTGCCTCCAATATACTTCTTCTCTAGCTAGGATTTTTGTTTATTGATTTAAAAGTTCTCTTTCCCTGTTAAAATATTTAAATTTCATCCCAAACTCCACCACCTTATTATTGATCTCACTTAACTATCCTTCTATTCACTCCTTCTCAATAAAAATGTTCTTGATATTTCCTTTGTTCCATTCTCTCGGCTGTGTTTTCACGAATATAAGTTTTCTTATCGACTGATACTTGTGTGATCCTTTGTGATTTGGTTATTTAGTCCACCATTATTAAATTTTACCTTTCATCCCCTTATCCCTTAGCCACATATTTTTTAACTTGAAGGGACATCTTGTTGGAGTCATATCCACTACAAAGGTTAGAGCTACTAGAAAATGGTATGATCTTGTTAAATTCAATATTTTTGATTCCACCATAGTTGCTACCTTCTCCCATTCTCTAGCCAATAAGTATCTATCAAGCCTCTCTATTATTATGCAAGTGAAGCTTCTCCTTCTATTGGTTTGTGTATATACTCCATTCTTCAGAACTATGTCTTGTAAGTTATTGTTATTGACAAAACTTATGAAATCCATTTGTACTTGTGTTGTTTTGGTTAAATCTCCTTGCTTTTCCAAGTTTGTTAGTGTAGCATTAAAATATATTCATAATATGATTTTATTCCCCTGTAAAGTGTATATGACATTGGTCAATTTATTCCAAAGTTCTTTTTTTGTAGATGTTTTTGTTGGCCAATAAATGTTGATCAAGAAAATATCCACTTAAATCTAGTGTACTTTGACATTGGTTAATTACCAATATTGGTTGTCTATGATTGTTTCCACTATTATCTAATTTGGATTCCATATTGTTCCAATACCCCTAGAGAATCCTTGTGCTTCCACAAAAATCGCCTTCCATTTTCTCCATTTCTCCATCAAGTTTGTTGCTTCTTCCTTTGTCAATTTAGTTTCTTGTAACATAACTACTTTTTCCTTGGTTTGATCAATTTGGCACTTGATCACACACCTTTTGTTAGGGAAATTAATGCTCCTAATATTCTATGTTATAGACCTTATTATGATCTGGGAAGGGATACTCCCTTCCATGACCTTAGCTTCATTTCCCCCTTCACATTCCCCACAATCTCCAACTTCTCTCTATTTGTCTTTCTACTCCTTTGTCCTTTCTCACCCAGTCTTGGTTTCCTTAGTTTTGACTACAATTGCTCAATCATTATTTCTTCCATAATTCCCTCCTCTTCCTCTTCAAATTCACTTCCTCCTTATGATCATGAGTTTAAAATTTCTCCATCTTCCTTCTCTTCCTTTCCCTCTACCTCATTGTTTTCCTCTACTTCAGGACCTTCTCCTAGTCAAAAACCTCTATAAATCAATTCCACCAGTTCTCTATCTTTTTTTTCCTTTTCTTTCATTGTTTCATGTTGTTGGATTAGGTTCGACATAGTTACCATGTCCCTCATTTCCTCTTTCTATACCTCCATGAATTGATTTTATTGCCATTAATTGGGCATGTCTCCCCGATCTCTTCATTTGCTTGTTATTTTTTCTTTTCTTTTGACAAGATCACGACATTGTCATCAATCCATATTTTTCCAAATTGATTAGCATTCCATGGGCTATAATTTTGGTCGTCTATGTTCCCTTTTTCACCTCCTTTATACTAACATTCCTCCTTCCCATATCTTTTTGATTTTCACTTTTAGGATATTTGTAGTTGATCCTCTCTTTCCACCTTTTTTTATCAAATACCCCACTTTGTTGTGATATTTATTTCATCAAGTATAATGGGCACTGGTTTGATGTTGATGCATAATAGAACATAAATTCTATAATTTCTATCCTCTAGATTTCCATCTGCCCTAATAAAGGACCCTAATTGATTTCCAATGTACCACAAAGTTTCCAAATCCTAATATTTTGAGGGAAAATCATATAGCTTTAACCATACAGGTATTTCCTCAATCAACCATCTTAGGGAGTTAAAGTTTGGTTCCCAAGCTTTGATAAACATCCTAGTTCCTCCCATCATGAAGGGGCCTATATTGAATATATTCCTTTTTAAGCTCCCATCTAGGCATTCTACCAAGTAAATTCCATTTATGAGTGATTTCAAATTTACCCTATTATCCTAGTTCTTGTCACACCATTTCCTTAATCTTTCCATAACAAACCATTCCCCACCCCATTTCATAAAAATAAAACTTTTTTCATCCTTGCAATTGATTTATCTAGGCTTTCATTATCCAAATAGATAAAGGAACATTTAGCAGGTGAATTGGAGTTTCTATTCTTACCTGGATGAAGGTCGTGTCCCTCCATTACTTGGTTTTCTTATTTATCCCAATCTACATCTCAATCTCCTCAATGCTCAAATCTCTGGTACCATCCTCTACCATCTATCTCCCCCTATTTGAATACTGATCTTGATTTCTCCATATGTCCTTGGGGCTCCTATCCATGGCAGCTCCCTAAATCCTCTATATCCCTTCTCTTGTTCCCTGAGCAATCCATACCAATTGTTTCGGGTGTTGGGGTTTACCTTCCATCCACCTTTTCATTCAACTACAAGACTATCCTTCCCTTTCATTGTTTTTCCAATCCTCGTTCCTTCCATCTCTTCTTTCCACCAATAGACCTTTTCCTCCATGATCTTTGTCATCCTCGAGGCTTCTATGATTTTAAGATCTTTTGTGGTCCCCAATCCCTACATCGAAGATCTTATTCTCCCTGCACGTGTGAGGGTAGAGGAAAATATTCATCTACCTAATCTACCTAAGCACCTATTTTTCGCTCCATTTTTTTAATACCAAGGATATTATTTGAATATTTATTTTAGATTACAAAATTTTTGAATAAAAAAAAAAAAGTAACTTAAAAATGATTGAATTTACATAAATGGTGACACAAATACCATCAAAGTTAATAATGATAACTTATCCACTTGATTTAAGCCTCTTTCCCCATCACTAACAATAAGTACCCTCATCACAGCTTAATCTCATTCTCACCAGACAAGTACAAATTCATACTAGATTAAAAATTTCTTGACCATAATTTAAAATGTAACATTATTAAAATAATTAAAAAATATCAAACTTGATACATAGCCTAATAAATCTCCAATAATTGGTTGTAGGATATCTCAAAAGGTTATTCCATGAGTACTACAATCTCTTCTATTATATCTGGAGCAATATGCATAGTAAAATAGACAAGAAATCAAATTGAAAAATAGGAAACATTAATTTCATATTTTTTATGCTCCCTTGATGGATGGGTCCTTTTGGATATTGTAAGGGGAAAATATGGAATGGATTATTGTTAATCAAATCCACACACAAATGAGATACAATTGCAAACAAGTTATAAATTTAAATAAAAGTTAATCAAATCGAAGACACAATTAAATCTAAAAACAAGAACAAACTTACCATCCCATTTTTGTCACATCTAAATTTCATTGCTTGCATTTGATAGTGTTGAGTTAATTGAAATATTTGAAAAAAATGGAATTTATCATTTAGTATTTATGGATTTGATAAATGCAATGATATATTTGAAAAAAATAATATCTTGCAATTTCATGATTTAAGATAATTATTTTATAAAGAGTATCGATTAAAGGTTATTGATAAAATGGGCAAGTGCAAGAATGTGTGTGTGCAAGAATAGGTTGAAGGAAAAGAACTTGATTGAGGCAGTGATGCTTAGCCGAATGACAATGGTAAGCAAGAATAGAATCTAGAATCTCACATACCACTGTAGACCATGGCATCTGCATTTGTTTGTAATTGATAAATATCATTTTTTATTGTGTGGAATCATAATTTGGTGAAATAAGCAATCCTGTCAAAGAAACAAATTTAGTGCATCCTTGTCTTATCCTGTCTATCTCAAAGTTTGATATAAAATGGTATTGGAAATTCATTCTATCATATAAAATTATCATAAGGAGAATGATTGTAATATTTATTCTTTTTGACAAACTTGAAAAATAGGCATTTGAATAAGGAAATGGAAAAAAATAAAAATAATATGTATGCTTGTGAATCCCTACATAGAAATAAAGATATGTATATACATAAATATACATACATATATATATGTGGGTAAAACCATATATATAAGTATATATATAAATGTATTACCATGGGGTTTAATAATGAATTCGTGCCTTAATTTGTAACTCCCATAATGAATGGGATAGGGCTGACCCCTCTCATGTTAGAAAGTAATAGGCAATGCTCAAAAATATAAGGGAGTGGGGGGCTAAGTGAAAGGAATATGGAAAAATAAAATTAAGAACACTATATCCAAAGATAACAAAGGAGATATTCTTGGTCAGAGGGGGATAATTAAAGTGAAAATATAGCAAAAAATAGGAGAAGATCAAGGAAAAAGATCGATAAAGAAGGAGAAAAATGAAAGAAGGGGAAGCTGTTGCTAATTTCTATCAAGGAAAAATCACCAAGAATTACACAAGGAGAGGTAATTCAAACCTATCTCAGATGTTCCTCTTTTGAGTCGAATGGTTAATCATTATTATGTTCTATTTTAAAATATTGTGTAATTCTTGTGCCCTTATCATGCATTTTTGTGGCTCTGTAATCTTGTATCTATCACTATTAGTCGACCCTATGTCAATTGGTGTTAGCTTATTTTGGGGCCAAGCCACCATGATGAGCTTGTTATTTGATATACCCAACATGTGCGGGTATCAGGTTAGACACCTGTGATGGGTTCCCACCCGCATGTTATATTTCCTTGTATTCATGGCCGTTCGACTTGATCATTTTTGTTACATTTCATTTATCAGGAAAAACTGTCTTATATATTCACTGTTTCTTATTGTCTTGTATGGTGTTCAACTTATACTGTTTCAACAATGCTCTATGAACATCTAACTTATGCTAGCCAAGCAATTTATATCATTTTGATACTCTATCTATTGGTGAATGACACACATCATTCATTTGGTATCATGTATGTCGCACCCACCATTTCAGTGTGGTAAATGTGGTGAATCGAACCTTGGTAAATACATGGGCCGAATGATGTACTCATTGTTTCTTTTAATTTATGAAATTTCACCACACTCTGTAAAATAAATAAGGTTAAGAACGATGCTATCATTTATCGAAAACCCTCAGTCGAACATTGCTAATGTTCCATGCATGATTGTAATGCTTGATGTTATTCTATGTTACCAGTGCATTGGCCATCTTAGGCCACAATTATATGAATCATTTGAATCATCATACAAGTGCCTATATATATGTATATATGTATATATATACATACATACATATTCACTACTATTTAAACCAGTGTTTTAAATCAGAGTTGAAGAATAACTATACTCTGTTTCTTATATATGTGAATATAAAGGGTGCTTTCATTGTATTATGGTCAAACTATGGAACAATAGATATCGGGCAAAATGAAGGAACTTTAAGATAAATGATATCATGTTATCCTTTACATGATAACATGCTTATCAATGCCCTTATGTAGAATATCATAATTGAACGAACATAGCAAGCAATAATACAGTGTTTTGGTTTTATTTTAAAATAAATATTAAGGTGGTGAATCTAAACTAAACAACAAATGGACATATTGGCCAGAAATAGAATGAATAAAGAACCTCATTTGTATTAGATTTAAGGGTACACATATTTTATTTAATATGTTGTTTCTCTAGAATTTATTACTTTGGATGTTGTAAATCAACCATGTTTCATTTTGACTTGTTCTTTAGTCCTTATGAAAGACAAGTGACCATGGAATTAATGCTTCTTTTGTATTTTAATTGAGACTAGTTGTTGTTGAAAGATTAAATGGAACATCTGAATGAAGTTGATACTTTTTTTTGAATATGGAAACCTATATGTAAGGAAGATTTTTCCCTTGAATATTCAGAAAGTATACACATATTCCAAACTATGTTTATTTTTTGGCATATATGTGTACATACATAGATACTTTATTTATGCATGTTCACATACGTGCGGTATATCTTTTGATTTTATCTTGAATTACTCATTGATTAAGATTGTTTAATTTCATTTGCAAAGGAAAGAACTGTAGAAATGGAATAGTGTTGAATTACAATATAAATCTTAATGGAAGATATTTAAAAAATGAATAGATGATTGGTTACACCAAAATTTAGAAAGAATACTTGTTGATGATATTGAAATAGAATGATACAAAAGTACTTGATAGACTGTAGCACACTAGAATATGATGCTAGTAGATGGTCTAGAAGGGAGGGATACCCTTTTGATATGATAAGCTTTTCTTCCATGAATGGGTACCAGAGAGTGTAGATTTGCTTTTCCAAATCTAATTTAAGCTGCATTTTATGCAGCACGAGCTTGGCTAAGCTTTGCAATCATTTTTTATCATGGAACAAACTATTTATTATTTATCCTCTCTCTGTTGTATTTTATTTACCTAACATGGAAATTGCAAGCTCTAATAGTAGATAGAAATGCATGCAGTTAGGCACACATAGATTCCACCTTGCAAACTGCATCTCTTGCTAAGTGTTCCGTGCAGGGTCAGGTATTCTTTGATAGACTGAAGAATTTTGGGGAAGCATTACTTCGTGGTTGGGTGGAAAAGCACCTCAACCATGTTCTCGTCCACCAATGGATGCGAGCTGTCACAAAATAATTTCAATGGAATTATATTTAATGTACTTGTATCATAATTATAATTATTGTATTGACTATGTGGCGATTGAATGCCAAGTCAAAGTTGTACATTGACTATTGACATTTGGAAATGAATATAATCAAATTTGTATTTATTTTTAATTATGGACATGAAATTTCTATGTTGGAAAATAGCTATGGGATTTATGTCAAATTTATATTCATAATGCCAATTATTAATTTATTGAGGAAATTTTTATTTGGGCATGTTACATTTGGTATCAGAGCTCAGGGTTCAACTCTAGGCCTATGAGTCCATGATGGTTGGATTAGGGGATAGTAGACCCTTAATTGGAATTGATTTACCTAGAGAATAATCAAATCTGAGTTGGTTAAAAGAAATGGGAAGGTCTAAGTCGGGAAGGAAGAAGGGAAAAACCATCAGGGAATCAAAGAAGCCAATTGATATCAAAGAGAATCCTAAATCTAAAGACCAACTCAAGATTCCTAATGATGAAAATCTAGCACACGCCCTCACACATCTCAAATTGGAGAGAGGAAAAATGACCGAGGAGTCCAAACAGACTCCTAAGACTAAGAAACCATTCACATTTAGAGATTGGCCAATAGGATGTGGACCTAATGCACCTCTATTAAGTAAGGAGGAGAAGGAGTGCATGCGCACACATCCTACCTCACCCAAGAGGGGAGATGTAAATTTAGATGAGGATCTAGAGGAATGTACTCTTTCTGATAACGAGGCAACTAATTAGCATGAAAAACTTTTGTAAATAAGGATTATCGTAAATCCATATTTAATATAAATAAATAATTTTTTTTCTTGTTGAACAAGAACACAAAACTTGAAGACTTATCTTGATGTGAATGAATGTGCATATCTATTTTAGATTACATGTTATGTATGTAGTATTGTGTAGATAAAATTGATTTAATGTAAAACCTTGTGTTAAGATACACTAAATATGATTGTGGTGCAGGTCGAGTGTGAGTCACTATGGTGACCACCAGACAAGAAGTGGGCATTAGCGGATAGGAAAATGGGCCAAACAAGAGGCTAGACCAAATATTGGAACTCTTGAACCAATAAGAATATCTAATGGACCATTTGGAATAAGAGGTTTGAGGGGTGTGAGAAGATCAAAATCTTAGGAATGAGGTACCCAACCAAGGAGAAGGGGGCCAAGGGGATCACAATCAGGGTTGAATTGAGGAAGAACTGGGGAAAGATCTTAAAAGGGTAGCACTGGATCAAAATTTGATGGAAAGGCCATCAAAGATGGAGCTGAGGCATGGATTATAGAGATGGAAAAATACTTTGTACTTTGTAACCTTTAATAATATCAAGTTTCCACAATCCATAATATTCTTTGCAATGATTTTTGGTTTTGATTATGAGAATTTTTGCATCGCTATCAGACCAAACACAGGCTGCTTGGGTTGCATATAAACTATCTCCAGAGAGACAGTTACTTGGTGGGACAACAAGAAGGTAGAGAGGATATTTCAGCTAGAGGAGATCACTTGGGAGTTTTTCCTCCAATCTTTTAGGAAGAGGTAGCTACCACAACTTTTCTTTGACAAGAAGATGATTGAATTTCAAAATCTGACCCAGGGTGACCTGATTGTAGTACAATACTAGGATAAGTTTACAAACTTGCTCAAATATGTTATCAATTTGATGAGCGTTTTTGGATTCAAAAATTTATATTAGGATTGAGACCCCATGCTAGAGCTGAGGTGGACCTCCACAATCCCCTTACCATGGCATAAGATTTTGAGAAGGATATTAAGAAAGAACAAAAGTTGCAATAATTGTCCAATCTTTGCAAGGGTTCAGACTTCAAGCCTCGACCTAGAAATAAAAAGTTTTGGAAGGGTGATGGATAGAAGGGAAATAAGTCTCATCAGATCAAAAATTTGAAAAGAGAAAGAAACCCTCTAGAAATAGAAGGTAACCAAGGCAGAAGGAATAACAGGGCTAATATGGGCAATGACAACTTTGATAGAAACCAAAGGAACTCTAAAGTGGACAAGTTTGGAGATCAAAAAGGACCACGTGACATGTGTTACACTTGTGGGGGAGACCATTATGAATCTAATTTCCCTCAAAATTCAAATTCACAAAAGGAAGGAAACCAATAGCAAACCTCGCAACACAGGATCCATGCGACAATAGATAATAGGTAAGCAAAGTACCAAGCTTCTCCAATATGATTGATAGGTAAGCTCTATGGCTGAACCATTTCTATTTTGATAGATACTAGAGCTATTGAGTGTTTCATAGATCCTAGAATGATTTCTAAGCTACCCATTAGACCTAGATATTTGACAAACTCATGGTCAATCTAGTATGGAAATGGAGTAGAGCGGGAAGTAGATTCATGTTTCTTTTGCAGCGAGTTGGAACTTCCCAAATTATTGGCCCAATTTGACCTTTATGTGGCACCCCCAGGGTCCTACGATGTAATCTTGGGAATCAAATGGTTAACTAAGCACAAAGTTATTATAAATCATGAGGATAAGATGGTGAGTTGTCTGAATGACTATGGATACCCGGTTGAGATTCATGGGATACAAAGACCCCTGGAGCTTAGGAAAATCTTAGCCATATGGATCAAGAGAGCTCAGAGGAAAGGTTGTGTCATATATGTTGTGAATGTTAATGAGCCTAACAATGAGAAACCATACCTAGATGATTATCCAATTCTTAAGGAATTTTGAGATGTATTTCCCAAAGATCTCATTGAGATGCCTTCGAAGTGAGAATTTGATTTCCCCATTGATTTAGTGCTGGGAGTTGAGCCTCAGTCTAAGGTCCCGTACAGGATGACCACCATCAAGCTTTATGAATTGAAAGCCTAGTTACAAGAGTTGTTGCGTAAAGGGCTTATTAGGCCTAATGTGTCACCTTGGGGAGCACCAATTATCTTTGTGAAAAATAAGGATGAAACCTTGCATCTTCTTATAGATTATTAGATGTTGAACAAGGCGACCATCAAAAATCGATATTCTCTCCTGAGGATCAACAAATTATTTGATCAAATGAAAGGAGTGTTAGTATTCTCAAAAATAGATCTTAGATCTGGATATCATCAGTTGAGAATAAAGGAATAAGATATTCGAAAGAATACTTTTTGAACTCGGTATGGGAATTACGAGTTCACTATTGTACCTTTTGGATTGACCAATGCACCCACAAATTTCATGAATCTTATGAACAGTGTGTTCTGAGACTGTTTGGATGACTTTTTTCCTAATATTTATAGATGAAATTTTGGTTTATTCCAAGTCTATTGAGGAACACGATCGACACTTAAGGATAGTATTACAATGTTTGAGGGGAAATAAGCTTTTTGGAAAGCTATCCAAGTGCTCATTTTATTAGGATAGGGTGCACTACCTAGGCCACATTATTTCAGCCAAGGGAGTCTCTATGGATACTGAGAAGATAAAAGCAATCATGGAGTGGTTGGTGTGTGGTTGTAAAATATGTATGATGTCAGTATAACCAAAGCAAACACACCTTCATGCAATGTATTATATAAAAGGAAATCTAAATAGAAAAAATAAAAGCTACAACTATCCTCTTAATTCATTCTATGGTTCTCTAATCTCAAGGACCCCTACAAATCATGCTCTCAGATCTTATTAGTGTTGCACATGAACCTACAAACATTGACAACTTAAGATATGAGAGGCTATGATGAAATCTATATGCCTATATTTTTGGATTTTCGATATTTGATGCTTGAAGACTAAATGATCCTATGATGAGATGATGTTAAAATCTAGATGCTGCTAAGATTGATGATGATAATCTAATGGAAATGCTACATGAAAGATGAAATGAACTAAGATATCCAAAACAAAATTTCCATTATAACTCTATATGAACTAAAATGCAAAACTAAGCTACAAAACTCTCCAAATTTCTCTCAAAATGCACTAAAATTCTGCAACATAAGCTTATCGAATTCTACTTGTTATGCAAATGTTTTAGCAATGAGTCTTATTTATAGATTTTCTAAGGCTCAAGGTGACGTGGTAACAATGGTTGGTCGGGATTGCGATCTTGCGACATCAACATTGGAGCATCAGGAGGTTAGAGGGAATCAGAGAGATGGTTCCCTTTAGCAAGACAATTTGCCAAGTGTTAAAGGAAATCATAGAGGAGGAGCCATGTGTCTCAACTAGTTCCAAATTAGTTGCAAAGTTGTTGAAGATATTTCATATTTTCCAATTTAGAAAATTCATTTTTGTGAGACACATGATGAGGTGGCAAGTGAGTTGGAGGTTGTTAGAGGAAATATGTAGAAATGTGCTTAAATTGAATTAAAAATTGAATTTAACTAGAGATGGTAAATTAGAAAGATGCAAAATTAATTTATTTGTGCATTTTAACCAATTTAAAAGAATATGATTTAGAGGCCAATTTGAATTTAAAAATTCAAATTTAAGTGGAAGAGGGAAAATTAATTAAATAACAAATTGGTTTAATTTGTCCATTTAATTAATTTAGGAAGAAAGTGAATTTTGGAAAAGAAGAATTAGAATATGAACCATATAAATAAATTTTACAATTTATTTATAATAGTAGAAGAATTAAGAATATTAATTAAGTGACAAGTATTTAATTAATCTATGCTCCATACCATTTTTGCGTGCATACATTTTTCCCCTCTTTGAAGTGATGTGCACAGTCGCATTGCTTCAAAGTTTTCCAATCGTGATGATAAATTTTTTGACATGCCCCAGACTTTGATTTTGCAGTGACGATGAAAGGATGCCCCCTCGGGAGATAAATCAGGGATTTTTGAATTTTTTTGATGAGTTAAATGATTTTTCATTGATATGCTGATGATCAACAAATTTGATAAGGATGACCTAATTTATCTCCCGAAAATGATGAAGAGTTCTGCCACATTATTGATTAATTGATGAAAAGACCCATTTAAAAAATTAAATAAAATGCCACAATAATTACCCCTTAATTAACCTTTAAAAGGTCAAAAAGAGTAAAAGATAGGTTCATTTGTAACTTGAGCATTTTGAAAATTGAAAGCTTGCAAAGAAAAGATGGACAAAATTCCATGCCACACACACAAATTCGAGTGAGGCCGTCGCCACCAACATCTAGCCACATACGGACCTCCGGTATGTACCCCGAAAACCTCTTTTTGAATTTCAAAATTTGAATTTTCTCGCTTAATTTTCATTTTCATTTTGAATTATTTTCACGTTTTAACACATAGGGATAGCGTTTTAGCACATAGGGTACCCGCTTTAGCGCATAGAGACCCTTTAGTAACGCATCCAGTTAAGTTAGGACCCTAAAATTAGGCTAGCACATCCGAAACCCGCTTCAACGTATTAAGTCAGTAGATTAGCGCATAGGGTTTTTAGCACATCCATATGATAGAGTCGCGCATAGGATTGATCAAGTAGCGCATCCAAGAAATAGTGCATCGGGATTCTGTTCCGAAGCATGCGATCCATTTTCTAGCGCATCCATGAAATGGTGCAACATGACTCTGTTCCAACGCATCCAATAGTTTTTCTAGCCCATCTGGTAAATCAATGCATAAAAACTTTATTTTAGCGCATCCAACCGAAATTGATGATTTTGATAAATTCCTCCTAGATTTTGATGATTGATGATCATGTCAGCCAATGATAGGATGATATTGATTGATAGATTGATCATCATCCTCATGATAGGCGAGGAACAATGAATAAGATAGGTTGATTGATTGACTGATTGATTGATGATCGTCCTCATGATAGGATAGATAGATTGATTGTTGATCATCCTCATGATTGGCGAGGAATGATGATAAGATAGATTGATGTTGATCGATCTCATGACAAATGGGAGTCGAGTAATAGAATAGGTGCTCCTTGAGATTTGATCAGAATCTCACGCGAGCTAATTTGATTAAATGATTTGTTGATTGATTGATTTGCTGACTTGATGCTTTAATTTTTATTCTAGGAGGGTGGCTTAGGGAACCTTTAGGTTTGCGAGCACTTTCCAGGGATATGGAAATGATCCCACAACTAACTCTGAAAGATCTTTCCATCATTGATCAGTGTGGTTTGACTCCATTGATTGACATGCCCCAATACCAGATTAACTGGGGGCTATTGCCAAGACTTGTAGAGAGGTGGCATAGTGACCGCAACACTTTTCATTTTTCGACGAGAGAGATGATAGTGACCCCAGAAGATGTTTACCGCATATTGAGGATACCAATTGTTGGGGAATTGGTTGTCTATGATCATGATGAGTAGGGGGCACAAATGCCATATGTATGATTTTTCACGATGATCAGTTTATCGGCTATGAGATTATGTGGCGAGAGTTGATTACTTCCGGGTGGGCTTTACCTTGCGTTTTAATTGGATTCATTGGAGGATTTCTCTACCCCTACCATAGGTCGAAGGGCTTCTCAGTGGGCTAGGGGTGGATTTTGGATAGCATAATTGCTCATGGTATGAGGTATGCTTGGGGATCATGCATGCTAACACATTTGTATCACGAATTGCATCGGGTGGTCTATCTTTGGGCAGGCAATCTTGCAATAGGTTGCACACTGTTATAGCTTTGGGCCTAGGAGCACATAGCTATCACACAACTAGTGGGAGACATGGATTGACCAATAGGATGACCATATGTTTTTGGATACACCAGACCACTTGTCCAACACAAGCTGGGCAAGTTGGAGTATTGGAGGCGGGTCTTGGATGATCTAGACATAGTGATCTAGCGGCCATATCTTGATTGTGAGGCTTGGGAAAAAGATGGTTCCGAGTTGCTATTTTATTTTTGTAGAAAATATCTGATTGGTCAGACACCATAAATTCTGGAGTGGTTTCTTTTTGGGAGGGTATAGAGATAGTATGACCACATTTAGGGGATGCCATAGGGTGTAGCACATTATGCTAGGCGCAGGCAGGATATACCAGAGTGGGGGACAATCCTCGATTATGATGTAACTTATACAAAGTACTACAACATGCAACTGATATATTGGCAGTACCATTTGAGGTTGTGGATGCCTAGATGACAATTGATTACGTTGAGTATTTTCAGACACACCCCTTTCCTCAGATTTCTAGTCCAAACAAGCCTGCACCAATTTTGGAGGTAGGGAGGAGAGTTGGGTTGGATGCACAGTCGAGAGGGGATGGCAATGGGGAGGAGGTAGAGGGGGAGGCTGGGGGTGATGGAGGTGATGATGGAGGGGATGGAGGAGGAGGGGGAGTTGGAGATGGGGGTTGTGATGGTGGAGGTGGAGGTGGTGGTGCACCAAACTTTGGGGTTATCCCCAAGAGGAGGAGATCAACACCAGGCGGGAAATGACCACTGATAGTTTGGATGCCTTCCTAGAGACAACAAGCACATATAGTCAGGTTATAGGGTCAAGTGCTGACACTGTAGGGCCAGATCTAGATGCTACAAACACAACTTGCCCAGACCTAGGCTCAAATTTAGGCATAATCTCCAACACATGTGTAGATTTAGGGGCAGATGGTGTAGCTACAGGCTCATGTAGCTATTCTTATTGTAGAGAGAGATGCTATGAGGAGGTAGGTGGCACAGGCAGTGGCATTGGTAGATCAGATTCAGACAACAACTCAGGGTACTGGTACTGTTGACTTGGTTAGAGAGCTTAGAGAGTCTGCTAAGGAGGCAGAATATTACAGAGGTAGGTACCATGAGGTCGTACTAGTAGAGCAACATGTCAGTTATGCCAGATCCAGATCCAGGTGCTCCCATTCTCACACCACTAGCAGAGGGGTCACACAACCACTTCCACCAGGCGGACCTCCACTAGGGCCAAGGACAACAAGTGTAGGACCATTAGGGGTAGGCGGTGTTGGACAAGGCCTGCCACATCAGGTGGAAACACTACATGATCCCATAGACATGCTTGATTTATTATACTTTGTTTTAGAGACTCGACTTTTGCCACATTTTTGATGTATTAGTTTCTTAGTTGATATCACTGTATACTTGACATGTTATTATGAGGTTATATGATATGCAATGACATTTGATGATCTATGTGCTGATGTTTTATTTTGGATGGATTCATTTAATTTATGTTCTATGTGATTATTCCATGTTCTATATGATTATGTTATGGATGCATGTATGGATGATGATGCATTGATTTTGATATGTTTATGAATGATGCATTTATGAGTTAGATTATATGGCTGCAAATGATATGAAATGTGTAATTTTTGTAATTTTTCATATGTATATATCGATGTATGGATGCAAATCTTTTTATTATGGAATGTAGATGGATGGTTATATGTATGGATATTGATGGTTTATGGATGCAAATGTGACACATGCAGATGTATGAATGCATGATGATATGAAATATAATGCACTTTTCTGTATTTTTGATATTTTCTATGAAAATATGTGAAATGGATTATGATTATGAATGCAAATGGATTATGATGTTAAATTAACTTATGATATTATTATAGATGATGACTGGATATATGGATGAATTATGGATGAATGAAAGAATGCATTTATTATGACCTTGATGTAATGATATGGACTATGAATGATGGTGGTATTATGCTTTATTTTTGGAAATTTTCAGATGCAAATATTATAATGAATATATGAATGATTTGTGATAGTGAATGTATGACATGGAATGGGAATGTCAATGCAAATGAATGATTTTTTGTTATGTCAAGTATACTCCATCCTATAGAAAGAAATAACATCAGCCTTGAGATTTACCAGCTTATAAAATTTATAATGCAAATGAAAACTAAAATGAATGCAATTCTATCTATGCAATGTTGTCATCTTATTCACTGTGCTTATTGTCATCATTGAGCGTTATATTATGTTGAAAGTTAGTACAAACATCGATGGGATAATTAAACCATGATGACCTGAGTACAACTTCCATACAACTTCCGTTGAGATTTGATAATGCAAGATAACACAAGCATCTAGGTATGATTAGACCAAGATGACCTGAGTATAACTTGTCTAAACAGACAAGAGTTAATCACATTTTTATGCAAATTTAGAATGTCATCAATGATACCTTGTAGAGCATGTCCCGCGATAATTTGCATAGTAGTAATGATTGAATAAAAAATAATAGACAAAGAAAAATATCATTCTTGGTCATAGTGCCTCTAGTTTGTGACATCATCGAAGTACTCCTGAGAAATGATAACAACAATCAAGATACATCAATTGAACTTTTGTGTTAAAGTTATCCAACCATGATTCAAAAGATGATTCTCCAGTGATGGGTTGATTTAATTTGGCTTGATGTTTGATTTGATTTGGATGATTGATTGACATTTGATGCTCAAATTTTGATGGTTATTGCGGTTGTTGCTTTTTGATGTTGCGGTTTGCTGATTGTTTGCCCGTTGATTTAAGCTCAACGAAGATTTTGACCCCAGTGAGATTAGGATTTCGCCCCTAGTGAGAACAAACCAAATTTATTATGGATATATACAACAAAAACCAAGCCAGGGTGGGACAAACGCATTAGCCAAATATGAACATGAAGCTCATTGCAAGATAGGTGTGAATGCGCAGGGATGGCAGAAGCGGACTATCAACACACGCTCGAATAGACAGAGAAGCCGACCTATCATAAATAGCACCTGTTTACCAAGTTTTCACCATGTGTTTTTATTGCACTTTTCAGATTTTATGATTTTTATGCAGTTACCAAGATGCCTATTTGCTAGGTTTTCATCAAGGCAACCATTTTTTTGATTTTTTTTGATTTTTTGTATTTTTTCTCTTTTTGTTTTTTTGATCTTTTTAAATTTTTTTTTTTTTTTATCTTTTCGATTTTTATGTTGTCACCAAGACGCTTGTTTGGTAGGTTTTCATCAGGGTGACTGGTCATTTTTTTCACGACTTTTTCTACTTTTTAAGGTTTTTTAAAGACTTTTTCTGCTTTTTAAGATTTTTTCAAGACTTTTTCTGCTTTTTAGGATTTTTTAGGACTTTTTCTGTTTTTTAGGATTTTTTCAAGACTTTTAACATGCAGTAGATGCATTAGGTGTAGAAATTTTTCAGATGAATGTTGTTCATTGGTTCTTCAAACAGATCCCCCTCTGGTGTAGATAATTGACATGCCCCTGATCCAAAGACTGATACCACAACAAAAGGACCTAACCAGTTAGGTTCAAATTTCCTTTTATTTTCCCGGTCCTATTGATTACGGGGATTTTTATTTTAGTACTAGATCACCTACTTGAAATTTCCTAGGTTTAACTTTATGATTGTAGCTTCTGGACATTCTCTGTTGATATACTTTCAGGTGATCTATTGCTAGCTGATGACATTCATCCAACAAATCCAGCTCCTGTAGTTTAGGCACACGATAATCTTTATTTGTAATAAGACCTTTTAAGGATACCCGAAGTGATGGTATCTCAACCTCGATGGGTAATACTGCATCATATCAATATACAAGTGCATATGGTGTGGCTCCAATGGGTGTTCAGATTCTTGTACGATAGGCCCACAAAGTAAGGTTCAGTTGAACATACCATTCACGTCCAACATCGTTGACAATTTTCTTTAAGATTTTTAGGATTGTTTTGTTTGAGGCCTCAACTTGGCCATTCCCTTGAGGGTAGTAGGGTGTAGAAAACCGATGCTGGATATGAAAATTTTCATAGAGTTCTTGTACATCTTGATTCTTGAAAGGTCTTCCATTGTCAGCGACAATGGATTGAGGGATACCATACCTACAGATGATATAGTTTAGGATGAACAATGATATTTTCTTCCTTGTGATGGTGATTAGAGGCACAACTTCAACCCACTTCATGAAATACTCTATGGCTATGATAATGAACTTGTGTCCATTGGATGAGGGTGGGTGAATTTTACCCACAAGATCCTTTGGATGAGGGTGGATCTGGCATTTCCGACATGTCTTAACAAATTGAAAGGCTTCTTTCTTCATAGTCGGCCAGTAATATCCCAGATGAAGGAGTTTCTTGGCAAGGGTTAAACCACTTGAATGAGTTTTGCAAATACCCTCATGGACTTCACGTAAATTTGTTTTAGACTCGTCGCTTTCGAGACATCGCAAAAGAGTTCCAGCAAGACCTCGACAATAAAGTACATCCACTATAAGGGTATGACAGGCAGATTGGCAGATGAATTTTTGTTTTTGTTTGTGGGAAAGATTGGGAGGAAGAATATCATCTTTTAGGTAAGCATAGATCTTTCCGTAGATGGAGGTATTAGCATCGTCTAGGTGGAAAATAAGTTTGGATTCCAAGTCATCATAGGCAGGGGTAAATAGTTGCTCCACCATGAACTCATAACATCCACATTTTTCTATAATCTACAACAAAGAAGCAATAGTAGCCATAGCATTGGCAACTTTGTTGTCACTCCTTGGGATTTGACCAAATTTGATGTTGACAAATTACTTCTTGAAGTCATCAATCATTCTCTTGTCATCTTTGGTTTGATAATCATTGTTAACTTGATTGATGACTAGTTGTGAATCCCCATAAACTTGGAGCTCTATAATTTTCCATTCCACAACTATCTTGATTCTGATGATGAGTGCTTCATATTTGAATATGTTTTTGGTGCAAGGAAACATCAAGCGATAGGATTTTGGAATGGTTTTCCCTAGGGGAGTGATGAATAGGATTCCTGCTCTTGATCCACGCTGAATGAAGGAACCATCAAAGTATAACACCCATTGTTTTGTTGTTACTATCAGGACATCTGTATCTAGAAATTCAATATGGAGGGGATGATCATCATGAATTGGTGCCTCATCTAGTTGATTAGTGATGGATTTCCCTTTGATAGCTTTTTTGTCGACATATTGGATGTCAAATTCACTGAGTACCATTACCCACTTGGACAATCTTCCTATCAGATTTGGTTTTCTTAGGAGATACTTTAGTGGATCTATCCTGGCTATGAGCTTGACTATATGAGTCAACATATAGTGTCGCAATTATGGGGTAGCAAACACTATATCTAGATAAGCTTTCTTAATGGAGTTATAATTGATCTCATATCCATTCAAGGTTCTACTGATGTAATAAATTGCTCTCTCCTTCCTCGTTGAATCTTCCTGTGCCAACAAGCTCCCAATGATTGGTTAGTAGTGGTGATGTACAATAAAAGAGGTTTCCCTTCTGCTGGAGGTGCTAGAACTGGTGGAATCATTAGTTATTTTTTTAGTTGGTTGAAACCTACTTCAAACTTCTTGTCCCATCGAAAAGAAACATTATTATTCAAGAGATGAGTGAAAGGATGAGTCTTGTTAGCTAGTTGTGAGATGAATCTTCTGATTGATTTGAATTTGCCTTGGAGGGATCTTAACTGACTGATGTTTTTCAGGGGAGGCATCTCCATTATAGCTTTCACCTTTGCAGGGTCTACTTCAATACCTTTCTTTGACACTATATATCCAAGTAGCTTTGCTGACATTACCCCAAATACACATTTCTTTTGATTGAGGTGAACATTAAACTTCTCCAAGTAAGTGAATAGCTTGTCTAATATCTCCAGATGTTCTTCTCTAGTGTAGGATTTTTCCAACAAGTCATCCAAATAGTCTTCCATGAAAGTATGCATCATGTCGTGGAAGATGGTTGTCATAGCTCTTTGGTATGTGGCCCCTGCAATTTTTAGCTTGAAGGGCATGACATTCCAATAGAAGGTTCCCCATGGGAAAGTGAAGGTTGTCTTATCTTGATCTTCAGGAGCTCTCTTAATTTGGTTATATCTAGAAAAGCCGTCCATTAGTGATAACATGCCATGTCCTACTATTAAGTCCACAATGATGTCTATGCTAGGCAAGGGGAAATCATCTTTTGGGAAAGCCTTGTTGAGATCTCTAAATTTGGTGCAAATCCTTATGCTACCATTAGGTTTCAAAACAAGCACAATGTTTGATATCCATTCTCCATAGTCAATAGACCCGATGAATCTGACATCCAATAACTTCTTTAGTTCAACCTTCACCAATAGGGCAATGTGCAGATGCATTTTTCTCAACTTTTGTTTGTCTGGTTTGAGCTCTAGATCTATCCTTGGCATGTCTGCGTATGACCAAGAAAATTTGACTTGTCGCTCTTCAAAGAACTTGGGATATGTGTAGGATCATCATGGAAAAAATAGGCCCTTAAGTGGCAATGAAAATTTAGAAAATCAGAGTTAGGCAAATTGACATAAAAATTTGAATAAGTTATCTATATTATTTCGAAAATATGTAAGAATAGAATCTATATAAAATTGAATATAGTTTCTAAACTACTAGGTTTATTTAAAAAAAAATCTATTTGGTGAAAATTTGAAATTTCAATGCAGTAGTACTTAAATTTCGGGGAAAAAAGAAGAAGTAGGTGTTTGTCTAACCACCCTAACCACAATAAAATGATAATATTTTTTATAATATTTTAGATATAAGTAGAGGACTCATGTCCCGATGTGATGCATATTTTCTTATAATTTTTTTCCAAGTAAATAATTAATTATGAATTTTTTATTACAACTTTTAAAAAATATAAAAACTCGTATGTCAAAATTTCATGAAATTAATTAATTTTTTTTTTAATCCTATAGTATGTGAAGCATAGAATGTGACACATTTTTTGAATTCAAAAAATTTGATATTGTTTGAAAGCTATAGATGTTTTTCAATCAGCCTATCAATCAGGACATTAGTTGTAATTGAAATAGAAAATAAATAATAAATATTTATTAATTCAAAGTAAACCATAATTTATATTGGTGGAAAGCTGAGAATATCCTTTAAAAACCCTTTTCGTTTCATCAATTTTTGGGTAAAAAAAATTCGTCAACCACATGGGCCATCGAATCACTTACATATCGCCACTTTTTGGCCCATCATGATCTTGCACATACCCCTTGATAAAGTTGGGCTTTTATATTTCTATCAATGATTCTGCCAGATGAAGAGTTCTTACAGTTTCCACACTACCGACATTGATAGACTGTGTTGGTTTGATTAGGAATTTTGATCTCTCCTGGAAGTGCTCTGGGAGAGTGTCAAATTTCCCATCCTTTGGCACCTCAAAGAGGTTTTCACCATCAGATGCACTCTTTATTTTTACTCCTTGATCTCATACTACCATGGAATGGTTTTCACCATCAAATCTTTCTTTTGTTTCATTTGTTTTGTAGCTAGGAAACTTGAAACTCTCTTGTTGTGAAGCTCCACTATGATGTTCAATGGTGGAGACTATTTCGGGATTAACAACACAGAGGAAATTTACGATGCCTCATCGTTTGAAAAGTTGGGGATATTGATAGGTTTAGTTTGGTCCCAATCTATTAGTTCAGGATGCAGTAATGGTAGGGTGTCGTCAGATGGGTTCAAGTAAGATGTCGTAAGTTTCCTAATGGTAATGTTGTCATCAAATAATACTATGGCCAAGTCGAGGTCTATAATGCTACTCTCTTTAGAGTGGTCCATCTTGCTATGAGTTTGATCATCTTCACTTGAACCATCGATATCATGCGATCCTAATTCAAGTGGTCTAAATCTCGAGCCTTGTCCCTCCTTGAGTGTGGAAGTATAATTATGTATCACATCAACATCCTTGTCATGACATGATTCTTCTAAAAATGAATCCCACTCATATTTATTAGAATCTGTTTCATAGTGGTCACTCGCTTGGAGCTGTAGGATCCGTTCAACAACTTTCTGCTTTGGGTCCTCTTTTGTTTCTTCATCTTTTTGATGTTCTTTGTATCCTAACCATGTTTTGTCTTTAGGATTGGTTATGATGGGTTGGATAGGTTGTATGATACCCTCTTTTCTTTTTCCAATAGGTCCCTGTCCTTCATATCCCATCTTCTCCAAGATTGAGAATCTTTTTCCATACTGCGTGGTTTGGACATTTTCTGTTGCAGCTTGAGAATCAGTTTCATCTTTGTAGAGCCAATTCAAAACAACTTTGTCTTTATATTCCTCAGCTTGGGTGCCTACTTTTATGAATTGACCATCAAAAAGTGTGACTGGTTGTGAGGATGTTTAGGATGAGGTTGATGGGTGACCATAGGATTTTGGTGACATTAATTGTGATAGGCAGAGGGACTGTTCAATCACAATGGAGTGCTCACTGAAACCTTAGTCTTTGACTTGGAATTTCTCTTCAAATTGTTTGGCCATGGTATTAAGCTAGGCTTCAAAATTGGTGGATGCAAAAGGGCTAGGTTCTTCCTTTTTCTTTGACTATTTGGATGATGAACTTGACTGATTTCCTTCATGGGAGGATATGGCTAAAGGATTAGCTTGACTAGAACTATTGGAGATATCAGAAGTGGAATTAGGAGCTTCATGATTATGAGGCACAAATACATCCTGGACGACCTTAAGGGCATTGCATTGTTGAGGGATATTTGAATAAACAAGAATAGTGATTTCTTGGCCATTACAGGGAAACTTCAAGCACTGATGATATGTTGAGGGTACAACCTACATTTCATGGATCCATGGACGACCCAAGAGTATGTTATTTGTCAAATCCTTATCCAAAACTTGACAAACCACATTTTTCTAAATTGGCCCCACCTAAATGGGCAATATAATCAAGCCTTTTGAAGCTCTCTCTTCATCATCATATGCTTTGATAGTGATCTTCTTTCTTGGATCTATTGCATTTTCAGAGAACCGTAGTGCACAGACAAGTTTTAAAGTATAGATATTAAGTCCATCTCCTCCATCTATAAGGACGTGCTTGACATGACTTTTATGGATTAGAACTTCGATATGAAGGGCTGCATTATGAGGATGGGTGAGAGATACATCATCATTTTCTAAAAAGGATAAGCAGTGAGGTGCAACTAGATGTCCCACCATAGCTTAGAAAGCACAGAATTCCAGATCATTCGACACTGTTGTATCGACCAGGGCCTTTTCTAGAATCTCCTTGTGAGCGAGAGAGATTTTAAGGAGCTCCAATATTGATATTTGCACAAGAATTTTCTGGAGCTGATCGACAATGTTGCATTGATGGGATGTAGCAACATGCAGTTTGTAAGCACTGCCCTTTAAAAAATATTTGGTTTGAGCCCTTGTGGTCACATTTACAACACACTATCTTGTTTTCCATTGATTTTGATGACATTAACTTGATTATCTGTTACAACCATGTCTTGTAGGATATCGAGGACTTGGTTAGATAGGATTTTGGTGTTGTTGATTGGTTGCAATAGGATCTGGTGAGTTATTGATGTCATTTGTGTGATTCCCAATGTCAGAGATATGATAAATGGTGGTATCATGGACATAATTCACATTTTTTCCTTTGTCGTTACTATTAGAGGATTCTCATTTGTCATAATTTGGCAGGGTTTTTTTGAATACCCCATGGTCAATGTTTGTTTGAGGCTCCTTGATTCTTATGATTTTACTGTCAATAAAATCTTGTATCTTATGCTTCAATTGCATGCAACTACTGGTGAGGTGACCTTTACATTGATGAAACTCACAATAATGGGATTCATTCCACCAAGATGATTTTACTTTGGGTTCAAAACCTCGAGTGTCAGGTAGAGTGATGAGATATTCTGCATTAAGTTCTCTCAAGGCAGATTCATGTGATTGACCCAAAGGCGTAAAATTTTTGTGGTTGTTTGATGTTTGATGTTTGTTTGTGGGCACCAATTTATGTGTGGTTGTAAGATATTTGTGATGTCAATATAACCAAAGCAAACACACCTTCATGCAATGTATTATATAAAAGGAAATCTAAATAGCAGAAACAAAAGCTACAACTATCCTCTTAATTCATTCCATGGCTGTCTAATCTCAAGGACCCCTGCAAATCATGCTCTCAGATCTTATTAGTGTTGCACATGAACCTACAAATATTGAAAACTTAAGATACAAGAGGCTATGATGAAATCTACATGCCTATATTTTTGGATTTTCAATATTTGATGCTTGAAGACTAAATGATCCTATGATGAGATAATGTTAAAATCTAGATGCTGCTAAGATTGACGATAATAATCTAATGGAAATGCTACATGAAAGATGAAATGAACTAAGCTATCCAAAACAAAATTTCCATTATAACTCTATATGAACTAAAATGCAAAACTAAGCTACAAAACTCTCCAAATTTGTTTCAAAATACACTAAAATTCTGCAACATAAGCTTATCAAATTCTACTTGTTATGCAAATGTTTTAGCAATGAGTCTTATTTATATATTTTCTAAGGCTCAAGGTGATGTGACAACAATGGATGGTAAGGATTGGGATCCTGTGACATCAACATTGGAGCATCAAGAGGTTAGAAGGAATCAGAGAGATGGTTCCCTTTAGCAAGACAATTTTCCAAGTGTTAAAGGAAATCACAGGGAAGGAGGAGCCATGTGTCTCAGCTAGTTCCAAATTAGCTGCAAATTTGTTGAAGATATTTCATATTTTCCAATTTAGAAAATTCATTTTTGTGAGACACATGATGAGGTGGTAGGTGAGTTGGAGGTTGTTAGAGGAAATATGTAGAAATGTGCTTAAATTGAATTAAAAATTTAATTTAACTAGAGATTGTAAATTAGAAAGATACAAAATTAATTTATTTGTGAATTTTAACCAATTTAAGAAGAATATGATTTAGAGGCCAATTTGAATTTAAAAATTCAAATTTAAGTGGAAGAGGGAAAACTAATTAAATAACAAATTGATTTAATTTGTCCATTTAATTAATTTAGGAAGAAAGTGAATTTTGGAAAAGAAGAATTAGAATATGAACCATATAAATAAATTTTGCAATTTATTTATAATAGTAGAAGAATTAAGAATATTAATTAAATAGCAAGTATTTAATTAATCTATGCTCCAGACCATTTTTGTGTGCATACAACCGACACCTCAAAGTGTGATGGAGGTGTGAAGCTTTATGGGCCTTGCCGAGTATTACAAAAAACAATGTGCAAGGGTTTTCTTAGATTGCAACCTTGATAACATCTCTCCAAAAGCAAGGAAAGAGGTTTGAGTGGACTGAGAAGTATGAACAAGCTTTCCAAATCCTAAAGAAGAAGTTCACAACAACCCTAGTGCTGACTATACTCGATCCCAATGGTCAATTCTCAGTGATCACGGATGCTTCGGGAGACAATGTAGGAGCAATATTAATGCAAGATGGGAAAGTGGTGGTGTATGAGTCCAGGAAGTTGAAACAACACAAAGCAAATTACAGACCACATGTGCTGTGGAATTAGTAGCTACAGTGTATGCCTTACAAATGTGGAGGCATTATCTTTTGGGAAAGTTGTTTGAGCTCCAAACAAATCATTTCAGATTGAGATACATCTTCACTCAACCAAACCTCAATGCATGACAAAGGAGATGGCTAGAATTCCTTGGCAAGTATAACTTCAAAATTGAGTACATATAAAAGGAAAGGAAAATAAAGTGGCAAATTCTCTTAGTAGAAGAAGACATCTGACAGTTATTACCTCTACTAGGTCCAATTTAAGGCAGTAGGTGATGCAACACTTACAAGGAGATGAGCATTATGAGAGGGTGAAAAATACTATAGAAGAGAATCTGATAGACCATCGATTCGACGGGAATGAGTTTGAATTGGATGGTATCTTAAGATACTAGAGGTAAATGTATATTTTAAATTCTGGAGAGCTTAAGAAGCTGGTCCTAGAAGAAGTCCACAATGCACTATATTTAAGACACCCCAAAGTTACAAAGATGATCATAGGATTGAAAACCTTGCATTATTGGTCGAAACTCAAGTTCAAGACG
Source organism: Sequoiadendron giganteum (assembly GCA_007115665.2). Lineage (NCBI taxonomy): Eukaryota > Viridiplantae > Streptophyta > Pinopsida > Cupressales > Cupressaceae > Sequoiadendron > Sequoiadendron giganteum. The sequence goes on from CM021102.1 coordinate 831,376,807, forward strand.
TAGTCTAATACATAGCCAAATGCTTGGAGTGTTAGTGAGTTAAGGTCAAGCTCATGCATCCAACATGGCTCCTTTACCCTCTTGATATACTTGAGTACAAATGACAAGTGATCAACATGGAATTTGTACAGGGGTTGCCTCTAAGCAAGAACAAACATGATGTCATTCTGGTAGTAGTCGATAAGTTGAATAAGGTGGCACATTTTATTCTAGGGAATCTTAAGGATGGATCCTCGACCTTGGCCAAGAAATTTTTCCAAGAGATCTCCACTTATGTGGAGTGCCAGAGACCATTATATCTGATAGAGATACACAAATGAAATCAAGGTTCTTGACAACCTTGAATGTAGCATTAGGGACAACTAAATTTTAGTTTAGCCTACCATTGTTAGACTGATAGGAAAAATGAGAGAGTGAATCAAGTAGTAGATCTCCTTCGGATGTACTGTATGGATCAATAGTATAAATGAGAAGAGTATCTACCACTGGTAGGATTTTATTATAAAAATTCCCATCATGCATCCTTAGGTATGACACCTTTCGAGGCCCTGTATGGGAAAAAGTGTCATACTCCCATAAGTCATGACAAGTTGGAAGACAAGATCATAATGGGTCCTGAAATGCTAAAAGAGATGGAAGAGTAGATGAGACTCATCAAGAACAGACTAAATGAGGTGAAAAATAGGAAAAAGAGCTATGCCGATAAAAATAGAACCTTTAGACAATTTTCAATTAGGGACAAGGTATTTTGAAGAGTCAAGCCGCATAAGAGCTCTATTACCTTTAGAAAATCATCCAAGTTGGCTTGGAGATACGTGGGCCCGTTTGATGTGTTGGAAGTAATCAACCCAGTTGCATACATACTTGCTCTACCACCTAATCTAGCTCAACTCCATAATGTGTTTCATTTTTCTTTGCTTAAGCCATACCACCAAAATGCATCTCATATAATTGATTGGCATTATTTATAGGTGAAGGATCTAGGAGTGGTGCTGGTGGAGCCCATTAGAATTATGGATAGACACAACATCAGTTGTGAAAAAGAGAGTTCAATATAAGGTCCAATGGGATCGGTATTCTATGGAAAATGCTACATGGGAGGATGCAGAGGAGATAGAACAATCCTTTCCTCATTTTCTTTCTTGGATAGACCAATGATTATTTGCTTTATATTGTTGCTTACTATTTTGGATTTATATGTTATGATGTTTTGGCTTGGAAACATTATGGATTGATGCTGAAATGAACATTGTGAATTGATTTTTTTTTATTAGACACCGGGACGATGTCTCTTTCTAGTGGGGAAGGATGTCACATCTCAATTTCATTTCTTGCATTTGATAATGTTGAATTAATTGAAATGTTTGAAAAAATGGAATTTATCATCTAGTAATTATGGATTTGATAAATGCAATGATATATTTAAAAAAAATGAATATCTTGCAATTTCATGATTTAAGAGAATTATTTCATAAAGATTATCGGTTAAAGGTTATTGATAAAATGGGAAAGTGCAAGAATGTGTGTGTGCAGGAATAGGTTGAAGGACAAGAACTTGATTGAGGTAGGGATGCTTAGCCAGATGACAATGGTAAGCAAGAATGGAATTTGGAATCTCACACACCATAGTAGACCATGACATCTACTTTTTTTTTATAATTGATAAATATCATTTTTTATTGTGTGGAATCATAATTTGGTGAAATAAGCAGTCTTGTCAAAGAAACGAATTTAGTGCATCCTTGTCTTACCTTGTCTATCTCAAAGTTTGATATAAAATGGTATTGGAAATGCATTCTAGATCATATGCAATTATCATAGGGAGATCAATTGTATTATTTTTTCTTTTTGAAAAGCTTGAAAATAGGCTTTTGAATAAGGAAATTGAATAAAATAAAATAATATGTATTCTTGTGAATCCCAACATAGAAATAAAGATATGTATATACATAAATATATGTATATGTATGCGGGTGAAACCATATATATAAATTTATTATCATGGGTTTTAATAATGAATTCATGCCTTAATTTATAACTCCCATAATGAATGGGATAGGGGCCAACCCCTCTCATGTTAGAAATTAGTAGACAATGCTCAAAAATATAGGGGAGTGGGCGACTAAGTGAAAGGAATATGGAAAAAGAAAATTAAGACCAGTATCTCCAAAGATAGAAAAGGAGATATTCTTGGTTAGAGGGGGTGAATTGAAGAGACAATCTAGCAAAAAAGGGGCTAAGATCGTGGAAAAATATTGACAAAGAAGGAGAAAAATGAAAGAAGGGGAAGCCGTTGCTAATTTTTATCAAGAAAAAATCACCAAGAATCGCACAAGGAGAGGTAATTCGAACCTATCTCAGATGTTTCTCTTTTGATTCGAATGGTTAATCATTCTTATGTACTATTTTGAAATATTGTGTAGTTATTGTGCACTTATTATGCATTTTCATGCCTCTTTTAATCTTGTATCTGTCACCATGATGAGATTGTTATTTGATATACCCAGCATGCACACATATTGGGTTAGACACCCGTGATGGGTTCCCACTACATGCTATATTTCCTTGTAGTCATGGACATTTGACTCGACCATTGTTGTTACATTTCATTTGTTAGGATTTTTTTTGTCTTGTATATTCATTATTGCTTATCATGTTGTATGGTGTTTGACTTATATTGTTTCAACAACACTTTGTGAGCATCTGGCTTATGCTAGCTGAGTGATTTATATCATTTTGATACTTTTTCTATTAGTGAATGACATGCATCATTCATTTGATATCATGTATGTCGCACCCACCATTTTGGTGTGGTAAATGTGGCAACTCGAACCCTACTAAATGCATGGGCTGAACAATGTACTCATCATATATTTTAATTTATAAAATTTCAGCATACTCTATAAAAGAAAGAAGGTTAAGAATGATTCTATCGTTCATTGGAAACCCTTAGTCAAACATTGCTAACATTCCATGCATGATAGTAATTATGCTTGATGTTATTCTATGTTACCAATACATTGGCCATCTCAAGTTGTGATTTTATGAATCATTTGAATCATCATATGTGTGCCTATATATACATGTTCACTGCCATTTAAACTAGTGTTTTAAATTAGAGTCAAAGAAAGACTATGTACTTTGTTTCTTATAGCTGTGAATATAAAGGGTGCTTTCATTGTATTGTCAGTCGAACCATGGTGCAATAGGTATCAGGTAAAATGAAGGAACTTTAAGATAAGCGATATGCTTATTGGCACCCTTATGTGGAATATCATAATTGAAGGAACAAAGCAACCAATATTACAGTGTTTTGATTTTCTTTTAAAATAAATATTAAGGTGTTGAATCTAAACTAAACAACAAATGGACATATTGGCCAGAAATAGAATGAATATAGAACCTCTTTTGTATTAGATTGAAGGGTACATATTTTCTATTTAAAATTTGTTGTTTCTCTAGAGTTGATTACTCTGGATGTTGTAAATCAACCATGTTTCATTTTGAGTTGTTCTCTAGTCCTTATGAAAGACAAGTGACTGTGGAATTTGTAGACATGCAAAATTGACATCATGCATTAATCATATTTAATCATATTCGCCTATCAATTAAATAAATAAAGTTTATTTGATTTATCTCCTAAGGTTATCACACTTAATTAAATAAATCAAATTATTTAATTAATCTCCTAAAGTTCTTCCATTTAATTAAATAAACCCAAATGTTTAATTAAATATCTAAATATTCTTTATCTTCTCATTCGATTTAAATAAATCCAAAAAGTTAAGTTGAATGTCACAATAACCTAATCATTAGCTTAATTAATCAAATCCATGATTAAAACTAAGCCTAATCCATGTCCCATCCTCTAGCTTTTCCCACTTGCACAATAAATCATTTATTTTGATTTATTAAATCTTCATTTTCTCTCAACAAAGCATAAAAGTGGAATATTCCTCCATTTGAAATCTCCCCCCAAATGAGACATGTCCTTCCAACAAGGAATTTATTTCATCTTACAAGTCCTTTTACCTTGAGCCAAGTGGCCATAACTCCATTTGACTCTCCCCCCACCTTGTTATTTCACTAATTTTAAATTTGAAATAATGGCGTTTATGAGCACATTCATCAAAACTTGCACATCCTTGGCCCATTCACATGATGACAAGTGGCTTCTTCATATTGGTTGAGTATTAGTCCCACATTCCTCAACTTTTCCTCTTATTCTCTTAAATTCTTCTATAAATGCAAGGTTTTTTTCGTTCATTTTCATCCACAATTTGAGAAAAGTTACTCTCTTCACATTGAGAGCTAATTTTATCCACTTCATAGCATACCATCTTAAAGGAATTTTTATCATTGAGCTTGTCAAGGATTGGGAAAGGGTTCCTTTACATGTCAAAGGTGCACCAATCCAATATGGAATAGGTATGATTCATGTTTTTGCATATGCTTTTGTTTAGGTTGTCTTGTTCTCGTTAGTTGCATTGTTTAACATGATTAATATTTCATAGGGATGTTGAGTTTGTTGATTTAAACTAGCTTATGCTAACATGTGGGATAGTTTAAATCTCTCTTGCAGATTTTGGTATCTACATTATGGCGCTAGAAGGAGGGCATGAGTCTGCATTCTTGTTTGTTTGCACAATCTATTTCATGAGTCTGCATGTTTAAAGGTATTTTATCCACTCGATTCATATGTGTAGTTTTTTTTTTTTTTTTTTGGATAAGCATTCAAAGATTACATGCTTTATAGTTGACTTGCAAATACAAATGGGCATATTTATTCATATGTTTATATACATGATTTGCATTCAAGGGGATTTTGAGCACAGTCAATAATTTTTTTTTAACTTCATACGAAGATGTAGGATGCCCTTGCATGTTTAAATACAGTACATCTTGTAGCCTTTCTTCAGATTTCTTACCGAATTAAATTTGGAGGATAATGTCTATCAATATTCTAGTGGAATCACTACATTTATCAATGTTCTTAGTGGAGTTGTTGGTATCATTGCATATATTAATTCATGCTGTACATATATTTGTTTGCTGACAGTAGAATCTTTATTTGCTACAAATATCGATTCATGATTTAATTGTTACTCAGACTTACATTTTCAGCCTTCTGAACGTTTGAATGAGCATTTGCTGTTTGCTGTTTGCTGAAGGAGTTTGACTGGCATTTTCCTCACCTTGGCTTTCACGGCATGATTGATAGCCACTTCTTCACCAGAAGCACGCACTCATTTCTGAAAGTCCCCCTCTTCATTTTCTACATTTACATCCATATCTTCATTATATAAAGGGCATTTCTTGTTTGTTCGCATGTGCCCTGACTGCCCACATGCACCACAAATGAAGCCCTCTCTCACTAGTTTACCCTTTGGTCTTGTGAACTTCTAAGTCTTTTTTTTAGCATCTTTGGTTGGGACACTCTTTTTCTTATGAACCAATCCCTTTGAAATTGCATTATTTCCACTAGTTTTCTTTCCTTTCTGTGATGCATTCTTTCTAGCAAAATATTGTTCCACCTCTTTTGGATCAGTAATCAGAACCTCTCTTGTTTTTACCGTGCCATCTTGTTTCTTTGTGTGAATAATGCACTTGAATACCTTCTTTTTCTTGTTTTGATATGGTCACATTGAATTTAATTCGATGGGCCAAGCCTTGGGAAAAGAAACGCTTTAATGACTATCTTACATATAGCTTGTCAAGCATTATGACAAGCAGATCATGCTAAGTCAAAGTGAAAGTGCCCCCCAATAACATGTAGTAACAAATCTCTTTTCATTTGCCTAAAAGAATAGGGAAATAATTATACAAACAAACATCATAACAGTCCTTGCAAAAGACCGCAAATTTATTTCAAGTTGACTCGATATATTGTTGCATCACCTTGTTGCTCAATAGTTAAAAATTTCATGCATACAAGAAGAAGCAAGATTTTTTTTGCCTTTGGACCAAAGCCAAGAGGTTCCAAATCATCTTGGTCAAGCCACTCTACACCGTTCTGATCACCCCGCTTGGCTCTTCCAGACAACAAAATATTTATTTTATGAATTGCATCATCCAATTCCTCCCATGAAGCCAAAAATCTTAACCATGAGGGTTTTTTGTCATACTCTTGTTTGCTGACCTTTAATAAACAATCAACAAGATTTCCATCTTTAAATGTCTCGACATTTCCTATATTTTCTGCTCCAAAATCTGTAGTGTTTTGATAGCTATCAATTGGATGATGTGCATTCGACAAGACATCTTGGTCATTCCAGTGATATGTATGTGGGTCCTTGTCTTGATGTTTGATCTCTTGACCTTGTTGTATTGATAGATAACACATCAGACCAAAATTTCTTGTGTTCGCTTCACATGCTAAGTAGCAAGGCATGCATCTGAAAGACCAAGGTCCTGTAAACTTATGGAATCCTCAAACATAGGATCATCTTCAAGAACATTGTTTCTGCAACCCCTTGCAGAGGCTGATATAAATGATAAGTAAGATGCAACTAACATGCTTGTCTTGTAATTGGTTGTCTATGTAATGGTTTGACTTGCAAGAGTATGATTAGAAAAAGTTTCTAGCTCTGCAACCTTATCTTCTCCTGCACTACTTCCCCCAAGTTGTTTGAGAAATGACGGTTATTTGGCTATGATGAGTAGACAGGTATGCGCCACCAATGTACGCTTATGAAGTTGTCACTTCCATGGCTGTTTTAGGTATGTTATACAACTCACTTTAAAATCAACATTAATTGCTTCTTCAGATATGTGACCTCATGAAATTAAAAGGTTTGAAAAGGACAATGATTAGGAAGTGAATCTATTCAGGATATCAACACCAGACTATTTATCTGACATATGCATGCTAGAATCATGATTTTGAGTACTATTTCTCATGGCTACATTGTTGTCTTGTATCTTGTGTTTCTTCTATATTGATGTCTTGATGTTACTAATTGAGTTATTGATGGCAGCTGCTCACCAAATTGGTTGTCATGGGTAGTAATGGAAAATGGAGTATGCAGTTGGTTGTGAATTGCTTCTTGTGTTTTAGGAAGTGACCTTATATCAACCAACTTTAAATGTAGTTCATCTAGCTCATAAGAAAATCCCACTATAATTGTTATTCCAACTTGCTTTTAGGAACTTCTACTAATAAATGCTAACACAATATCAATTTTAATAGAAGTTTTCAAATTCTTAAGGGTGTTCAATATGATCAATTTTAGGAATTTTATTAGTTAGGTGGCCTTTTGATATTTTATGAAATGATTTATCAATAATTGATATAAATTGTTCAAAAATCATGCATTCAACATTTGCGTGGATGTTAGTTTGGAAGAACTTTCAGTGCTCAAATAGGGTAATGGGGAATCATTCACCACCTTCCTACAATGATGGTGAGCCAAGGCCAATTGAAGCAAGTGGGCTATGCTAGAAGAACAACAAGTCTATACCATAATTTCCAATACAGACAAAACCTTGGCATTCTATCTGAAAATATAATGCATCACCATGTACGATCAATTGATCCCCAAGGTGCTCAATATTGAACAAGCTCTTGTTACATAAGGGGGAATGCCTACTTATCTTGAACATCAGGATAGTCGCCCATCTACCAGCTACAACGATAAACCTCACACATGGGCGAAGAATCAAAATGTCACCAACGATGGAATAGTGGATGCCAAGGTTGTCATCAACGCTCCCAAGCAAAATAATCAAATGCATCATCTTCAACTGCAAAAAAAAATCAGAATAACACAAAAAATGTGGTAAAACAACAACCACCCCAAAATTAGATCAATAATCTCAATAATCAAGGAGGACCACCTCCGCGAAACAAGTATCCCCCCAAGCAGAAATTCACAACCCTTGGGGAATCAATTGAATCCATCATGAAAAAGTTGGTTAATGAGAGCCTCATCAAAGTCCCCACCCATGATAATTACACTGAACCCCAGGTGAAGCCACCCTGGTACAACAAAAATCTCATGTGTGATTATCATAAACTCAAGGGACACACGACCGCCAACTGCATGAAATTGAAAAACATCATCCAGGATCTCATTGATGATAAAATCATAAATGTTGAGCAACCAACCGGTAATCAAGATCTGAAAATATACACCAATCCCATGCCCAACCAAAACCAAGGAAATGATAAAAACAAGCAAAATTTTGGAAAAGTGAAGCATGTATATGAAGGAGTTGTTGCATGCTTTGATGAATTGGTCACTATTGTTAGCATCAAGGGAGCCAATGCTGATTGTGGAGTCACCATACGTGGTGGCAAGGTCATAATTTATAGGGAATCGCAACCATCTAAGACCCCAACCTCAAATTAGAAAGACTTTCCTTATGGTTACAACGTCCTTGACCAATTAAAAAGAACCCCTGCTCAGATCTCCATCATGGAGTTGCTGAAAATTTCTGTCGGCCACAAGAAAATCCTTGATGAAGCATTGGCTTCATCCACTATCTCCACTAACCTTGATACAAAGTAGTTTCAAGCTATGGTCAGTAACATTACCGATCCGAATTTCCTCACCTTTTCGAATCTGGACTTCCTTGCCCAACCATCTCATAACCTTGCATTACACCTTAAAGTCTTGGTCCACAAAAGTAAATTCAAAAGGGTCTTGGTGGATGGAGTTGCATGCCTTAACATCTGTTTGCTAAAGCTCATAATTTTTTTGGGAATTTCCAAGGATTCCATTGAGAAAGAGAAAGGCATTACAATCAGAGCATATGATGACCAAGAAAGAGTGTCTCAAGGCACTATCAAACTCCCAATCCAAGTAGGGCTAGCTACTATGGAAACCACATGTGAGGTCCTCAACCGTGATTTTCCCTACAATATCCTATTGGGATGCCCATGGATCCATGGGATGAAGGTGGTTGCCTCAAAATTCCACCAATGTATCAAATTCTCATACCAAAATGAAGAGATCACAATTCATGGTGACCTTGAAACTTTGACCTATTGCAAGAATTTGGAAGCCAAGCTCTACAAAGTCCCCTAGGTCTTAAAAAATGATGAAGGTCCCTCCACTTCATACATAGACCCATCCAACATCGCTTCTACTTCTGGGACAAAGACACCTTCCATTCCTAGCATATCTGACATTAAGCTCATGATCCAAGACAATGGGTGTGGGGAATACAAAATGAAGAAGAATGCTTTTGTCATAGAAGAGTTACCTCAATCTCCTCAGTCACATGGGCAACCCCAACCAACTGAGACACCTGCTCACACTTTCAGGGCAGACCCTTCTAGATTATGATGTTGGGGGGATCTAAGTTGGGAGGACATGGATGAAGGAGACATTTCAAGCTCACTATACCAAGATGAAAGACCTTCACCTAATCTTCCCATGGATGAAAGAAGTAGAGGCCTACAAATGATGCTTGGTATGGGCTACAATAGAAATGAAAGCCTTGGAAGGAATAACAATGGTCATCTGGAGCCCATCATTGTCAAGAGGTGAATGAAGAATATTGGCCTTGGTTGTACCCCTCCAAGTGTAACCATACGTGGCTGAGGTCCCCCAGTTAACACAATTAGAACTCCCCCTTAGTTATCGACAACTTCCCTACGATTACCAGTATCCACAGGTCTACCCCTAGAAAACTTCACCTTTGATATAATTGACATTTGTAGTAGTAGTGATGATGAGGATACCATAACCAGCCTACCCACACTTTTTGAAGACTCCTCCCTACTCATGATTAGTACCTCATTCATTGAGTTAGACTACCAAACTCACAAAATAAACCTAGTTTACCCCCAACTCATTGACTATGACCAATGAGGACCATCGATTCTAGACACATTTGAAAATGATGAGGCTCTCTCGAAATTCATGGAACTACGAGATACAGTACCATGAGAAGATCATAAAGTTGGATTTGACATCACATTGGACACACATGCCTATTATGGGGAGACGATTGAGTCCTTCAGTCACAAAAGTGCACAATTGAGAATAATCTCAAGGTCATTGAAGGAAAACCACACTGTGGCACTCTCTTACCTTAAATAGTAAAAATAAAGGATGCATCCAATGGTGACAACCTTGACAACCTCTCTGAGGCACCAGAGGATGAAGGTTTCAATCTCCCCCCTAATGAGGTAAAAATAACCTCATCATAATAAAATTTTGGAAAGCTCATTCTTGCTAATTCAATCCTAAGCCTATGCCAATTTATTAAACTTTAGGAGAAGTAATTACTTATTTAAAGAAAAATTATGCTTTCTTTCTTTTGATCAATTGAGGAAATTGTCCAAAGTAGGTTTAATGGGTTGATTTGAGTGTTGTTGTAGGGATTAACAGGTCATCATGCGGCTATTATAGAAGTTTAGCTAACACGTGCCTCAAAGTAATGTTGCGAACCCACTCCTTGAAACCTGGATGATGCACCGAAGATTCAGTTTTAGTTCTTTAAAATTCGGTTGTTCAAAACTTTATGGCTCTTCTCGAGCCTTCTGCATGTTTTAAAAAGCTTTAAAGACATCAAGTTAGTTTTAAGTTAAGGAATACTTTTTCAATGGCTATCCATGCCATCGTAAATTAAGGATCTAGTTAGAAATTTATCTATAAAACTGAAATTTCATAAGTAATAAAGGAGGTAGAGAAGAAGTATCATTATGCTGTTTACATGGATTTGAAAATCACTGTTGAAATGAGTTATTTGATTTCTGTTTATTGGTAATTGTTGAATTCAAATGATGGTGACTGTATGTCATAAGAAGATTTGAGAATCTATAGTTTATGTGAGTTAAAGATGAAGTAGTAGCACGCGAGCTGGCCACTTGAGGGGAGTTAGCCTAGATAGATAAGTATTTTATTGATTAAGTTATTCCCCTTGTTTAGGATAAATTGTTGTTCAATAGGGATAAAAATTCGTTGAAGAGTCAAGTTAGTTGTTCCGGAGCACCATTGTCTTTAATTTGTATAAGTTTTCTTCTGTAGTTGATAATATTTCTTTACTATTTAGAAGATGCTTAATTGTTTGTTTCCTTACTTTTCTGCTTTCGTAGTTTACCAGTTGTTTATTTTACTTGTTTCCATGCTTTCTAGTTTAGTAGTAATGTTTTCTAGATTAGTTGTCTTATGATTTTTAATTTAGTATTCCTTGATGTTCTTAGAGTAAGATCATTTTTGAGTTAAGTAGTAATGGCTTTGGTTTAGTGTCAACTTTTGTAGTTTAAAAGAAAAACAGAAAATATAAAATGGGTTGTTTGAATAATCTACTTCTGCAAACTGCCTTGGACACTACCCGGTCGAAAATTGACATTCAATTATTCTAAAGTAGTAGGAGCTAATGACAACCTATCACTTTTTGGCATCGTTGCTGGGGAAACTTCTTTAAAGACTTTGAAAGTCTTTTTGTTTAAAAGTGTTATTAGGAGATGGTTTGAATAACAAAGTTTTATGCCAAAAATATCTTAGTCAACTTTCTTTTTTACATGGTCAGGAAAAGGGGCCTCCACGAACGTTTTATACCAAGAACCCCCCCAAAATACATACCTATCATAAATAGGGAAGCCCAAGGCTCAGCCGACCACACTTTTGAAGAATTATTTGAGCCTACTCCACCTCAGGCTTTCCATTATTTACCTATTGAGCAACTGGCAGAACAACCAGATATCGAGGGAGTTGTTTTTGAGGAACATACTCTTCTAAACACCATGGGAGATCAAAGAGCTGAACCTAACCACAATGAACCTCAGCTTCCTAGAATGTTTAACAATGAAAAATTCCTATTTAGTTTTAGCAATGTAATAATGCATAAAACCTAAAGATCCAAAGTTGGTAATGGAGTGCAAAGGAATAGATGAAAAATCTTATAGATTGTCTTCATCCTCCATGACTAACCTCCATTACACCTCCTTAATTTGCTGAATATGATTGTTTGCCCTCAAATTTGTGAAGAGCAAGCCAATAGAGATGACAAGCCCTAAGCAAATATTGAAGGATTTGAAATGACCTAGATGCAAACTATGCCCTACTGCAAATAGTAAACATCTACAACTTCTAAGCTAATATCAAATGAAAACCTAGATATGCTATGATAAATATTCTAAAATGATAAACTATGAAAATGTAAGCTAATCAAAACATGAAAGTGTAAGATGTGAGATGCCAAAATATGGAAATGCAAGATAACAAAACATGAAAATGCAAGATGTTCAAAATGAGACCAAAATTGCTCTTTTATAGAAAAGACAATTCTATGTGAATGGCCAAGATTGAAAGTTAGTAAGTGCCCTAGAATCAATGGATGAGATTCAATAAAGTAACCCACAATTAGGGTTAGGACAACATTAGGTCAAATTCGAAATGAAGGGTCAAGATTGATACTTTAGAGAATCAAATCAATGGTTGACAATGCATGTGACAAAAGATTTTGGGCACGGAAAACGAAGTCATTGGGGAATTAAATAATTTATTTAAAATTATTTAAATCAAGAGGGAATGCTGAATTTTCGAATTAAAAACTATTTTGATTCAAAAGTGTGGGGTCATGTGACAGTAAATAATTTAAATTAAATTATTTACAAAAGAAGGGAATTTTAAATAAGACTTATTTTAAATAAATAAATTTATTTAAAATGAGCACAATAAAAGAGGGGGAATCAAATAATAAAATTATTTAATTTATGTGCTGGGACTTATTTTAAATAAATAAGATTTAGAAGAAATTAAATAATAAAAGGTTATTTAATTTAAGTGAGAATTAAATAATAAAGATATTATTTAATTTAGAGGAATGTGACAAAGGGGACCTTTTAAATTAAATAAAATGATTTAATTTAAAGTTTAGGAGAGGACCAAATTAAATAAATAAAATTTATTTAATTTAAAGAGAAGAGGTTAATGAATATTAGATAATTAAATATAATTATTTAATTATAGTGGAAGGTGGATTAAATAAATAAGAATTTATTTAATTTTAGGAAGAAGAGGACTTAATTAGTGACATAATTAAATAAATAAATAAAGTTATTTATTTAATAATTAGGAAGACATAAAGGGGTAAATAAATTAAGAAATTTATTTAATTATAAGAGGATATTTAGACAATTAGTGACGTATTAGATAAATAAATAAAACTTATTTATTTAATAATCAAGAAGAATAGAAAGGGACATGAATTAATTAAATAATTAAGAATTATCTAATTAATAATTGGAAGTGAGTTAGGGACATAATTAAAATGTCCTAATTAGGGTTAGAAGAAGAGCCTATGGGTCTAGGTCATTTTTATGTGCCTACATTTGCCCCTCTTTGTCATAATGCAGCCTGTCGCATTCTGGCAAAGAAAATAAGTCAAACATATGCCCCAGTGCAAAATAGTATGAGGAAGAATGACGAGGAGGGTTGCGGTATGCCCCCTCGGGAGGACAGACGGGTTCCAAGAACACGAGTGTGCTCTCAAAATGGATCAGAAGACTAGAAGACGATAGAACAAGAAAGTGTTAGTAAAAGATATAGATGATGATATGAATGTAATGCCTATATGAGATGCATGTTAGTTCCTAGATCAAATCCTTCAACGTTTACCATAGGACTTTAATATTTATTGCTCTTTCAATCATCATTGGGTAGATTATTGTAATGGCCAATAAACACCATGATATAACATAGATCAAGGTGTGCAAGATTGCACCATCACGTAAGACAAGCAGTCACAGAAAAGGATGATCATGATCCATACTAGAAGCGCAATTGCCCTAGTCCTTTTGTCATAACCAACCGCAAGCAGAAAAAAAGACAAGGACAAACCATAAAATGTCGTTGCTTCTCTAAATCCTGTTTCCAGGACATCCTCGAGAAACTAGCAACATGATTGCCAAAAGAACAAAAATAACGCCACCATCATGATACATTGCTGTTTTTCTAAATCTCGTAGTCAGGACATCGCTGAGAAACTAGTAACATGAGTGTCAAAAGACAAGACAAATGTCATGAGACATCGTTGTTGCTCTAAATCTTGTTGTCGGGATCTCGTTGAAAAACTAGTAACATGATGAAAAGGCCAAAGACAAGTGCCAAGTATTTGCCAAGTGTTTTAAGATCAAGGTTGCCAACTGTCAAGTGATATCAAATTCAGGAAGGACACATCCTGAATGACGTTGATATCTAGGAGATCAATTCTCGGAGTTAGGAGAATCCATCAAAATGCCAGATGATGAGGACAATGCTTAGGAAGGACACATCCAAAAGCATAAAAGACCGATGAAAGTTTCTCTTCAGAAGGACACATCTGAAGAAGAACCCCCAAAGTTTTGCCAGGTTCAATTGTCTTGATAGAATTTGATTACATGTCACTGCTAAATTGATCAAAATTGATGATGAGATAGACTGTTGATTGCTTGCTCGGGATTGATGGAATATTTTGATTGACTTGAAGAAAACTTGACGTGTGTGAAAATACTGTGCCATGAACCCTAATGGACTGACCTAGTGCGGCCTCGGGGGCTCATCGGTTGATGACCTTGCCTACATTGTGCACTCAGAGACCTCGTAGTTCGACATGACCAATGACGTTGTCCAAAGGACAAGAGTTTGAATCATGATTTTATTTTGACAAACCTAGAAGGACTAACCTAATGTCTCGGGGATTCAAAAATGAATCTTGCCTACATAGCAAATGCGCAGAGACAATGTAGTTCGAACAAATGACAAAGATTGACTGACTCAACGGACTTGACAATATACTATTGACTTTGACTCTGTTTTTGGGATTTTGACAATGATTTGGATGTTTTTGTATTTTCTGAGGACATTTTTAAAATTTTAGGTCTTTTTACGATTTTTAGGATTTTTTCAAGACTTTTTACAAATGTCAGATCATGTACGATACCCACTGCAGTTACATGATAAAGGTCATGCCTCCAGAAAGATCGAGGACTACCCGAGTCTAGTGATATGGAGATATGCAGACATAAGGCCAAAGGCACGGATATGCAAGGGATGATGTCAACCAAATGGTAACCATGGTCGGAATTGATAGAACTTAGGACAAATGTCACGAATGTCATGTTGTTGTGATTGTGGAAAGTGGACAAGGGTCGATTAGAGTAACAGTAGATGACAGAGCAACGATCGACTACACATGGTGCCTGTTTGCCACGTTTTCACCGTGGTATCTATCCAAAGCACCTGTTTACCAGGTTTTCACTATTGGATGAATTTATTTCTCTTTACTATTTTTGCCATTGTTTTGATTTTTTTGGTGTCACCAAGACGCCTGATTGCCAGGTTTTCATCAAGGGACGATTTTTTTTGTATTTTTAGGTTTTTCACCAAGCTCTTTGATACTATGTGTAGAACTTTCTCAAATGTAAGCTATTTATAAGCTCTGTCAACTATTCTCCATCAGGTGTGGCTAGCTGGTAAGCTCCGAAACCAAATGCGGTAGTAATGATATAAGGACCAAGCCAATTAGCCTCAAACTTGCTAGGCTTTTCACGGTCCGCCTAATTTCTAGGGTTCTGCATGAGAACCAAGTCACTGATTTCAAACTTTCTCACCATTACTCTCTTCTTATAACTTCGACAGAGACGATTTTGATATGCCTGCAAATGGTTTAAGGCATTTTGTCGCCTTTCTTGTAACATTTCTAGCTCATGCAGGCGAGACTGTCTGTATTCTTCATCATCAATCATACCTTTCAACGAGACTCGAAGAGAAGGAATTTCAACCTCGATGGGCAGTATGGCTTCAGATCCGTAGACCAAGGAAAATGGAGTGGCTCCAGTTGGTGTACGAATGCTGGTTCGATAGGCCCATAAAGTAGGATTGAGTTGTAAGTGCCAATCCCGACCAGCGTCATTGATGGTCTTCTTCAGAATGCGAAGAATTGTTTTATTTGATGCCTCAGCTTGACTATTGCCTTGTGAGTAGTATGGGGTGGAGAAATGGTGTTGGATGTGGAATTACGAACAGAGTTCACGAACGTCCTGATTTTTAAATGGACTGCCGTTATCTGTGATGATGGATTGTGGGACACCATACCGGTAAATGATGTAATTTAGAATAAACTTGGATATTTGCTTACCGGTGATGTAGGTGAGAGGGATGGCTTCGATCCACTTAGTAAAGTACTCAGTGGCGGTGATTATGAATTTATGGCCGTTAGAAGAGGATGGATGGATCTTGCCCACGAGGTCGAGTCCCCATTGTGCGAAAGGCCATGGAGAAGTGATCAGTCTCAATTCTTGTGCAAGTGCACGAATTAGGTAACTATGCACCTGGCATTTCCGACATGTTTTGACAAACTGAAGAGCATCTTTTTCTAATGTCAACTAGTAGTACCCCAATCTGGTGACTTTCCTAGCTAGCGTTGGACCACTCGAATGAGATCCACATATACCCTCATGTACTTCTCGTAAAGTCGTTTGGGCTTCATTAGTGTTGAGACAACGAAGAAGGGTATTATCAAAGCCACAACGGTATAAGGTGTCACTGACGATGGTATGTCTAGCCGCTTTTCGGATAAAGGATTTTCATTGGTTGTTAGATAGGTTGGGTGGGGGGGTTTGGGACTTAAGATAGTCGTATATGTCCTGATACCAAGGCGAATTGGGACCAACAATCTCGCACACCATTTCTGACTCTGGAATATCGTATGCAGGCATCAACAACTGTTCCACTAAGAATTCAAATTGTGACACATTCTTAGGGATCTCTAGGAGAGATCCAATAGTAGCCATTGCATCGGCCGCCTTATTCTATGTTCTCAGGATTTGCTCAAATGCAATCATTTTGAAATACATTAGGAAATTGTCCACCATTCTCTTGTAGGGAAGTAACTTCTCATCTTTTGTGTCATAGTCATCATTGACTTGGTTGATGACCAATTGAGAATCTTCGAATACGAGCAATGTCTGGATTTTCCATTTAATTGCTATCTTGAGACCTGTGACCAATGCCTCGTATTCTGCCATATTATTTGTACAAGGGAAAGAAATCCGAAATGATTTAGGAATGGAATCCCCTTGTGGTGTGATAAATAATATGCTCGCTCCTGAACTGTGACCGGTGTGCGATCCATCAAAGTATAGTTTCCATGGTAATGTAGGTTCTACGTGAAAGATAGACTCATCAGGAAAATCAGTAACCAATGGATGAGTTGCTCAAATTGGTGCATCTGCCAGTTGATCTACTATTACTTGACCTTTTATAGCCTTGCGCGCCACATACTGTACTTTTGCGGGATCAACCTCAATGCCTCTTTGTGAAACTATGTAGCCCAACAGCTTACTGGAAGTGACTCCAAAGACACACTTCTTCGGGTTCAAACGAACCTTGTACTCTTCTAGCCGTCTGAAAATTTTGTCTAAGACCCTGAGATGATCCTTCCTTGTCGAGGATTTTTCCAATAGGTCATCGACATAATCTTCCATTAAGATATGCATCATGTCATGGAAGATTGTGGTCATAGCCCTCTGGTATGTGGCTCCTGCATTCTTTAGGCCAAAAGGCATGACATTCCAACAGTATGTTCCCCATGGGCAGGTGGACACCGTTTTATGCTGATCTTCTGTTGCAATTCTGATTTGGTTATATCCCGAGAAACCATCCATGAGGGATAGCATCTCATACCCTGTCGTGAGATCAACAATCATGTCTATGTTTGGTAGGGAGAAGTCATCCTTGGTTCAAGCCTTGTTCAGATCCCTGAAATCCGTGCAGATATAGATTTGTCCATTTGGCTTTGTAACAGGAACAATATTGGATATCCAATTAGCATAGTCTATTGACCTTATGAACCCAGCATCTAGTAATTTCTTTAGTTCAGCTTTTACCAGGAGTGCAATTTGTGGATGCATCTTGCGCAACTTTTGCTTAACTAGTTTGATTCCTGGGATGAGAGGAAGATGATGCAGAACCAATTCAGGATCAAGGCCTAGCATGTCAGCATATGACCGGGCGAAGCTAACTTTCCTGTCTGTCAAGAATTGTTGAAATTCGGGTTTTTCTTCCTTTGACAATGATGCGGCCAAGAGAATCATTTTGGGATTCTTTGGTGTGGCTATGTTAACTTCCATTGTGTCTTCAATGAGCATAGCTGATTTTTCCTGTGTTACGGGAAGAAAGTCCAATCCTCCATCCTTAGGCGCCTCAAAGAGGTTTTCACCTTTGGATACGTCCTTTGTTTTTGCTGTTTTGTTGTCAGAAGGTGCCTTGCGGTTTTCACCTAAAGATGTTTCTCTTTTTTTCTTATTCATTGTATTTTTGCGACTAGAGGATTGCACAGTCTCCCCGAAGTAAGCTGTACAATCTAGGTCGATAGAAAACCCTGTTTTGTGATCTCCCCATGGTATGCCTTCTCTGAGCCCCATGAATTCTGCTATGGCTTCATCATTTTGAAACATGTCCATTATTGGTGGCTCTTGTTGGTCCCAGTCGATTAGTTGTGGATAGACAAGTGAAATCCCATTGTCGGTGTTGGTAAAGGATGGGGAAGATGCGAAGAGTGTGGCAACTGAAGCCTCAAGTGTGAAGGCAAAGTTATCAATTTCCACTTCTGTGTCCGATGCCATGGATGGTCCATACTCCGAGTCAGATGAATCAAATTCAAAGTCATAATATGGGATAAAATTATCAACCTTGTGGCTAGTGGTTGGCAATTCAAAAGTATGCATAGTAGGTTCAGATACGTTGGGCTCTTGGATGGGTTCGGGAATGGGGTGGGATGATTCAGGTATTGCCGATGACACTTTGTGTTCCTCTGGATTCCAAGGAATGCTCACCCATTTCTCGTCTTTAGAATGTCGGTCAATAGGGTCAATGTTATATTGTTGGCGAAATCGTTCTTCAAAGGAAGGTTGGCTAGGTTCTAAGAATAGTTCATCAATGTCATAGTCACTGATGGTTTTATCAGATCCCCATTCCCATTCATTTGAGTTTGTTTCGGTAAGGGGTTCTTCGCATATCTCAACACTTTCAGTAACCGTTACGTCCTTACTTGAAAATTCATAGGTAATTTGATTGTCAGTTCCGAGTTGTCCAAACCCTAGCCCCATGTATCTCGGTCTTGCCTTTATTATAATAGGCTCTCTCTTTCCATTGTTGTGTTTGCCAAGACCACTTGTGCCGTCGAAACCTAGGGCCTTGCATATTTCATAGCCTTTTCCATAGAGATGTAGTGGTAAGGGAGGCAACTCTTCTGGGTCGCTGTAGATCCAATTAGCTATGTTGTCGATGACTTCATTACCCATGTCGCCCCATAGTGTGAAAACACTTTTTGGTGGGACGTTGAAAGTTATTTTGGGCTCAATTGCAAAACATGGTCTACCATAGACTTTTGGTGGCTTAGGTATTGTGGTGATACAGTAAGCCGTATTTAATTTGAATTCGTTACAGCCAAGATCCTGGATCTGTAGGTCTTTACTTGGGATGGAGGCCGAGGAAGATGGTATGGTATAAGTTAATGGAATGGATGATTTTGTGAGTGTGGATGGGTCAATATATTTGGATGAAGTGGAAGTGGAGGCCTCCTGATTGATGGGTACTTGATGCTCAGCAGTGGCTCGTAGATTTGTGCAATATTGAAATGGATCGGGATCTCCTGGGATGGTGATCTCTGTACCCTCAAAAGGGAATTTTTAGGCACTGGTGGTATGTGGATGGAATGGATTTTAGAGCATGAATCCATGGTCGACCAAGTAAGATGTTGTAGTGTATATCACGATCTAGGACCTGGCATGTTGTATCTATGATGATAGGTCCTACCCATAGAGGAATGGTAATAACGCCTTTAGAAGTGCATTCTTCATCATCATATGCCTTGATGACGATGCTCTTGCTAGCATCTACACACACATCTAAAAAATCGAGAGCTTTGACCAATTTTAAGGAGCAAATGTTCAATCCTACTCCGCCATCTACGAGGACTCATCTGACCTTGTGTTTATGGACGAAAACCTCTATGTGAAGGGCATCATTATGTGATGGTTTAGGCGAGGAATAGTCGATGTCTGAAAAGGTGATGTGATGAGGTGAATTTAGGTATCCGACCATAGTCTCAAAGTGGTTGAAATCAATGTTGGTTGGAACGGACGACGTTTGTAGGAATTTATCCAAGATGGCTTTGTGTATGGGTGAAATACGGAGTAGTTCGAGAATGGATATCTGAGCAGGTGTTTTATTCATTTTCTCAATGAGGTTGAACTCCGGTTTGGGTGCTGATTGTCTAGCGGATGGACCAGGTATGGTGATCTTAGGTTGACGTGCCGAAGGACCTGGGACGGTGACCTTGCCTTTACGCGTTGTCACATTGCATTCCAGGGCTTTTTTAATGGAAATGGTATTAACACATTCATCTTCATCAGCAGCACAAAGATTGGTAATGATGGTACCACCGGGATAAGTGTAGGAAGGACGACCATGAGTGGAAGTGGGATGGATGCAGTTGGCCTGATTGTTGGTGTTCTTTGTGCCAAATGAGGAAGGTTTACCATGATCCTGCAATGGGTTTTTGTGTATAGTATGGTCTGCATTAGATGTGAGGGATTGACCACCTAGCTCGATGGTGTGGTTCTCAATGAGGTCTTGCACCAGATTTTGCAATTGACGACAAGAGGATGTTTTATGCCCTTTGGCATGATGGAAATCACAAAATGCATTATCATCCCACCGTGCTGGCTTGAATTGACCAGGGTCATATGGCTTAGGGTCTTCCAATGTTATGACACCATTTTGAAGGAGTTTCTTCAAGACAACTTCAATAGGCTCACCCAAAGGGGTGTATGCACGTTTTGGGAATTGTCGTGGTTGACGCAACTACCTTTGATTAGTTTGAGTAGGATTGCTTTGGATAGCATTTGCAGTTGGTGTTGGTGTAGTCACAGGTGTGTTTTGATGTTGTACTCCTTGGATGGTGAGTACGTGACCTGTTGTATTGACAGTTTTGGCATCAACCACACCGTCATTAGTGATATGCTTGTTCTTAACCCAGTATTTGGTTTTGTCGTTTGAGCTACTTGGGTTATTGTTTGAAGTGGCTTTGATGGTTTTGCCACCATATTTTAACTCGCCTTTAGTGATTAAGGCTTTTTCAAGTTGGACACCTTTTTCCACAAGATTGACAAAAGTGGTGCAACAATGGACCTGTAATCCATACCTTAGAGGTCTAAGGAGAGTTTGTACAAACATGGTTACTTTCTCCTTTTCAAGTATTTCTACTGGACACCTACTTGCTAAGGTTCTCCATCTTTGAAAGAATGGAATGAAAGTCTCTCCTGCATCCTCTTGGGTAAGTCTGCTTAAGGAGGCAATGTCAATGTCTGTGTCAATGTTATAGGCATAATTTTCAACAAATTTGTTTGCCAATTCGTCCCATGTTTTGATTCCTTTAGGCAATAGTGAGAACCACTCTAATGCATGACCTGCAAGGTTTCTTGAAAAGAGTCTCATGAGATAGGTTTGGTCATAT
>CM021102.1:831398362-831471436 GCA_007115665.2 Sequoiadendron giganteum
TAGTATTAACCTGTGAATAATTAGGTTGGGGTCCTTGAATGGTAATTCTTCGTTTATTTCTCCCAAAAGGATTCAATGAGTTAGTTGCCATAGTATTTGAGGGGCCTCCTATGGAATTAAATGAAGTTCCAAAGAGGTTTGAGGTAGTTGCACCCATTGTTGATCCAAATGTTTGTGAAGGAGTAGTAGTTGTTTGTTGGGGGATGAATTGTGATGTGGTGTTGTTTTGGGTAGATGATCCTCCAATGGATGTTGTGTTGGTTGTGGTAGCTGCATTGGTTGTGGTAGGAGTATGACCAAGGGAGGTAGTATTGATGGTGTTAATGGTGTTTTGTGGAGAGGCTCCCATGGAAGTATTGTGTGATTGGTGATTTGGAGATGTTGCTCTAATAGTGTTGAGGTCAAATCCTTTTGGTAACTTAGCCCCTTGGTCAAGTAGCATGGCTAAATATCTGGATGAGTCATTTAGGATTAATTCTTCCACAAAAGAGGCCACTTCTGGGTTTTGGGCAGCAACTTGTATGTCTTCTTCAAAAACTTGTCCATTTTGGTCCCTACAGACAAATTGTTCAAAGGGATTGTGTGGAATACATATCTCACTAAAAGGATTGATTGTAGAATTTCCCATGTCATTAGAAAGAGTGTTCATGTTACTAGGGAATAAATTCATGTCATTGGTGAAATTGGTAAAATTGGGGTCTTGACCAAAAGAATCCATGATTCTTTTCTTTTTTTGTAATCTAGTTTCAACCATAAAAAGTTTTGCTCAACTTTGGGGTGATGAGGGATAATGAGTGATAATGACCTAAATATGACACTATGTTTTTGTGTTTTTTGAGAATGAGGAATGTTGTGAAATGCAAATGGGAGATGAAAGGTTTGTGGATGCAAATGGTATGACACTAAAATGAGGAGACTAATGATATGCAAACTAAATGGAGCCTAAGATGCACTTACTATTGAGAAATCTAAAAAAATGACTACTTGACCAAACAAAGTGTTTGCAATGTTTCAGGTTTGGAAAATCAATGGACCATAATAGGACTAAAAGAGGACAAAGTGAAGTTTCCACACTAGACTGTTGAGTGGGAAACAATTCACAAAAGTTTTGACTAAATGACTAAGGGTGATTGGGTCCAATGATAACCTACTTTTGAAGACAAAGTCTTGACAATGGATGGTAAGGAGTGTATTCCTAAAATCTGCAAAGTGAGTGTCTAAGGAGATGGTAAAACTAATAATGCAACTAGTCAAATGCAAATGGAAACCTATGTGATCCTAAGAATGCCATCTATAATGTCATGATGAGGGAAGTTGAGCAAATCAATGTCTAGTTTGACAGAAACAAAAAAGAAGGACTTGATGAAATTTGCAAAGATTTGTTTCAGTTGGCAAAGTTGTTTTAGATTGTTGCAAGTTTGATGTTTGTTTGTCTCAAAGCAGTTGGCAAATACATGGTGTTTGTAAAGAAAAAATCAACCACATAGAAGTCATTTTACAAAATCTTATGGCTGCAAGGACAATATTCTTTTGGATCCCACTAACCGCATATCCTTAGCGGATGAATTCAGAAGCTTGGCCCCATAGGCTCCCCCTTACAGTGCACTCACTTCTTAGGGAAACCAAGCTTCCAACCTCTTTGAAACTCCCATGGCAAATTGATCATCTCTACTAAGAACTGCGCAGGTGCGGGTGTCATCACAATGATCGTTGTTGTACCAAAGAATATAAGGTTTTTGGCTTGCTAGAACAAAGGATTTAATTCGGACATCCGTTCAAGTGGTTATACATGGGGCCAAGATTAAGCTCCATTATGTAGGCACTCCAGCCTGAAGAGGTTAAGCTCAACAGGGTTTTGGGGAGTATTACTTGGTCTATATAATATATCTGCACTCGTAATCTTAGGCTTTCCCTTAAGATTCACATTTATATACCGGTCGGAAGTAGCTCGGCTAAAGAGCTTCGTTGCCGGTTTGAGTCACTTTGGGGTGAGTACTTTTTCTCACCAAAGTAGGCCCAATTTTCTAAGGTTCAACAAAAGCGAATTAGAATATTCATAGTTCAATCGATCCTTGTTTAAAAACAAAGAGTGAAAACATGAATATCCTAACTCACACTCGCATGGTGTTCATTTTAAGCCCAAATCGAAATGTGTTGACAAACATAAAAAAAATGGAGTTCATTTTAACTGTTTGTAGTATTTGTCAAAACATGGGGTTCATTTTAACCGTTTGTAGTGTGAGCTAACTAAAAGTTCATTTTAACCCAATGCTATGAAAATGCAAATTCATTTTAAGCCAATGAGTTGTAATGCAAGTTGTGTTCTTTTTAGCCCAATGAGTACACATGCATGTTCATTTTAATCCATGAATGTAAAATGCAAATTTTTCTAAGATTTGTGAAATAAACAAGAAAAATGTTAGACTCCTCGCCACAAGCTGCAAACAAAAAATCAGTAACCTCGAAATCTTTAAACTACCATGCAAAAAAAAGTGTTTTCCCTAACCCTAATTGAACTAGTGCAAGCCCAATTCCTAGAGTCAATAACAATTTCTCTTACACCAAGGATCACACAAGTGCGCAAGGGGAGAGGATACTTCTATTATTGACAACTAATATTAGAGGGTTAGCTAGTCAACATAAATCTTATTTTTGGAACTATTTTTTGCATCAAAAGTAAAAACACAGAAATTACACCCTTGCTGAAATTCAAAGAGATTTTCAGAAATGTAAAGAAATCTGAAAACTTCACTGTTTTGCATCCAAAATTATTTTTTTATGAAAAATCATAAAAAAATTATTAAAAATTAAAAACAGTTTCAAATTTTTTTATTTTTTTACTGCAGGTGCCTGACATCATTCCAAACTTGCAAAAAAAATAATTGTGAATAGATCTGCAAAATTGTGTGAGATATAAGTCAATCTTTGTAAAACTCTAATTTTTAAAGATCTATTTTTTGTCAAACTATTCTGTAAGAAAATTAAAAACATAAAACACAGACCCCTATTGAAATTAAGAGAGCTTTCCGAAACTGTAAATAAATCCAAAAAATTCACTAATGTGCTCTCACAATTGATTTTTCATGAAAATAACCAAAAAAATTATAGAAAAATAAAAATAGCTCCAAAAAATTATAGATTTTTGGACGGGAAGCTCTTGATACTGTCTCCAACCTGCGAAAAAAAATTTGTCCAAAAATATGAAGCCGTTTGAAAGATATGGTTGAATCTTTGAAAACCAGGGTTTGATCTCCAAAATGGTTCAAAAACCTGCAGTAAAAAGCCAACAACACCTGCAACAAAAAGATCCAACTCCAAAATTCCTCAAGCTTTGTCAAAATATGTCAGGTTCACCAATGTAACAATGAAAAATTCCTATTTAGTTTTAGCAATGTAATAATGCATAAAACCTAAAGATCCAAAGTTGGTAATAGAGTGCAAAGGAATAGATGAACAATCTTATAGATTGTCTTCATCCTCCATGACTAACCTCCATTACACCTCCTTAATTTGCTGAATATGATTGTTTGCCCTCAGATTTGTGAAGAGCAAGCCAATAGAGATGACAAGCCCTAAGCAAATATTGAAGGATTTGAAATGACCTAGATGCAAACTATGCCCTACTACAAATAGTAAACATCTACAACTTCTAAGCTAATATCAAATGAAAACCTAGATATGCTATGATAAATATTCTAAAATGATAAACTATGAAAATGTAAGCTAATCAAAACATGAAAGTGTAAGATGTGAGATGCCAAAATATGGAAATGCAAGATAACAAAACATGAAAATGCAAGATGTTCAAAATGAGACCAAAATTGCTCTTTTATAGAAAAGACAATTTTGTGTGAATGGCCAAGATTGAAAGTTAGTAAGTGCCCTAGAATCAATGGACGAGATTCAATAAAGTAACCCACAATTAGGGTTAGGGCAACATTAGGTCAAATTCGAAATGAAGGGTCAAGATTGATTCTTTAGAGAATCAAATCAATGGCTGACAATGCATGTGACAAAAGATTCTGGGCACGGAAAACAGAGTCGTTGGGGAATTAAATAATTTATTTAAAATTATTTAAATCAAGAGGGAATGCTGAATTTTCGAATTAAAAACTATTTTGATTCAAAAGTGTGGGGTCATGTGACAGTAAATAATTTAAATTAAATTATTTACAAAAGAAGGGAATTTTAAATAAGACTTATTTTAAATAAATAAATTTATTTAAAATGAGCACAATAAAAGAGGGGGAATTAAAAATAAAATTATTTAATTTATGTGCTGGGACTTATTTTAAATAAATAAGATTTAGAAGAAATTAAATAATAAAAGGTTATTTAATTTAAGTGAGAATTAAATAATAAAGATATTATTTAATTTAGAGGAATGTGACAAAGGGGACCTTTTAAATTAAATAAAATGATTTAATTTAAAGTTTAGGAGAGGACCAAATTAAATAAATAAAATTTATTTAATTTAAAGAGAAGAGGTTAATGAATAATTAGATAATTAAATATAATTATTTAATTATAGTGGAAGGTGGATTAAATAAATAAGAATTTATTTAATTTTAGGAAGAAGAGGACTTAATTAGTGACATAATTAAATAAATAAATAAAGTTATTTATTTAATAATTAGGAAGACATAAAGGGGCAAATAAATTAAGAAATTTATTTAATTATAAGAGGATATTTAGACAATTAGTGACGTATTAGATAAATAAATAAAACTTATTTATTTAATAATCAAGAAGAATAGAAAGGGACATGAATTAATTAAATAATTAAGAATTATCTAATTAATAATTGGAAGTGAGTTAGGGACATAATTAAAATGTCCTAATTAGGGTTAGAAGAAGAGCCTATGGGTCTAGGTCATTTTTATGTGCCTACAGTAACCACGGTTCATTCTGGAACAAAATTGATAATGCTATTACCAAGAAAAACCTTGAAAATCAATAGCTGGTTGACAGAAACTCAAGAGGATAAGATGTTTAATATGTTGGTACAAAGATCCAAAGATTTTTCTTGGGATTATACGGACATGAGAGGAATTCACCCAAGTGTTCATACTCATCATATTTATATTGATATCAATATAAGGCCTGTTCGCTAGCCGTAAAGGAGAGTCAATCCTACATTAAATAATTTGGTTAAAATTGAGATTGAGAAATTCTTTCGTGCTGGATTTATTTATCCAATTTCTGATAGTAAATGGGTATCACCTATGGTGGTAGTCCCAAATAAAAATGGGAAGTGGAGAATCTGTGTAGACTATCAAGAACTTAATAAAACCACTTATAGAGACTATTTTCCCTTACCATTTGTTGATCAGAACCTGGACAACTTGGCCGGGAGGAAGTATTTCTCCTTTTTGGATGGATTTAGTGGTTATAATTAGATACAGGTTGCTCTAGAAGACCAAGAAAAAACCATGTTTATCTACCCTTGGGACACATTTGCATATAGAGTGCTTCCTTTTGGACTATGCAACACTCCATCAACCTTCTAGAGAGCTGTTCTTGCTATATTTTCTGCTCTCGTTAATGACTGTGTAGAGGTTTATATGGACGATTTTATAGTCTATGGATCAAACTATGGTGAACCTCTTCAGAACCTAGATCGAGTTCTACAAGTTTTTGAGGAAAATAGACTATCCCTTAGCCATGAGAAATGTTTAATAATGGTGGAGCAAGGAATAGTCTTGGGTCATCATATTTCCTCGGAAGGAATAAAGGTCGACCCTAAGAAAATTGAAGTCATCCAATAGTTGACAACTCCTCAAACTCAGACAGACGTAAGAATTTTTCTTGGATATGCTGGTTACTACAAAAGATTCATAAAAGGCTTTAGTAAAATTGTAGCTCCTATGTTCTCTCTTTTATAGATAGAAGTAGAGTTTGTCTAGACATCTGAGTGTCAGCATTCATTTGAAGCAATCAAAGAAAAAATTGTCTCTGCTCCTGTTCTGAAAGGGCCAAATTGGAGTATTCCCTTTCATATCTATGCTGATGCTTCTGACGAGGCTATCAGAGCAGTTCTGGGACAAGAAGATGAGAACGGGGGGAAGTATGCTATTTATTTTATCAGCAAAAATCTTACTTCGGCAGAAAAAAATTATACAACAACAGAAAAAGAATTCCTGGTTGTTGTTCACGCTATCAAGAAATTCCATCATTATATTACAGGGTATAAGGTCATAGTTTACACAGATCACTCAGTTGTGAAGTACTTAATGAACAAACCTGTGGTAAATGGTCGAATCATGAGATGGCTATTGCTTCTTCAAGAGTTTAATGCCATGATTCTTGATAAACCAGGAGAATATAATGTGGTAGCCGATTTTTTTTCACGAATCAAACATGAAAAAGATGACATTACCCCTGTACAGGATGATTTTCCAAATGAAAATCTATTTGCGGTTTCTATAAAATCACCTTGGTTTGCAGATATCGCTAACTATTCAGCTGCATCCGAGATACTTCCTGGATTCACATCTAAGCAAAAGAAGCTATTAATCAGGGAGAGTGCCCCGTTCATGTGGATTCATGGAATGCTATTTCATTGTGGTCCTAACATGATTTTGAGGAGATGTGTAAGAGCTGATGAAACCTACAACATTTTGAGGGCTTGTCACGGTGACCCGCCGGGAGGACATTACTCTGCAAAGAGAAATTCCCACAAAGTCCTAGGTGCCAGATACTATTGGCCCTCAATGCACAAAGAAATTAAGAACTATGTGCATAATTGTGATGAATTATAGAGGGTAGGAAGACCAACTGCCTCTTCGGAAATGCCATTGCAGCCTCAGGTAGTCCTTGAACCATTTGAAAAATGGGGTTTAGATTTTATCAGACCCATAGATCCTTCCTTTCAAGGGAAAGAGTATATACTGGTTTGCACTAACTACCTGAAAAAGTGGGCAGAAGTTCAAGCCTTGAGAATAGCTAGGGAAGAACAGGTCGCAAACTTCCTTTATAATAAAATCTTCCTTCAATTTTGAGCCCCTCGAACTATTGTAACTGATCAAGGGCCCCAATTCATGTCTCGAGTACTTTTGGCATTTACCAATCATTTTCAGGTAATCCATAGAAAGTCATCTCCTTACCACCCTCAAGCAAACGACCAAGTATAGTGACTAATAGAGAATTGAAAAATATTCTGACAAAAACAGTCTCTTCTGGAAGAAAAGACTAGGCCAGGAAGCTCCCTGAAGCCATATGGGCATACAATACTACCTGGAAATCTATGACTGGATTTAGTCCTTATGAGCTAGCTTTTGGGAAGAAGCCTCTTCTTCCCATTGAGTTCGAGTTACAAACTCTACGAACGACAATGGAATTAGGTCTAGATTTAAAAAGAGCCCAAGTTGAAAGAGATCTGCAACTAAACGAATTAAATTAACTTTGTTTAGACGCCATTCATGAAATTGAACTAATTCAGCATCAACAAAAGGTATGGCATGATAAACATATTAAGGAAAAGGAGTTTCACAATGGATATTGGGCCTTGCTATTTGACTCTAAATACAAAGACCATAAGGGCAAGCTCAAAACTCACTGGTTGGGACCTTATGAAGTTGAAGAAGTCTTTTTGAATGAAACTATTTAGTTAAAGCCAATCGATGGTGACACGCGAACTCTATTGGTTAATGGTCATCGCTTACGCGTCTACCATAAGCCAGTGAACAAGGAAGACTTTACAAGGATGGTCGAAATGCAAGGCGAGGTCCAATGTGTTGACTCTACTGGCAAAGTCTATTCAGTAAAAAAGTTAGGCTTCTGTTTTTATTTAAAAATATATAAAAAAAATAAAAAATAATAATAATAATAATAATAAAAAAAATAAATAAAAATAATAATAATAAAAATAAAAAATAAAAATAATAATAATAAAAATAAAAAATAAAAAATAATAATAATAATAATATAGACATGTATGCTGATATATTTCCCTTCATTTAATCTTCTGTTGTTTTTGGACTTCACTAAATTTTTTCCATATTTTTGCAAGACTTCTAAAAAAGTAGAGAGTAACTTCCGGAGCACCCTCCAAAGATGCTCCAGAATGTTATGGAACCAATGCTCCGGAACTTGACGTTTTCAAAAGCTCGATGCTCTAGAACTTGACGTTTTCAAAAGTCCGATGCTCCAGAACTTGAATAGAGCTTATCATGATGAGGAGGTGTTCTACACTAAGGTTCAAAGTCGTGAAGATTCTTTTCCATATTACTCAAACCTTTCACTCCGTTGCTACTTTGGCTGCATCTTTTAGTAATGCTCCGGAACCTTTCATTTTGTTGCTACTCCAGTTGCATCTTTCGGCGATGCTCCAGAACCTTTCATTTCATTGCTGCTCCGACTGCATGTTTTAGCGATGCTCTGAAACCTTTCATTCTGTTGTTGCTCCGACTGCATTTTTCAGCAATGCTCAAGAACCTTTCATTCTGTTGCTGCTCCGGCTACATCTCTCAACAATGCTTCGAAACCTTTCATTTCGTTGCTGCTTCGGCTGCATCTTTCAGCAATGCTCCAGAACCTTTCATTCTGTTGTTGCTCTGGTTGCATCTTTCAGCGATGCTCCAGAACCTTTCATTCCGTTGCTGCTTTAGTTGCATCTTTCAATGATGCTCCAGAACCTTTCATTCCGTTGCTGCTCCGGCTGCATCTTTTAGCGATGCTCCAGAACCTTTCATTTCGTTGCTGTTCCGATTGCATCTTTCAGCAATGCTCCAGAACCTTTCATTCCATTGCTACTCTGGTTGCATCTTTCAGCGATGCTCTAGAACCTTCATTCTGTTGCTGCTCCGACTACATATTTCAGCGATGCTCTAAAACCTTTCATTTCGTTGCTGCTCTATCTGCATCTTTCAGTGATGCTCCAGAACCTTTCATTGCATTGCTACTCCGGCTGCATCTTTTAGCAATGCTCCGGAACCCTTCATTTCATTTTGCTAAGGCTGCATCTTTCAACGATGCTCCACAACCTTCATTTCATTCTTTTTTGGGTCGCACCATACATCGATGCTCCATAACTTATGCACTCGTTCAAGCGCATTGACCAAAATATGTGCTCTGGAACTTGTTCGATTATCTTCCGCCACCTTTTTCAAAATTTCAAAATTTTCGTGATTCTTCCGCCAAAATATTTGATACATCTATCTTTTTATTTTTCCTCTAGTTGTAGGTAAGCCACCCAACTCCGTACTCCTCATTGACAACTCCATCCCCCATAGAATTCCGCACCATATCATAATAACTCCGCCGTCATTTCAACCAATGCCTTCACGTCATCTTGTCAAATCTGTGAGGATTAAGATCTTCGAGCGATCACAGAACAAGAGTAAGTATTCATTTTTGCTTTAAATAGGTAGTTATTTTCAAATA
Source organism: Sequoiadendron giganteum (assembly GCA_007115665.2). Classification (NCBI taxonomy): domain Eukaryota; kingdom Viridiplantae; phylum Streptophyta; class Pinopsida; order Cupressales; family Cupressaceae; genus Sequoiadendron; species Sequoiadendron giganteum. The sequence goes on from CM021102.1 coordinate 831,407,747, forward strand.
AAGAATAATTAATTGGCACAAACCTCACTTCCAAATTAGTAATTCATGCCACCCGGCGATCAATCACTTGTACGGCAAAGCCTTTCACAAACCTCCATGTATATTGGAAATCATTGAAGCATACGCTGCAAATAAAACAAATAAGTAATTCCAGAGGCAATATTTTCAAAAAGAACCTACGTGGGAGCTTTGTACTGGAATTGAATTTCTTGCAGTGTACAAAATCAGGAAATGGGGGGTGGAAAAAGAAAGGTAGAGCTAGATTCAATGAAAAAATTACTGGGGTTGAGTAGCATCTCTAGATTGTTCGAGGAAGCAAGGTGGTTAGACTTCATTAGGAAATTTGAAGGCCATAATGAAAAGCTGGTAAGATCGTTTGCTGAGAACTACACCAATGGCGAAGTGGTACTTCGAGGGAAGCATTTCAAGGAATCATCTCCACTCAGAAGAAGTAAACGGTTCACTTATGAATTCACCGAAACCCCAATATAGGGTAAGGAGGGAAGTTCACAAAAGAAAAAGCCTAAGCGGCCACAAGAACCCATAGAAATTTTAGTTTAAGCCAGTGGAGATGAAAAAACCCTAAATAGAGAGGATTCAAGTGAAGTATTTCCTTTTCATTCTGCACATATAGAGGAAATTTTCAATGATAGAACTCAGGACAGAGAACCTAAAGGGGATTGTAGTGTGCCAGAAAATTTGTCACCCAGTGTAGATAAAATTGTTGAAACAATTGAAACCAGTTGTGCCAGTGCTGAATTAGAAAAGTATAAATTAGAAATTGTTGATTTACAGAGGCAATTGTCTAAAAATAATGAGTATATAGAATTACAGAAAGAAGAGTTGGTTGTACAAACTGCTATAATAAATAAAAGGGATCAGGAAATAAGAGATTTGAAGCTACAATTGCAGGAAAAAGATTCAAACATCTATAAGTTGCAAGAACAAGTGCAAGAGCAGTATGAAAAGCATAAAACTTATAGTGAGAATATTGCACAAAAAGATGTAGAAATGGGAAAAATAAAACAAAATTTTATGCTCATGCTCTCAGCTTTCGAGGAGGACAAGAAAATAAAGACTAAGGAGTTGAATACTTCTATCAGCAGAATAGTTGAACTAGAAGAGGATTTGAAGGAATGCACCGTGAGACCCCAAACTAAGTCCAAAGCAATTCAAACTGAACCAGTTATAACTAATTGGTTCCAGGTCAGCATTCTGCCTCTGCTAACAAAATGGATGGAACAGTGTTACTTCCTTAGAAATGTCCAAAATGAAAATCATAGGCTCAAGAAAGAACTGGTGCTCCTAAAGGAGTCATTTCACAAAGCCTACATAGGGAAGTAGGATGCCTATCAACTTATGGATTTTTTGCTGAATTGTAGAAGGTCATCGAGAATTTACTAATGTTTTTAAATGAACAATGGCTGAGATGGAAACTGTTCAGGATCTATAACGATTAACCCTATGAGTCTAATGACAAAGAGTTTGTAAAAATATTTGTAGAATCAACTCCTGAAGATCAGGATTTAATTTGTGAATTCTTTCTGCATGATTTGTTATTAGAAAATCATACAGATTTCTTTATTAATCTGTTTGTTGGAGAGGTAGAATTGTGGGCATTTCTCTCAACTATGAGAAATCAAATTCATTGGCAAGATAGGACAAAAGAATTTGTATAGGCAGAGAAAACAGCGGGTCTCCAGATTAGGTCACCAAATTCAAGGCCTGAGGGGTTCAAAGCTACATTTCCGTCTCTTCTGGTTAATGAAAAGATGAGGGAAAGGTATGAAAACAACCTTAAGATGTGTTATGACAATTTCATAGAAAATGGATAAAAATTAATTGGCAAAGCATGGCATTCCTGTGAGGAAAGGTTCACCCCTCTTCCAGCTTATTTAAAGAAAAAAGAAGTTATTTCTCCTCTAAACATCAGATGGTCATTCAAAAGGGTTGATGCTCTAATTAAAATCATGAAAACACTAAGAACAAAGTGGATAGGAATGAAATATAGGCCCCCCTTGCTACTGAATCCACCCCCGACTTTTAATATTTCCACAGATTAGAATGACAGACTCTCTAAAGAGTGGAGAGAGAATGTAATGTTCCATAGAGGGTTCATTCATGACCTTGAAACTTTTGATGCATCAACTAGGGAAACTCATGATCTCAGTACTCTTTATGAAGAATGGAATAAAACTCAAGGGTTTAACTATGGAGCAGGAGGACCTGCCAGAAATTAGGTAGGGGAGGAAATGATGAGGTAAAAATAACCTCATCATAATAAAAATCCGGAAAGCTCATTCTTGCTAATTCAATCCTAAGCCTGTGCCAATTTATTAAACTTTAGGAGAAGTAATTACTTATTTTAAGAAAAATTATGCTTTCTTTCTTTCTTTTGATCAATTGAGGAAATTGTCCAAAGTAGGTTTAATGGGTTGATTTGAGTGTTGTTGTAGGGATTAATAGGTCATCATGTGGCTGTTACAGAAGTTTAGCCAACACGTGCCTCAAAGTAATGCTATGAACCCACTGCTTGAAGCTTGGATGATGCACCGAAGATTCAGTTTTAGTTCTTTAAAATTCGGTTGTTCAAAACTTTATGGCTCTTCTTGAACCTTCTGCATGTTTTAAAAAGATTTAAAGACATCAAGTTAGTTTTAAGTTAAGGAAGACTTTTTCAATGGCTATCCATGCCATCGTAAATTTAGGATCTAGTTAGAAAGTTATCTATAAAACTGAAATTTCATAAGTAATAAAGGAGGCAGAGAAGAAGTATCGTTATGCTATTTACATGGATTTGCAAATCACTATTGAAATGAGTTATCTGATTTCTGTTTATTGGTAACTGTTGAATTTGAATGATGGTGACTGTATGTCATAAGAGGATTTGAGAATCTATAGTTTACGTGAGTTAAAGACGAAGTAGTAACCCATGAGCTGGCCACTCGAGGGGAGTTAGCCTAGATAGATAAGTATTTTATTGATTAAGTTATTCCCCTTGTTAGTTAGTTGTTCCAGAGCACCATTGTCTTTAATTTGTATAAGTTTTCTTCTGTAGTTGATAATATTTCTTTACTGTTTAGAAGATGCTTAATTGTTTATTTCCTTATTTTTTTGCTTCCGTAGTTTACCAATTGTTTAGTTTACTTGTTTCCATGCTTTCTAGTTTAGTAGTAATGTTTTCTAGATTATTTGTCTTATGATTTTTAATTTAGTATTCCTTGATGTTCTTAGAGTAAGATCATTTTTGAGTTAAGTAGTAATGGCTTTGGTTTAGTGTCAACTTTTGTAGTTTAAAAGAAAAACTGAAAATATAAAATGGGTTGTTTGAATAATCTCCTTCTGCAAATTGAATTGGACACTACCCGGTCGAAAATTGACATTCAATTATTCTAAAGTAGTAGGACCTAACGACAACTTATCACCCCCCACTTCACTTCATCCAGAAAAATCAACAATCCTAGCAGAATAGTGTAACCCCATCAATCTAGGAACAAAGGAGATACCGCACATCACCTTTTATGCTGAATCACTTTTGGCAGAGGAACAAAAACTTTTTGCTGCTTTCTTAAAAGAAAGAAAATTGAACTTTGCATGGACCTACGCTGACATGCCAAGTCTCGATCTAAAAGTCATGGTTCATCTCTTAGCTGTCTATCCAGGGGAAAAGCCAGTAAGACAAAAGCTGAGAAAGATGCACCCTAGATAGCCTTGTTAGTGAAAGTGGAACTGCAAAAGCTCTTGGATGTAGGATTCATAAGGACAATTTATTATCCTAAATGGGTATCAAATCTTGTACCTGTTTCAAAGCCAAATGGGGGCATCCGCATCTGCATTGACTTCAGAGACTTAAATAAAGTGTGTCCTAAGGATGAATTTCCACTACCAAACATCGACACCATAGTGGATATGACGATTAGACACAAAATTCTATCACTAATGGATGGATTTTATGGATACAATATGATCATGATAGCGAAGGAGGATCAACACAAGACAACGTTCACATGTGCATGGGGGACCTACTGCTAGAACATTATGCCTTTTGAGCTAAAGAATGCAGGTGCAACATACCAAAGAGCCATGAAATTTTTCTTTCATGACATGATTCATAAGATAGTGGAGGACTATGCAAATGACATATTGGAAAAATCTAGAAAAAGATGGGACCACATATTAGCCTTGAGCTCCATTTTTGATAGGTTGGAAAAGTATAAGGTCCACCTCAATCCAAAGAAATATGTCTTTGGCGTGCAGTCAGGCAAGCTCTTGGGATATATAGTATCAATGAGAGGAATCGAGGTGGATCCCGCCAAAGTCAAGGAAATCCTCGATATGGAAGCACCCAAGACACTACAACAGTTGAGAGGTCTATAAGGCAGGCTCCAGTTCATCTACAGATTCATATTGCAACTAGAAGATAAACATATCCCATACTCTCATCTAATCCACAAGGGGGTAGCATACAAGTGGGATGACAAATGCGACCAGGCATTTAACAAAATCAAAGAACACTTACTCACGCCACCGGTTTTGATGCCACCAATCCCAAGAAAACCACTGATCCTGTACATTTCAGCAACCATGGCAACTCTCGGTGCTCTATTAGCTCAACACGATGAAAATGGAAGAGAGAGAGAAATATATTATATCAACATAACCATGGTGGGACATGAGCTAAAGTACACTCCTATTGAAAAAGCTTGTCTGGCAATTGTGTTTTCCACACATAAATTTAGACACTACATGTTGGCTCATCAAATCAAGCTGATCGCAAAGATAGATCCTCTCAAGTACTTGCTTTCTAAAGCCACTTTCACGGGAAGAACAACCAAGTGGGTCATGATATTGATAGAACACATAATTGAATATGTGGAGCGCAAGAACATCAAGGGACAAGCAATTGTAGATCAACTAGCAAAGGCTCTTACTTATGCAGAAAACCCACTCATTTTAGAATTCCTTGACAAATCAATTTTCAACCTAAGTGTTGCAGACCATTGGAAGATTGTCTTTTGATGGATCATACACACAATACAGGTCAAAAGAAGGAATTTTCTTCATAAATCCCCAAGGAGACTGCATACCCAAATCTTACAAGCTGTCATTCCCATGCACAAATAACATAACAAAATATGAGGCTCTCGTCATAGGCTTAAGAATCGCAGTACAATGGCAGATCATGGTTCTAAAAGTATATGGGGACTCTCAGTTCATAATCAATCAGGTAAACGATGAATATCATACAAAGGATGATAAACTGACTCCATACAAGAAGTTGGTCAAGAGCCTCAAAGAGTCATTCATTGAAATCACATTTGAACAACTACCTAGAGCAAACAACAGAGCAACAGACGCAATGGTGACAATTGGATCACTCTTGTTTATCCTGCGCAACATCCCAAAGCAAGAATTCCTGGTAGAGAAACTTCTCGTACCAGCATTCGAGGTACCAGATTCTGAATTTGTGTGTGAAAACGTTGGTCCCGGTGATCCTTGGTATCATGACATTTACACATACTTAAGAATAAGAGTCTTGCCCGCCAATATAACTCCAAACCTTAAACAAGCCTTTGTTAAGAAGTCAACCCGCTTTTCATCCTAGGAGAAACCCTTTATCGTAGGAGCATTGAAGGAACCCTGTTGCATTGCCTGAACACTGAGGAAGCCTTAAATTCTTTAATTGAGGTACACAATGACATTTGTGGATCACACTCGAGTGGTATGACCTTGGCCAAGAAGTTGCTGAGAACCGGATACTACTAGCCCATAATGGAGCAGGATGCACATGACTTCGTCAAAAGATGTTTGCAATGTTAGCAACATGGGGACCTTATCCATGCACTAGCTCAAGAACTTCATCCTTGTTGATGGTGTTTTTATGCACTTCACAACTCAGGCAATATGTAGGTGTATTACCTCTCTTGAAAGACAATCTTCCACAATCAAATTGCAGAACACTATCCCAAGGTCTCTCGGATGTCAAGTCTTGACAGTGCTTGGAATATTTTAGTTGATTTATGTGATTTGCTGGAATCACAAGGTGGACTTACAGATGAGTTACAAAGTGGGAAAGTTGGATCTGCAAATGGAGTTCTTAAGATGGGAAGTTGCTGTGCATTTGCTGTAGGTTCAAACAACAGTCTTGAACTCCATTTTATCATTGGATTTAACTTTATAATGTGCAATGAACCTTGCCTAAGGTTACTTATTAAAAAAAAGGAAAAAAGGCAGGGAAGAAAGAAGGTTCCTGGATCTGAAACTACGAATGAACAGTGATCATGGAGGCTGCTATAGTAGACAAACTCCCCAAACTGGGTTTTGCTTGGCCAAGAGGATCCTACAGTTACACAAAACCAGTGCAATCTTCTAAGGACTGCATATTTTCAGTTTGCATACACACATCATGAACATGCAAATGAGCTAAGTTGCAACAATCAAATAAAGAAGCCCAGGCTAACTTTGCACAACAACTTGTCATCAACAAGTGCCAAAAGTATGGGCTGGAAATTCATCAAATATTGAAACATCAATCACCATTACCACTTCCATTCAAAAAACTACAATTAAAACTAACTTGGAAGGTAGAACCATGCACACATAATGAGCAAACTCAAAAGTAACATCCATAGATCATGCACTGTTGCTTTCTATTGCTGCAAGATGTTTTTACAACTCTCCAACCCCTACAAATGAGGGGAAGAGCCCTATTTATACTTTTCCAAAGCCCAAATGAATGGCTATGATTGAGTTACATTGTGTGGCTCAGATTCAATTACATTAGGGCTTCACCTACCCCACAATATTCAACAATTTAAAATACATCTTTGTCTTTTTCCTATTCTGTCTTGTAGTGGCTAGTCATTGTAGCAGTTTTGTCTCCTAGCTAATTTCCCTTTTACTGTAGCTGAAATTGCCTGAAATTTGCCTTCTTCCCAATGGAATTTCAGCATTCCTCATTAGATCAAATGGTTCTGTCGATGGACCCATGGTAGGCTTTTTGAAATCGAAAAGGAGAGGCTGAAATGCTGTTTTAGTAATGTTGTTTTGAAAACGACAAATAGGGCAAGGCGACCCGAATGGTACTACCTAGCTGAAAATTTGGAATTTGAAAGTTCCAGGGAGGATAAGACCCCATTTTAGCATCTGGGTCAAAGTCTGTTTTTGATTTGGAGGTGCGCTTGTATGTTCCGAAAACATGAGCCCGAAATGCCGTTTGAAACGACCAACAGAGCACATAACTCTAGATGGTATTTCCTGGCTGCAATTTTGGAATTTTAAAGTTCTAGGGAGGATAAGACCCCATTTTAGCATCTGGGTCCAAGTTCGTTTTTGATTTGGAGGTGTGCTTGTATGTTCCGGAAACATGAGCCCGAAATGCTGTTTGAAACGGTTGACGAAGCATGGAACTCCGGATGGTATTTTTCGGTTGCAGTTTTGGAATTTGAAAGTTTTAAGGAGGATAAGACCCCATTTTAGTATCTGCGTCGAAGTCTATTTTTGATTTGGAGGTGCGCTTGTATGTTCCAAAAACATGAGCCCAGAATGCTGTTCTGGAAATGTTGTTTGAAACGGTCGACGAAGCACAGAACTCCGGATGGTATTTCTCGACTGCAATTTTGGAATTTGAAAGTCCTAGGGAGGATAAGACCCCATTTTAGCATCTGGGTCGAAGTCCATTTTTGATTTGGAGGTGCACTTGTACGTTCCAGAAACATGAGCCCAAAATGCTGTTTGAAATGGCCGATGGAGCACGAAACTTCAGATGGTATCTCCTGGCTGCAATTTTGGAATTTGAAAGTTCCAAGGAGGATAAAACCCCATTTTAGCATCTGGGTCGAAGTCCGTTTTTTATTTGGAGGTGCGTTTGTACGTTTCCGGAAACATGAGCCCGAAATGTTGTTTGAAAAGATCGACAGAGCATGAAACTCCGGATGGTATTTTTCGACTGCAATTTTTGAATTTGAAAGTTCCAAGGAGGATAAGACCCCATTTTAGCATCTGGGTCGAAGTCCGTTTTTGATTTGGAGGTGCGCTTGTACGTTCTGAAAACATGAGCCCAAAATGCTATTTTGGAAATACTGTTTGAAACGATCGATAGAGTATGGAACTCCGGATGGTATCTCCCGGCTGCAATTTTGGAATTTGAAAGTTCCAAGGAGGATAAGACCCCATTTTAGCACCTGGGTCGAAGTCTGTTTTTGATTTGGAGGTGCGCTTGTACGTTCCGAAAACATGAGCCCGAAATGCTGTTTGAAACGATCGACGGAGCTTGAAACTCCGAATGGTATCTCCCGACTGCAATTTTGGAATTTGAAAGTTTCAAGGAGGATAAGACCCCATTTTACCATCTGGGTCAAAGTCTGTTTTTGATTTGGAGGAGCGCTTGTACGTTCTAGAGACGTGAGCCCGAAATGCTATTTTGAAAATGCTGTTTCAAACGACCGACAGAGCACGGAACTCCGGATGGTATCTCCCGACTGCAATTTTAGAATTTGAAAGTTTCAAGGAGGATAAGACCCCATTTTACCATCTGGGTCGAAGTCCGTTTTTGATTTGGAGTCCATTTCAGCCACCATTTAGGCGTTCAGGCTTCAGCTGCAAGAAGGTTGTTTGGAATGGTGCAGGGAAGATAGTACTTCGGGAGTCGAGTTCCAGAGTCCGGGGAGATGGCCAGGCTTGGCCGTTCGAAATAGCGAAACTGGAATGGAAACTCGAGAGGGGAATTCCGAAGGGTCGGGCCTGAAAGGTGCCACAAACATCAAAAAAGCTGACAAATAAGGGGAACTCGAAATAGCTAAGATTTAGCATTTTTCCAAGGGGTGAAATTTGGTCAACCTAAAATGTGAATTTTGAGAACGTGTTGACCAATTAGGACACCAAAATGAGGGGCACAAAAAATGAGACGGGAGCAAAGAAGCCCACCGGGAGCGAAAAAAGAGGGTCCTTGCCTACGACGGGGCGTGTGTGTAAAATATGCACAACAATCCTATTGTTACACCTTGGCCCTTTTCATAATGGGGGCTCGATCTCATCGAAAAAATCACACCCACCTCATCCAATGGCCACAAATTCATCATCACCACCACAAAGTACTTTACAAAGTGGGTTGAAGCCATTCCCATGACCTACATAACAAGAAAGTAGATATCCAAGTTCATCCTGAACTACCTCATTTGCTGGTATGGTGTCCCCCAAGCCATTATCTTAGATAATGGGACACCTTTCAAAAACCAGGATGTTTGTGACTTATGTAAAAAAATCAATATCCAACATCACTTTTCCACTTCGTACTATCCCCAAGGCAATGGAAAAATAGAAGCTACCAATAAAACTATCTTGAAAATCCTTAAGAAAATGGTCAATGACACTGGTCGTTACTGGCATCTACAGCTAAATCCCACCTTATGTGCCTATCACACCAACATCCGCACACCAACAGGTGCCAAGCCCTTCTCGCTAGTCTACGGATCAAAAGCCATCTTACCCATTGAGATTGAACTCCCATCCCTGAGAATATCATTGCAAAACCTCATCAAAGATGAAGAATACTAGGTCTCATGACTGAATGAGCTAGAGTTACTGGATGAATGACGTATGGATGCTCTAAACCATCTACAGGTGTATCAGAATAGACTTAAACAGAGTTATAACAAGAAGATCAAGAGGCAAAATTTTCAAGTCGACGAAATTGTGCTGAAGGAGAACCAGAAGAATGTACCAAACCCAGAAAGCAAAGGAAAATTTCAGCCCAACTGGTTGGGACCTTTCATCATCATGACAAGCTATAAATTAGGGGCATATTAATTATCAACACCAGAAGGCGAGCCTCTGCAGGAGCCCATGAACAACTCCCATCTCAAAAAGCTTTATGCCTGAAATCTTTCAAGTTATAGAACCAAAATACAAAAAAATTAGAAAATATCTTGAAAAATAGTCACCTTGTTGAAAACCTGGTAAATAGGCATCTTGGTGACAGCAAAAAAATCAAAAAATCCAAAAAAACTAGAAAAATGATTGAAAATAGTAAAGAAAAAAATTGTCCTCTAGTGAAAACCACTTCGGTGGCACTTTGGACAAGTACCTTGGTGAAAACCTAGCAAACAAGTGCCAAGCGTAAATAAAGCACTCTCCATCCACCAAGATCTTCACGACTTACTCGACACACTCACTTATCCATTACATTCCATTTATCCTTCCATCGTCCATCCGCGTTCGTATCATAGCTTGATCTTGTGTTCGTATCATGTTCCACCCTAGTACTACTGGGCACATTCCTAAGGTCATTTTGTCCTTCCTTTATCGAAGTAGTATATCGCATCATCCTGGGGGCATGTTTGTACCGACATCGGATCAGATTTGTGTATATTCTTATGATCTTCCTTAAAATCCAAAAAACACCATCATAAAATCAAAAATCCAAAAACATTCAAAAATCCATCACATGTCGAAAATATGAAAAATAAAAAATAGAGTCATTCTAGCCAAACTATGTCATTTCTGAGCTTGAACGTAGGCAAGGGTGATCTTTGATTATCCCCTGAGTCACCCTAAGTCAGTCCTTTAGGCGTCCGTCGCAATGACAATCCATTTGCCCATCGTTCTCATCATTGAGTCAAGTCTGTCGTCAGTCGAACTACGTGGTCTCTACGTGTATAACATAGGCAAGGATAATCTATTAATCAACTCTCGAGACCCCTAGGATAGGTCTTTAAGTTAGTCTCTTCGTCATAAATCTCAAAAATACCAAAAACATTGAAATATCTCAAAATCCCAAAAACAACCTCAAAACATTTCAAAAACACCAAAAACATCCAAATATCTGAAAAAAACCCAAAATGGTGCATCCGTCTCATCTCACTTTCACCCACAATAATCACAATTCATAATAAATCAATCGTCATCTTCATCCTTTGGTAAGTCAGTCAGAAACAAGTCTAGCAAGTTCAAAAGTGAATGCCTAATTGTCAAAGTCTCAGGTCTAGATCAATGAGTCAACAAGTTAATCAACTCAAAGTATCAATAGGTTATCATCCAATCAACCTCATTATCACCTGATCACAACATGTCTTATGAATGTGATCTTCCTGCAATGGACATCAACATCAGACATCACCATAGTTTAGTCTTGGCTAGCGATACGAAGAACATTAGCTTGTTTGTTTACTTTACCTTGGTCTTTTTTGACTTATCTTATTTTTTGCTCATTCCAAGGACCTCTCGATGATGCCTAATCAAAAGGTTTAGAGAGAAATGAATGGGGAAACAATCATTATCTATTTATCTATTGAGCTTGTTGGATATTCTTGTAAAATAACTTCGTCATGCGTGCTTTGTTTGGTTTGTAGGGAAGGTGTTTTAGATTTCTTGTTGACCACATGAGAAGGCTTGCCCTTTTATGTTTTGGTCCGAGATGTTTAGAATATCTGATCTTCACTTTGAATAAGGTTTCGTATATCAGGTGTGAACAAGAGTACGCCTATTTGATTGTCAAGTCAAAGTCCATCACACTAGGGGCAATGCCATCTTGGTTATTTATACCTTGATGCATCACACCTATGTGTGTTATCAAACATAAAGATGGGTATTCTCTTTATCTCTCCCTCCTTGGATAAGCAATACATCATCATCATTCATCATCATATCTAATAAAGTCTCGATGAGTAATGGACTTGTTGGACTTCTGCATCTTCTTGGATTTAAGGGTTGATCCCTCTCATTCTTCTATCCTCTTTCATGCTAACATAGGTATCATTTCATCAATGCATCCATCCTGCATCCATACTCTCATCCTACATAATCATATCATATCATCATAGGACAACATCATCCATCTCATCCATCTCACATGATTGCATAATCATTTAACATGTTTAAAATAATATAGATTTTTTATTCTAAGCATCTTACAAACATCTCATTTACATCATCATTATCATATAGATATGTTAGTCTAACCATCCATACATCCATTTTGAACCTCTTTGTCACGAGATCGACCTCAAATTGAATTTCTCGCTCGATCTCCTAAGGGGGCAATGTACCAACGTACTTCTTTCTGCTAGGGCATCCAAAAAAAATCATATATTTTTTTAATTTCGATCTTGGCGGCATCATTCTTTGAACCAATGCAACAAGTACATTGCTTCAAAGATGGGAAAAATGTAAAAATGCAAAATTGACATCATGCATTAATCATATTTAATCATATTCGCCTATCAATTAAATAAATCAAGTTTATTTAATTTATCTCCTAAGGTTATCACACTTAATTAAATAAATCAAATTATTTAATTAATCTCCTAAAGTTCTTCCATTTAATTAAATAAACCTAAAGGTTTAATTAAATATCTAAATATTCTTTATCTTCTCATTCAGTTTAAATAAATCCAAAAAGTTAATTTGAATGTCACAATCACCTAATCATCACCTTAATTAATCAAATCCATGATTAAAACTAAGCCTAATCCATGTCCCATCCTCTAGCTTTTCTCACTTGCACGATAAATTATTTATTTTGATTTATTAAATCTTCATTTTCTCTCAACAAAGCATAAAAGTGGAATATTCCTCCATTTCAAATCTCCCTCCAAATGAGATATGTCTTTCCAACAAGGCATTTATTTCATCTTACAAGTTCTTTTACCTTGAGCCAAGTGGCCATAACTCCATTTGACTCTCCCTCCACCTTGTCATTTCACTAATTTCAAATTTCAAATAATGGCATTTATGGGCACATTCATCAAAATTTTCACATCCTTGGCCCATTCACATGATGACAAGTGGCTTCTTCCTATTGGTTGAGGATTGGTCCCACATTCCTCAACTTTTCCTCTTATTCTCTCAAATTCTTCTATAAATGCAAGGCTTTTTTCTTTCATTTTCATCCACAATTTGAGCAAAGTTACTCTCTTCATATTAAGAGCTAATTTTATCCACTTCATAGCATAGCATCTTCAAGGCATTTTTATCATTGATCTTGTCAAGGATTGGGAAAGGGTTCCTTTACATGTCAAAGGTGCACCAATCCAATATGGAATAGGTATGATTCATGTTTTGCATATGTTTTTGTTTAGGTTGTCTTGTTCTCTTTAGTTGCATTGTTTAACATGATTCAATATTTCATAGGGATGTTGAGTTTTTTGATTTAAACTAATTTATGTTAACATGTGAGATAGTTTGTCTCTCTTGCAGATTTTGGAATCTACAAAATTAATGTTTTTTTTTGTCTTTTAATTGAGACTAGTTGTTATTGAAAGATTAAATGGAACATTTGAATGAAGCTGATACTTTTTCTGAATATGGAAACCTGTATGTAAGGAATATTTTTCCCTTGAATATTCATAATGTATATGCATATTCCAAACTATGTTTATTTTATGGCATATATGTGTACATGCATAGATACTTTAAATTTATGCATGTGCACATACATGTGGTATACCTTGTGATTTCATCTTGAATTAATCATTGATTAAGATTGCCTAATTTCATTTGCAAACAAAAGAATTGTAGAAATGGAACCGTGTTGAATTGCAATATAAATCTTAATGGAAGATAGTTAAATGATGAACAAATGATTGGTTATACCATAATTTAGAAAGAATACTTGTTGATGGTATTGAAATGGAACATTTGATACAAAATTACTTGATAGACTGTAGCACACTGAAATATGATGCTAGTAGATGATCTATAAGGGAGGGATATCCCTTTGGTATGATAAGCTTTTCTTTCGAGAATGGGTGTCAGAGATTGTAGATTTTCTTTTTTAAATCTAATTTAAGTTGTATTTTATGTGCAACACGAGCTTGGCCAAGCTTTGTAGTCATTTTTATTATGGAACATACTACTTTTTATTTATCCTCTCTTTGTTGTATTTTATTTACCTAACATGGAACTTGCATGTTTTAACAGTAGATAGAAATGCATGTAGTTAGGCATGCACAGATCCCACCTTGCAAACTGTATCTCTTGCTAAGTGTTTCGTGCAAGGTTGGGTATTCTTTGACAAACCGAAGAACTCTGGAGAAGCATTGCTTTGTGGTTGGGTGATAAAGCACCTCAACCATGTTCTCGTCCACCAGTGGATGCAAGATGAAGAATTTCAATGGAATTCTATTTAATGCACTTGTATCATAATTGTAATTATTGTATTGACTATGTGGTGATTGAATGCCAAGTCAAAATTATAGATTGACTATTGACATTTGGAAATGAATATAATGAGATTGTATTTCTTTTTAATTATGGACATGAAATTGCTATGTTGGAAAATAGCTTTGGGATTTGTCTTAAATTTATATTCATAATGTCAATTATTAATTTATTGAAGAAAAATTTAGTTGGGCATGTTACAATTTTGGAGTGACCTACGTTATTTGATATGTCGCATTGCTTCAACATAAGAGCCTCCATGATAGCTTGCAAAATCTTGATGTAAGGTGACATAGATGCTATGATAATGCTCTCAAGATGAAAATAACTTAGTTAAATGAAAATTCTAGGTAATGAAATTTATGAAGGATGAAGGGTTATTTTATAGATTTTAGGAAATTAGATCAAGGATCTGGATTAAGAGGTGTTGATTTGAGATTAGAGGTTGAGAATGAATGAGAAGAATTGACTGCCCAATTAACTAACTACAATTGCTTGTAGGATTCCAATTAACTAGCTGCATGAGATATTGATCAAAGTGTTAAATCACTTGATTAATTAGAAGACTCCAAGTGAGTGAGAGTTAAGGGAAGTGATTGATCAAAAGAGTGACCTTATTCAATATTAGTTAACTGAGAGAGAGTGGCAGTTAAGATTTGAGGAAATAATGCATGATATAATTAATTAATTAATTATTGGAGGAATGTGTAAGATACGATTGAGATAAAAGATGTGTTTTCTTTTTGCATTATAAAATAATCAATTAAAGTAATTAATTAAATTGAGGAACATGCAAAGATAAGATTGATTAAGAAATAAAAATGTTTATTTGTTAATGGATGATGTTCTAGATAAGTTAAGTTAAGATATTTTAAAGAAAATTTGGATAATTAAATAATTAAAGATAATTATTTAATTCATGCATGATGGAAAAGGTCAATTAAATAATTAAAGGTAATTATTTAATATTAAAAGGGGGTTTGATATTTAATTAAATAATTAATGATAACTATTTAATTAAAAATAGAAGAATAAGTTAAGTTAGTGACATAATTAAATAATTTTAATGTTTATTTAATTAATCAGGAGGAATGAGGTTTGATTAGTGATAAAATAGTGAATTAATTAAACAATTCAAGATTATTTAACTTAATAAAGGAAAATAAGGTTAAATGATAGAAATGATATTAAAATGAGAACAATAATGCAAATGATGCCAATAATAGAAAAATATATTTTCACGATATGTGATATGCATTAGACATTTTTATGTGTCTACACATACAAGAAAAGGCTTTCCTTAATGTATATATGAAGGTTTCTTTGAACTTCAATAAAATTATCTTATATTATTCTACTATCACATTTGGGAGGTCCCATTTCTATACCAAGCAAGCATTGTTGTGCTATTTTTAGGGAGGATAACTATGCACTAACTTCCAAGCTCATGGGTGGTGATAGGAATAATATTGAGCCCATCTATTCTCACGTGGTAAAGGAAATTTCCAAATTTTGGTACATATTCTAAAAAAGGTGGTTTCTCCAATTATATTAAGAAGGTTAAGGGTCACAAATCTACTTTATTGGATATTTTTTTTTGAAGAATTAGAAATCTAAGTTGGTGAAAATTATTGGATATATTTTTTGAAGAATTAGAAATCTAAGTTGGTGAAAATTATTGGATATATTTTTTTGAAGAATTAGAAATCTAAGTTGGTGAAAGTGAGAGGAGTGGAGATAGAGATTGCCTTGGTGATATGAGTGTCTATATTTGAAAATAATATTTTTAAGGATAGATGTAAAACAAAAGAATTATTGTGTTGTTTCTTAATGGAAATTATAAATAAAATTTATTTTATATATAGAGAATTGATAAAAAATGATTATAAATGAATTAGCTAGAATTTTCATTTAATACGTTTGATATCAATTTTAAAATACAAAAATAAAACTAGAACTAAAAATTAATAATACTTTTTTTTTAATAAAGAATTTAAGATTTAAAATAAAAAAATTAGACAATAATAATAATAAAAAATATTTAACTTATATTTAAGATTTAAATTTTATTTTTAAATTTTTTAATTAAAATAAATTATAATAACAATAAGAAGAAATCATTCTATTTGAAAAACATAAATCCCTTTTTAGTAATGCATTGATTTTGATTTCTACTAAGCATCATCTTCTTTCTCTTCTTTATTTATAACTTTCTTTTTCCTTTTTTAATTCTATTTTGAATATTATTTTTATTTTAATTTATTTTAAAATAAGATCATGTATCTAAAAAAGTTATCTATTATCTAATAGCATACAAAGTTATTAACAATTTGAGGATAAATATGATTTAAATAAAAAATTGTTATAACATGCAATTAATATTATTTTAAGTAAAATAAATTATTTTAGCATGTGAAAAATAGCATGTAAAAAATTGAAGTAAATAACGAGGATAATTATTAGATTAAAAAAACTATTAATTTAATGTAAGCATCAATATAGACTTGAAGATAAAAATTAAATCAAGAAGAATAACTTGTTCTTAAATATTATCTTTGTACAACATATTGCCTTAAATTTTAGACTAGAGGCATGTACATGAATTCATGGTGTGTATGAGCTCTGTGTTGAGCTAGGGCAATCGTGCCCTAGCTCGTTTCTTGTTCTGCTTGCAACTACATTGGAGGGGGTTTTTTGACGCGTTCTGGGGGGAGAGGTTCTACAGTGGTGTTGGTGTGGCTTCGATTGTTGGGGGCATCGTTTCTTGCAGCCTTTGCCCTTGTTTGACAGGCA
This sequence comes from Sequoiadendron giganteum, assembly GCA_007115665.2. Taxonomy (NCBI): domain Eukaryota; kingdom Viridiplantae; phylum Streptophyta; class Pinopsida; order Cupressales; family Cupressaceae; genus Sequoiadendron; species Sequoiadendron giganteum. The sequence goes on from CM021102.1 coordinate 831,424,697, forward strand.
TGGTGGTGGTGGGTCACCACAGAATAGTAGATTCCTGTGGATTGTGGGCTTCAGTAACTGTGGCCGGTGGTGAATGCCACTCTTTGTGCCTTTTGATCTCTTGCAGGTTGCGCTGGGGGGGGGGTGTTTGCTGCTCCCTCCTCCATTGACACCTTGCCTTTGTGTTTGGGATTGGAGGGTTGGTGGAACCCTTGTGAAGAGTATTTTTGAAGCTACCAAAGAAGGCGCTTGGGGTTTGTAGTGTACCCTTGCGCTGAAGCTTTTCTTTGATCATCTGCCTCGAGGGCTACATGTCTGACTTGGGTGTCTGTGAAACATGTCCTATGGGGTTTCATCTGGGGTGAGCCCCAAGTTGGATTTCCGTTCTGCGATTGGTTCAATGCCTTCAATGCGAAACATAAAAATGATTGATAATAATTTTTTTTCACTGGATCAGGAAATGAATGGTTCTGGGTCGTCTGGAGGATTTAGGATTATGAAAATTAATGGCTGTTTGGAACGATGTAAAGAGAGACTGAAATTGGTTATCCCAATGGAGATGCTAGTGGATGATATTGAATATTATTTGAAACACTCCTTTTATTGCAAGTTTATGGGCATAAGAGTATCATTGCAATTTTTGGAATCCTAGGCTCAAAGGACTTGGTTGCCGAAAGGAGAGATGGAGATTAGGCTCTTAGCGAATAACTACATTATGGTTTCATTTGATTGCATGGCCGATCGAAATAGGATTTTCGAGGGGGTCCCTATTTCTATAACCAAGTGGGTTTGATTATGAAGCCGTGGCATGCAGGCTTCAATCTGACTGAGGAGCTCTCGAATAGGGTTCCAGTGTGGGTTCAGTTGTCGTGGTTTCCAGTCGAATGTTGGTGAGAGGATGTTCTACATTTAGTGGCTTCAATGCTTGGTAAACTAGTAGGGTCTTCACAACATACGCAATTTAAAAAGGTAATGAATTTTTCCCGTATCTGTGTGGAAATTGATTTAATCATGCCATTTCCAGATTCTGTGGAAGTGAGTGCAAGATCATATACATGGGTGCAATAGTTAGACTATGAAACTTTGCCTTTTCGGTGTTGACTCTGTCATGAGTATGGACACTTGCAACACAGATGCCCTAGGGCTAAGCCGATGGGGACCCAATATACCCAAATTCCTTGCAATCCACCTAGGGTTGATAAGGGGAAGAGGCCTATTTTGGGTGATGGTACTGGAGAAGATGGATATATCCCTATCAAAGCTTGTAATAGGAATCAGGGGCAAAAGAGGACTCTGGGGGAGAGGCAGGATGATGTTACTTTTAACAGGTTTGAGGTGTTGGACGATCTTAGCCAACAAGAAGTGAATCTGAGTTTGATGAACTTGGATCAGGGAACTTTGGGTTCAGGAAAGGATGGGCCTCCTTCGGAGACAATACAGGTTGTGCAAGACACAAGGGTTGGGTAGATGGACATGGATCAACAGTTGATTGTCCAGGCTGGGCTGGATCCTGTTATTAGGTCTTTGACAAATGGGGGAGAGGGCTCTCCTTTGCCTATAAAGATTGGCGCAAAAGTTGGAAAGAGCTCTATGTCCTCTTCTCACCCAGGTATTCAGCAAAAGGACCGAAAGAAAGGGGTAGGTGAGAGGAATCCCAAGCTGGGCTGGAAAAAGGATTTGGAAAAGATTAAAGCAATTGAGGAAACTTTGGTGGAGTCAGGGGCAGTCAATACCCTAGATTCACATTTCTTGTGTACCCATAAATGATTGTTTTATCCTAGAATGTTAGGGGCTTGAACAGTGGCCCTCAACAAAAAGTTGTTTGTGATTTGGTTAAGAATCATTCTTCAGACGTTCTTTTTCTTCAGGAAATTAAATTATCCGTGGAGAATATGTTGAGTATGGTACCTAAGTTGTGGAAGTATGGTGAGTGCCAGTGTGTTGGAGCTCATGGTGCATTTGGGGGGGTGGCTTGCTTATGGAACCCCCAGAGGATTTTCCCTCTCTGGTGGATGTCTTCTAGATCCGCTATTTCATTGGTGGCCTCATGCTTTGTGATAGGAGAATGTATTATCCTCTCTAATGTGTATGCGCCTATTGATTATCAGGGTAAGCAACTTCTTTGGTCCCATCTTTGATATGTCTACAGCCTGGCTCCTTTCCACCCGTGGATTCTGGCTGGGGATTTCAACACTATTGTGGAGTTGTTTGAGAAAAGGGGTGTAATTTCTCGGTTGGAGCCTTCTATGTTGCTTCTTAGGGATATAATTTTTGGTCTAAATCTTATTGATGTTCAACCCAGTAATGGTCGCTTTACTTGGAATAATAGGAGGGTTGGTGAGGGCTGTGTTGCTGAGAGGCTGGAACGGTTCTTGGTCTCCTGTTACTGGGTCAGTGACATGTGGTATACCTCCTCTAAAATTTTGGATTGGAGGGGTTCAGACCACTGGCCTATCAAGCTTAGTATCATTTCAGCTCGGGTGTCTTGTTCTCCTTCCTTCAAATTCTAGCTTATGTGGTTACAGGACTCTACTCTTTCTAACCATGTGGAGGTGTGGTGGAGGATTGGTAGATTTGCTTTTGGTAATATTTTTCATGATAAGGCTACTACTCAGGAAGAGTTAAATAATGTTACGAGATTGATCCGAGATAATGGGGTTTCTAAGGATCTTTTGAAAGAAGAGGCTAGGACCCTGAAGATGGTGGAGGAATGTGAGCTATGTGAAGAGGTATATTGGAAGCAAAAGGCATGGGTTGATTGGTTGCAGGAAGGGGACAAGAATACTACATTTTTCTTTAATTTTGTGAAGGCTAGGAGGCATGGTAACTCCATCTCTGTGTTGGTCAATGATAGGGGGGATCGTGTTGTCTCGTTTCAGGAAATTGCGGTCGAGGCATCATAGTATTTTGCTGCTCTTTTCAAAGATGATTCACAAGGGGGTCTTGTCGAGGAGGAACAAGTCCTTTCTTGTATCCCCCAGTTGGTTTCAAGAGAGGTGAATGAGTATTTGATGAGGGAGATTTCTCTAAAGGAGCTGGAGGAGATTGTGTTTTAGATTAAGAGAGGAAAGGCTCTTGTCCCTGATGGTTTCCCAATAGAGTTCTTTCAAGAGTTTTGGGATATCATAAAGTTGGATCTTCTGGCGATTGTTCAGGAGTCCAAGAGAAACAAGCAGATGTTGCGCGCTCTTAATTCCACTTTCATTGCTCTCATTCCCAAGTGTGAAGGGCCGGATAGGTTAACGCAGTTTAGGCCTATCTCCCTTTACAATGTGGCTTATAAAATTATATCAAAGTTAATGGCCGAGAGATTGAAGAAGTGGCTTAAAGTGTTGATTTCAGAGGAACAAAGTGGGTTTGTTGCGGGTCGACAAACTTTGGATGGTGTTGTTATTGCTACTGAGACCATCCACTCCATGGCCAGTTCTCATGAGAAGAAAATGTTTATTAAGTTGGATATGGCTAAGGCCTATGACAGGGTTAGATGGTCCTTCCTTTGGAAGATCCTTGTTGCATTTGGATTTTGTGAAGAATGGATCCAATGGGTTATGAGTTGTTACGTCAGTATCCTTCTCGGTACTAATAAATTGAGATCATTCTGAACTTTTTGGGGCTTCTAGGGGCCTACACCAAGGTGACCCTCTCTCCTCGTACCTATTTCTTCTTCTTGCTGAAGGTCTTGGGTGTTTGTTGAAAATAAATGTTGGGCTTGGCATCATTCAGGGTTGGCATTGGGGTGGAGATTTGCCTCCGCAGTCTCACTTGCAGTTTGTTGATGATACTGCCTTGATGTGGATGGCTACTATCAGGGAAGCTACTTTATTGAGATAGTTGTTGGATGTTTACCTTGTGGCATCTGGGTAATTGATTAATGAGGACAAATATTCCATCTTCTTCTTCAATACGCCGCCCCCATTTAGAGAAGAATTGCTAATATTTTGAGGTTTCAGATAGGGGCTCTTCCTTTTACGTATTTGGGCATTCCAATTTCTGTTGGTCGTCTTCCCAAGGGTTCTTGGCAGAGTATTATTGGTAAGTTCCAGGTGAAAGTCAATCATTGGACACATAGATGGTTGTCTTTTGTTGGGCAGGTTTAGCTTCTTAAGTCAGTTGTGCAAGCACTCCCTACTTACAGATGTATACTTCAGGTGGCTCCGATGGGGTTTCTTAAGGAGTTGGATTCTCTTAAAAGACAATTTTTATGGGCTGGGTGCTTGTCGTCCTCCAAGTGGAGCCTGGTCAAGTGGGAAGATGTGTGTAGTCCTAAGCAATATGGTGGTCTGCATCTTCGTCAATCTACTTTGTTTGGAGTGGCTTTGGTTGCTAATATTTTCTAGAGATGGTGTGTGGAGCAGGATCAATTGTGGGCCAGGATATTATATCATAAGTATTTCCCTGGCATCCCTCAACATGATCTCCTTAGGTACCCTCTTGAGGGGAAAGGTTCAGTGATTAGGAGTACTCTTCTGAAGGGTACGAAGCTTATTAAGGAAGGCTTATTTTGGATCTGCAGACGGGGTTCAAAATCTCTTTTTTGGTCAGACTCTTGGGATGGATTCCCTCTGCTTATCTCTCAGTTTCCTCACCTGTTTCCTTTAAGCTAGAAATTTCTTGCAGTTGGTTGGTCGAGGGTGAGTGACTTCAAGTCCTCTTTTTATGGTCCATTGGAGAGGGCTTGTTGGAAGGATCCCTCCCAGTGGCTGAATTTTGGTGAGGAGGAAGGCAAGGCTGAACTTAGCAAGATTCTTTGTAATAGACGTTGTAGCTCTCTACTGGAAGAGGATATTATCGCTTGGGCTCACCATCCCAAGGGAAGTTACTCTGTATCCTGTGGCTATCAGGTTTTATTGGCTCAAAAGTTGGTCAGGGTGGAGGTCCATTGGTGGAAGAGGGTGTGGAGTAAGCTATCATGGCCTAAATGTAATTGCTTTGTTTGGAATTTAGTGTGGAATAGGTGCTTGACCTGGGATAAAATTCGTAAGCGTGGTCTCCAGGGGCCTTCGGTTTGTGTTATCTATGGGAAAGAGGAAGATGATTCTTCACACTTGTTCTTTCGATGCCCCTTTGTTGTACAACTTTGGCATTGGTGGTGGGAGGTTTGGAAGCAACCTTGTGTACATGCTTCCTCTTTGATGGAGTACTGGGAGAGTATGGGAAGAACCCCCTTCGTCGGCCTCCTTTTTGCAGGATGTTTGGTATGTTGGACCTATTTTTCTTCTTTGGAAGGCCTGGATAGAGCAAAATCGTAGGATATTCCATGGTGTTAAAGTTGTGGGTTATTAGGTGTGGATATGTATATTAGGTATGCTACAGGAGTTGATTGCAGCTAAAAGTGAAGTGCTTTTCCCCTTGGGGAAAGGGGATGCTGAGTTGGTTGATAGATTGGGTCTTTAGGGGATACATTCTTCTTTTGGGGGTTCCAAGAGATGCAGGCATGGGACCAAGAGAGTGCAATGGATGGATAGGTGGCTACCACCTCTGGTTGATGTCTTGAAGGTCAATTTTGATGGAACTTCTAGAGGTAATCCCGGGCCTATTGGGATTGGTGGGGTCAACAGGGACTCTAGGGGTTCTATGATATTTATTTTCTCTATTCATGAGGGGGCGAAGACTATTAATCTCATGGAGGGCTTGGAAATTCTTTATGTTGTGGAGCGGGCCTTTGCTTTGGGATGGAAAAATATTATTTGTGAAGCTGATTCGCAGATCTTGATTAATCTATTGAATGAAAGAAAGATGCATGATATTAACTGGCAGTTGGCTTCGGTTGTTCAGCGTATTCTCCAAGTTAGCTCTAGAACGGAGGCGGTTTCATTTGTTCATATCCCGAGGGAGTGGAATCAGGTTGCTGACTGCTTGGCTAAATGGGCTTCTAAGCATGATACTGTCTGGAAGATTGATGATTGGAGGCAGGTTTCCCCTGAGTTATGTCAAGATTTGGATAAATTCTTTGAAGAGGATAGAAGGATACTGGAAGATAGTTGATTTTGTTTCTGTACTTGCTTTATTACTTCTTTTGGGTTTCTGGGGCTTGCTCCCTTTGTCCTGGCTATAATTTTCTCTTCTGATTTTCAATAAAGCTTTTACCCCTTTTTTCAAAAATAAAAAATAAAAAAAATAAAAAAATAAAAAAATAAATAAAAAATATTTTTTTTTAGAGTAATATTAGTTTAATTATTATTGTAGACATCCAAAATCTAACCTTTCCCAACCACACCTAATTTTAGCCTATCCTTAGAATTTAATTAAATAAATATTTAATTTTTTCGATCTTTTTCCTAATCCTTTAATTAATTAAATCTTTATTATTTATTTAATTATTTTCCCTTCAACATGATCCTATTAATTAATTAAATATTTAATTTATTTATTTAATTTCAATTTATCTTCTTTCCTTGTCCATTTAATCCTAGCCCTTTATCTTGTTCACATGGATCATATTAATATATTTTTTCATATTATGACAAGTGTCCCCTTCACATGTCTAACAAGCTCCTTATCTAGATTAATCAAACCTAGATACTTAGCCAAAAGTCAAACTAACTTTTCATCTTATCCATTCATCTCATCTAAACCTCTTAATCCTAACCATTCCCATAAGTATTTTTGTCTTGATCTCAATCTAAAACCTAAATCATATACTTCATAGGTGCCACTTGTCACATGATTGAATCTTTGATTCAAATCCTAACCCTCTTTTAATCTTAGCCATCCATCATCAATAATTTCTAGCCAAATTGATTTTACCTCTTCAAGACTCTATATCGAGAGGATCTCATCATCAATCAATCATGAAATTTGAAGCTATCATACCTACATGCTACTATTTTGATCTCCCATTATCAAATCATATCAAGGAAGGGTACACTCCATTTTTCACTCATCAAAGAGTGGAGAAAATATTTTAGGTGAAATTATGATTTGCATTGATTTATCTTCTATTTTGTTTGCCTTCAATTTAACCTACCATGTCCCTAAAATAATGCAAACTAAATCTTATTTATAAAATTTGATCACAATTTGATTTTAGAGAGATACCAATCTATTTTAATTTTAAATTGTAGATGTGTACAAAGTGAAGATCATTCTAGGTACACATGTGTAAGATATAAATTTAATAGAGGGAATTTAGAGTATTTTATGAGAATAAGACAAAAATATGGGGCTCAATATACCATTAGTCTTTTCCTCCATTTTGAGCCATCAATTTTGGGAAGTATTAAAAGAGGAAACATTATAAATTATTGAAATTGCATTTCCAAAATGTGTCAACTACATAACTTTCCTTACAAAAAATATTTTACATGATGGTGCAAATGCATTTTGAGCTCTATGTAATGTGCTTCAATATATTTATATTGAATATGTACATTTAATGTTTGGTTTCTTGCATAATATTAACAAACGATGTTTTAATATATTTATGGTCAATTGATAATCTTATACTTTTTAATAAAATAAAATAATAATAAATGTAATGTTAATAATTTATTTATTTCTTAGTATTTATGACATTAACTCAAAACAATATGAATGCAATTTGTTTGATGGTAATCATTTTAATCTCCACCATTTCAATCTGTACATTTTATCTTGTGCTCCTCACTAAGGGAATGCCTATTACAAATAAATAACTTTTCACATATTTTTAGTTAATAATAGATGAAATATTTATTATTATCAATTATATTAAAGAAAAAATTAATCATATGGTGATACTTAAGGTGATCTATAATACATGTCTCAATGCAAATGTTTCAATCTAACTCTTTTAGTGGTTATTTTCGACAATTCGATAAAGACATATAATTAATGAGTACATTATTAGTACCCAAAACCCAAACAACTTTAAGATCTTAACTCACCTATAAAACATGATAACATTTATTTATGACTTAAAAAAATATAAAATTAAGATGCATGACTTATAAGACCTCTCTCCAATTTAGTTAAATGCATCTTAAAATCCATTAAAAATAATGACTTCTACTCATTTAACTACATATTACATAAGCATGTAGAAAAATATTATCCAATGCAAAAGCTATTATATTTCATATAAGATAATAGTTAATTATATAAATTTTATATTTATTATCAAATTATAATTTAAGATGTGAATTTAAAAAGTTATATATATATATATATATATGTAAATTCGTAAACGAGATTTGTTATATGAAAAGATGAAAAAAGTACTTAAAGCAAGCCCTTGAGATAAAGGGAGAAAATAGACAATCAATTTTCACTAAGAAGCAAGAAGCCATAACTACCTAAAGAAGACAACAGAACGTAAGTTCCCCAATAAGGAAAAATTAATAGTGAGCACAAACTTAAACCGACAACCAAAAGGCCAGCGCCAAACTAAGCTTTGACATTGTTTTGAGAGAAGAGATCCTCCATTATCCATTGAAAGCTCTCTTCAACTGCCTCCTTTCCTTCAATGTGGAGTTTTTCAGCCTGAGATCTCCCTTTTTTTTGCTTTGTTTCACCACAGTCTGGTTTTAATTTCTTACTCAGTATGAAAAATTCCAAAATTCGGAGGAGCCACCATAAAGTCGTCAAAAAAATTAGTGTTTGATCATCCAAATCCTCCATGAATGGGAAAGTGCCCTCTGACTTAGAGTCATCCGCACTGATCACAACAGGGACTAAGTCCAAAATATGGGAAAGAGGATCAACAAACCCCATCGATCGCCCTAGGAGAGGCTCAGATGGAGCCATCGAGTTAGTCCCAAGAATAGAGTGAGATTCAAAACACTTGCCATGATTGCGCCAAATAAAATCCCCATCAGGAGTTCCAGGTTTTTTAATCCACTTTTTGAGGCTGAAACATTTGGTTACAAGTGAACTTTGAGCAATGCAATCCCCAATCGTGTGCCCCATCTTGTTGCAACAAAATCATCTAAATGGGAGACCTTCAAAGTTTATGAATTGCAGGTAGGTACCAAAAGAAGAATGAATCTGAATCAAGCCAGGAAGGGGTTTGGAAAAATCTATGAGGGCACAGACCCTTGTGTATCTATGTGAAGCCCCCTCCTCCAAATCAATCTTAACGAAGGACCCAATCTGATTAATCATCTAATCAATAAGAGCAGGAATCGTCATAACCAAAGGAAGATTACATAACCTGATTCAGATTGGGACCTCCGTGATAATAACTGTGGCAGGATCGAAGAAAGGAGTCTAAGGAGTGAGGAACAGGCCGAATTTATCAAAGAACCAGGGACCGTTTTTCAACACAAATTTACAATCATCAACTGAAGAAAAGATAATGAAAAAGAAGTCAAAATCCAATATGTGAACCGCAGGAGGAGACAGACTCCAAATAGTCAGAGCCCAAGCCTGAACATTTTCAAGGGATGAAATCTTCCTCAATAGTCTGATGATTAGAGAATGACTATCAACATTCAAAAAAATAGTGGAGTAAATAAATCATCAGTAATTTACTCTAATGTTTAATGTAAATTTAGGAAAAGGTTTTCAAGTTCTGATCTCGAGTGTTATTGCATTAATCATACATTATGTTATCTCACTTTAATCTCTGTCAGAACTCCATCTAATGTTCAGTTGAACTCCATCAATCAGAAATCTGATGTTGAGTTCAATTTGTGTCTACATAAAGATCTTCAATCCTTCACTGTATTCATTCAGTAATCAATAATCATTACTGTTTCATCCTTTTGCTGTGAAACTAATCATTTGTTTTGTGTGCCTGAGCAATTTGTCTTTGTAGATCTTGCAGAATTCTTCATGGTATCAGAGCAGACAAAGACGTTGTCAGGTCAAAGATGCGTGTTGCAAAATGATTGAAGTAGCAACACCATTGGGGGCTCGATCTGGCTGTTGGAGGGTGCAATCGCTCCACAAAGACTCTTGCATGTGTTTGTTTTTAATTTTTCAGCGCATACGGAGTTCCATCTCAAAGACCCATCAACCAGGCATGCGTGAGGCATGGTGAAACTCGGCATGGAGGAACTCGGCATGAAAAGGCGTGAATAGGAATCTTTATCTGTTGCAAGCCAGGCGCAGGCCGAAGGCAGGGGTCAAATCAAGACCACCGACCTTCATTGAATCTCACTGGCAAAATCAACGCCGACGACCTCTCCTTCATCTAGTGACGAAATAAAAATCTGGCCCATGCATCCATTTTTTGTGGGACTTGCTGTTTGGTAATTTCTCCAAGGTTGATCTGCACACATAGAGTGGCGTTTGCATTTGTGAAAGCCTGCGCACAGGCACTGAGGCCATTCGTTCCCTTGCATCACCTCAAAAACCCGTGGGTGTCCTTTCTTTGGTAAATTAGCAGCGAATATCTCCAGGAGTTCTCCAAACTCCCACGCTAATCTGGTGTTTATCAAGCATAGACAACGCCTGCATTTTCATCATCGCACTTTTTTCATGTGCGGTGATTGCCATGCAGGCTTTGGAGGGGCAGATCTCTTCACACAAGAGATAGACATAGGCCACGCAACCAATGTTCGACAAACAACATGGAGATGCTTGCATTTTTTTTGATCTCTGGAGGCTGCGATTCAACCTTTGCAGGCCACGATTTGACTTTTTCAGGCTGTGCGAGGCACTTGGAGGTATCGATTAATTTGTGGATTCCTTAATCTTCTTGCATAGGTGGAAGTTCTTCCATTTGGTGGGTGATCTGCATCTTGAGAGGAGGAAATCAACTCGCGTGGCAGCAAGGATATCGAATCAAGTCTCATTAGACCCGTACGCAACCTGCTGTTTGGAGGGTCAGTTTGCTCATTATAGGCAGCGTACCACCTTGTGGCAGCTGCGATTTGTTTGTGGAGGTCGGGATTCATCCCTGAAGCCGTGAATCACGCAGTCCACGATTTGCAATCAATGCAGAAGCCGATTCATTCCTTAGAGGCTGCAATTCAATCCAATCCCCACGATCAGGTCATTCTCTATGTTGGGATCTTCATTCCTTGCGGAGGGAATTGAGGCAGATTTCTGATTTTGGGAGTGATTTGCTAATGACATGATCGATCTGTCTTTTGCAAGCGAGTTCCTCTTTTCTTTCTGTAGGCAGATTTCTGTGAAGATTTTCACCACAATGGAGGCAGATGTGAAAATTTGTATCTAGATGCATACATGTTTCTTTGTCTCTAATATAGGTTTTTTTTCTTTCATTTTTCTTTGAATAAACAAACTTAGAATATTAAAGTTGTTATTTATCTGCGAGTTCCGCACTGTTCTTCCAATCGGCAGTCAGAAGTGTTTTTCTGTTCTAAATTCCTATCTACATGAGCTTCCAGAGTCGCATCCTCGTGTGCTTCCAGAGTTTCTTTCTAGCGGGACAATATTGAGCATTGGATAAACAATGGTATCATCCCTAACGAAGGGCATTTTTTCAGTTCTTCAGCAGTTGCAACTTTCTTCTTTAGTTTGGATAAATTATTGACAGCCACATCATCGCTATTGGCCCACCATCTTCATCACCTTTGCAGCTTGTTCTCTATTTGTCTTCACAAGATCTTGGATCGACATCATCACTTTCTGACATGTGGACACGTGAGCAGTTTTCAGAGGCACACATCATCATTCTTTTCCCTCATCAGTTTTTGCTTCTCCTTAATTTTCATTCAGGGGGGGTGTTGGAGTAAATAAATCATCAGTAATTTACTCTAATGCTTAATGCAAACTCAAGAAAAGGTCTTCAAGTTCTAATCTCGAGTGTTATTGCATTAATCATGCATTATGTTATCTCACTTTAGTCTTTGTCAGAACTCCATCTAATGTTTAGTTGAACTCCACCAATCAAGGATCTGATGTTGAGTTCAATTTGTGTCTACATAAGGATCTTCAATCCTTCACTGTATTCATTCAATAATCAATAATCATTACTGTTTCATCCCTTTTTGTTGTGTAATTGCTCATTTGTTTTGTGTGCATAAGCAATTTGTCTTTGTAGATCTTGGAAAATTATTCAAATAGAATTAATGCATTCATCCAAAATGTGGAAATCCATATATTCTTTTACTATGGAAATCTCCACATCCCCAACAAAAAGACCAAAATTACCATGATCTTGAGACTCTTCCAAGCTAGAGGAGGAGGCATAGAAAAGGGGAGAGAGTCTTGAATCTCGTCCCTACAAGAACCAAATCGGAGCTAGCATTGTCGCCGCCCCACACCACCTACCTTATCCCGAGAAGGAACGTGTCCAAATCCCCATTTGTTCACCTCTTTTTTGAGCTTCTTACCCACACCAACAACACCACCTACATCACCCAGATATGTAGAAGTTCTACGCTCCATCGCCTTCACACATTATCACTCCTAACTTTCACCTTTTGCAAATTATTTATTTAATTTGAATACTTTTTTATAATATTTTGATACCATTTATTATGAAATTTCTTAGAAATAAATGTAAAACTAACAAAATAACATACCACTTTGAGGTGACCTCCAATAATTATAAAATAATATATAAATTTAATATTTGAAGCTATGATGATTTGGAAGAGACTTATCCTCCTTATTTATATGCATAACTATGTAGGGACATACCCCTTCATTATAACTAAGTCATATCAAGAAATAAATAAAATTATTAAAATTAAGCATGCTTAAACACTTATCATTATTATACTTAAAAATATATAATATTAATATCATTACACATACATGAAGAATTATATGAAGAATTATTGTAAGCTATATAAATAATCCCATCTTAAAAAACATCCTTCCTTTACTCATTAATCACTCCCTATTATACCAAACGATCACCAATATCTACAACAATGCCTTAAAAAATAAAATTTCACTTGCCTTATCTTTCTTATTTTCCAAAAATAATTTCTTTGTTATCGACTACATCCTAGCACCTATTTAATGTAGCTCCCTTCTTTCTTGAGCATAGAATAATTACATTTGGGGGTTTATCTTAATTTGATCTTATGTCTACTTGTAAATCTTCTTCATTTAGGCTCTTAATGGGTCCTCCACCTATTCTCAAAAGCTTCATCACTACGATTTCCCTGGCCTTACACAAAGCTAACCATAACTTGTCTACAACCACTTCTCTTAATGTTTTCTATCATTTAAATAAGATTTTTATTGGGAGAACTCACTTTAACTAATTATTTTTGTAGATAAATTGTGTTTATAAATGAAGGTGAAAACAAATAAAATAATTATTTTTAAATAAGGGTTCCAATGTAGCTATAATACTTACCATAAACAACATAGGTGAATTGTGATTTTTTAAAAAGTTTTTTTTGAGTTTCATAATCTTTTTTTATATATTTTAGTGTTGATTGAAATCTCAAAATAGTATATTCAAAATAATTATTATTATTTCATTTTGAGTCCTTCTCAATGTCAATTTTGACATAAACCTATAGTCTAAGTTTCCACATGGTTTAAATTCATGTAATCCTTTGCAAGAATTATGAATATCTCCAAAATATGTAGTATCATTTGTGTTTCCTTTTGCATATATTGAAATGATGAATTGAAATCTACATTTGACTAGCCAATCAAAGATGTTAGAATAGACCTAAAAATCATGTTTTAGAATAATACAATTTTATACAAATAAAAAAATATTTGTATTTGAGGAGATAATTAATATGAACAAGAGATTTGATTTTTTTCAAAATATGTTGTTTTTCCTTCCAATTTTTATTTTCTTTTTCAATTTAGTGAACTCTTTAATGCTGTTTCTAGGGTGGAAAATATCACATAGAAAAATAAAATTATTAGATTAAATCCTATTACCTAAAGAAAAAACTAGATATAAGAAAGTAAATCATACCATGGGCAGATAAGAAAACTAGTGAAAACATAATATACACATTTTATTGGAAGCTTATCTCTATTATTAGAAAGGTAAAATTAGGTTTGGAAGTTTGATCTAAAAATAAATCAATTATTGCTATTTTTATTTATGGGATCTCAAATCCTCTCCTTGCTTCAATTGATTACTTGAAAATTAAATAGATTCTACCTTCAAAAAGCTAATAGAATTTAAAATTTGATGAATGTCTTGAGGCATTCCAAACTCATTTGGTACATGGTGTACCATTTATTATTCTTCAAGAGAACTGATCAAAGTGACAACCAACACATTAAAATTGACAACAAATAACAAAGTTGAAGCTAAATTTCTTAGTCAACTCTAAGAAGGCCCTTATGTGGTTTTACAAAATTCATAGGACCATCATGACATGAATTTTCTACATCTTTTCCTCTATAATATTGAAATCAAATATATATTTCATTCCTTTAGGCATAAAACTTCCACATTACATCTTAATGAGTATTATTATTACATTAAAAGAGTAAAGTTTTCAAATAGGAAAATGTTAATATGTCAATGTTATTTTAATGATAAGAATTCTAATTTCTAAATAATGTCAACTTGTAATGGAAACAAAGATAGTACATGTTCTTTTAAGTCCAGATTATTTTGTGAGGATATTTTCATGAAAATTTAAAAATATCATTTTGTAGAGTTTAGAATTTAAAATCTATTTTTTAAAATATTTTGATAATTTTATTATTATGTTTAAAATTTGTTGCAAATAGGTTATTATAATTATTTTATTTTAAAAATATTAGATAATAATCTATAAAATTAAAAAAAAAATATGGTACACTAGAAAAAAGATTCCTCTTCTAAAAAGTATAATTTTTTTTAAATATAAAAAATCAAACCAAATTTGATATCTCATTAAAACTGTATTTTGAATAAATTTGACTTTAAAAACTATTGATAAAATAAATAAATTTATATATATATAACACAAACTACATTAAGAATTCTAAATTTCATGACTTTATATTATTTTCAATTTTAAAAAATAAATATCACTTTTAAATAGTTCAAATTGAAAAATTAATTTTGTGTTGGCTATTTTTTTTATAAAGGTGTGAGATAATTATGTTTTTTAATCTCATGACAACAATAACACTAAAACAAAGAATAAGAATACATCATTTTTAATGCAAATGCTCATAATTTATTAAAATAAAATTTGAGGAAGCTTAAGAATTTTTCTACCTTTTGACACAAAGAGGAAATCAAATAAACTGCAATACAAAAAAAACTAATTTCAAGATTGTGTGAAAAAAAAAAAATTATTAAAAAAAAGCCATACCCACAATGTGAAAATTAGATTTGTACCAAATGTTTTTGTTAGAAATTTACTTTTATGGAGATATTAAAGTGTAATGTAATGAGAATGAAGATTATTTTTTATGTTCATCATGAGTGTAATCTAAGAGTTTAATTCTTTATAAAACGAACATTTTTATAACCTCTTGAACGATGTACAACAGACCATAATTCTTAAATTACTAGACCTCAATAATTTCTTAACGTATTATAATATTCATAATCAAATTTACTGGAGTGAATTTTCAAAATTTATTATATTTCAATTTCCACATTAAACTTATGAATCATTTGTTTCAAAATGTGAGACCAAAGCAAAGGAGACATATTCATTTATTAAGTTTCCATGGCGGTCTCAACATCATTGCCTTCTTTCCTATTCCAAGGACGACCACCTCCACGCTGCAGCCTCATGATCTGAACCTTTCCCGGCCACCCTCGCCCTCGCCCTCTTCCTCTATTCCCATTCTGAAAACCATTAGCATTAGAATGAGACTTATCCTCTTCTCTCAGCAGGTGAATATCCAGTGGCCTTCCATCAAGCTTTTCCCATCGTACATTTTCACAGCAGCAACAGCATCTTCTTCCCTTGCAAAAACTACTTCCCCAGTACCCTGCAAAACCAACCCAAAAAAACACCAATCATTTAAAGGAAAACTGAAAAAGGTATTGAATAACCTAATTTTATCCACTCCACAATGGACACTTGCCAGAGAGCGGCCTTGTTCATCAATATCTTCATTACTAACATTGTAATCCAGATTGGAGACGTATAATTTTTTCCCTCTCAATGCGCCCGAAGATGATTGCTGAGGTTTATTGGGCATTAAGGCTGGCTTATGCCTCTTCCTAGGGACCTCTTGTTCAGGCTGACCGTTTCTTGGTCTCTTCTTGAGAATAGTTCCAGGCCGCCCATGGAGGAATGGATTAAAAGCTCTCACAGAGTGAGGAATGGATTGGGGAGCTGAGTGAGAAGCAATATTGATATGGTCATCATTTCTTGCGCCTCCTCTTCTCCGTCTCATTGGGTGGGAAGGGTCTCTATTGTTTTTGTTTGCAGCGATCAATTCTTCCAAAGTCATCTCTAGTTTTTGATTGAGGATTTCAATTGTGTGGGGATCAATCCTATCACTCTGATCATTTTCGTTTGACACCATTTTCTATAAAGACGTACGCTGTGAGGCTTGGTTTTGCTTCGAGTTTTGATACTCACTGTGGTGCTCACGTTGTATTTAACCTCACTTTCTCTCCCCACTAGGACAAATGGACGTGACCTTTCATGGTTAGACTTAATTCCTTCGTAAACTAAAAAAGTAGCAGACTCTTGTAATGAGATGGTACTATTACACATTTTCTTTGCAGACCAAAAATAGAAATGGATTATTGGTATTAAAATTTTGTTTTCCTTTCGAGTCTCGACCCATTGAAAACCATAGATAGTGGTTGTAGGTTTGAGTCTAGATAGTGATTGCAGGTTCAAGGTTAGATAGTGGTTGCAGGTTTGAGTCTAGATTTATCTGTTATGTTTGGATGAGGGATTATTTGAGATAGGTTCCATGCTAGATAGTGGTTGTAAGTTCAAGTCTACATTTAGTCTACATTTATCTGTTGTGTCTGAATGAGAAGTCATTTGAGACACGGTCATGGAGTTATAAGATTGGTTTTAGTCATTGTTGATATTTTGTGAAATAAATATTTTTTATTTATTTTAAGTTATATATGTTTATAAGATTGTCAAACTTCCCATTTGTAGATTAAAAATATGTTTGATTATGAATCTATTTAAAATAGTAACAAATAATGTATTATATTATTATTATTTCATATTGAATGTGTGTGATTGTTAAGCTTAGATCTAAAAGATGTGCTCGTTAAGAATTGTTCTTAAGATTATTTTTTAAAAATATTTTATAAGTAACTTTTATGTATCTTGTAGGTTAATTCTAGTAATTTAATTGAAGGAGATTTTGATATAGATATATGCTTATTCCACATATTATAAATAGTTATTTAAATATAGACATGCCTTTTCTTTTGCTATATAGGTATACTTTTATTCAACATATTATAATGAACTACTTAAAGACAAAGATTTCAATATTGTGTAAACACTGTATTCATAAAAAAATAATGATACAATATTCATATGTTAAAAGTTCGGTGTAATGGAAAATTGTTTTCCACACTAGTTATTAAAAAATGATCTAACCATCCTGATACAAAGTTTCATAATTGATTTCCTTTTAACTATTATAATGAAATTCATTTTAATGAAATTTATTTTGGTTTTGGTCCAAATACAACGCTAGATCATTTATTAGCTTAATATAAAAAAAATATTTATAAAATTGATTTATAATATCTACTAAATAGATCACTCACTCAAAAATATTATTAGAATTATTTTTGTTATTATATTTTTAATTGTAACTTAAATTTTTTAATTCTTCATATAGTATCTCTTTCTTCCTTTATCATATGTTTATATCGATTGACATTTTTTATATTGAGGAATACTTGAGCAAATGCATAAATCAATGGCTGAAATTAAAATGATCACCATGCAAATCATTATAACCATTGATTTATTAATATAATATTCTTTGGTTAGTACAACCTTATTCACAATTGTTTTGGTCAATACATAATTGTTGATTTTTTCTTATAAAATCTTATTTATGTTTTTTTAGTCAACATGAACCTTTTAAATCCAGGTCAATACAACCTTATTTACAAATATTTTATTTCTAACAATATATAAACTTTTAAAAAAGGAAATATTCAATAAATGTGATGCAAAATAAAATCAATAATAAATATCTACCTCACTAGCCAAGAATATGCAAATAATATCCTACCCCATGTCCTTAGAAACTCCTAACATGGATATTTTTCTAGATTTAGTCATTTCTAGGCCTCAACCACATTAATTTTAGCTAAGAAAATATGTTGCAATATCACTTTGAACCACTCATGAGAATTGCATGGCTGATAGTATAAATTTTAGGACTATATACTAACTTACTTCCAAAGTAACTAAAATACACTCATTTTCATTAATCTCCTTTGTAGTATCTTTATCTCATCTAGAAGGAAAAATACCCTACAATGGTGAGTGTAAAAATAAATATGCACAATTATCCCCACTCCACATACATGATAAATGTATTGGCCTCCTTTTATGAGAATAAAGTCAATTATTAATTCCTCCTTATGGAATTCTTAAGAGGTGCTCATAAGCTATATCATTTCCTTGCTTTTAATGTAAGTAGAAAACCATCAACCTCACTTAACATACATGAGATTTCCATAATCCATATTAATGAAAATAATAATGATGTTAATTTTTTTTACATAATTTTATCAAAAAAAATTCTTATTTTTAACAAATTCACTTCCTTTCTCTCTTTCATACATTCTCATCACTCACCATTTGATTTTTCAATGTAGCTATTTGGATGTAAGCTCTTGTCATTCAAAATGATGATCTCATATTATTCAATACAAACCTAACTCAACTCCACCATTTCACATAACTTTATTTGTGGTGTATGCATCTTAATATACTTTGAGGGGGTTTTAATGTGGTAGATAATTTTAATTATCAATTCATATTGCATTCCAACATTTTTTTAAGGGCGCAATGAATATCTTCAAATACCATGACATAGAAATATATTATGTTCACTAGAAATTCATTTAATCTACTCAATTATATTATGTTTCACTATTTATCTAGGAAATAGTGAATTTTAATTTGTTCCATTGTAAACATATTATGTTTAATTAGTAGAGGGAATTTTTTAGCTCATTATGATAAATGTGAAAACTTAGATTGATATGATATAACCCTTGTCATATTGGATTCACCTTTAACCATTTTTTTATGATTAAATTGAGTGAAAATCTAGTTCCAATGACCTTATTGACTAATGACCATACATTTTGTATGATCTTTAATATCCTTTAAGATTTGACTAAGGGTAACTTAACTATGTCTAATAATTTTTACTATGATGAACCTATGCAAGAGCAATGTTGCATAGAGAATCATGTGCAAATTATGTGTACAAAACCAAGATATGGATTAGACTAACAAAAACATGAATTTTAATGCAATAAACCTATCTTATTAGACAATCAGGGGTCTCCTTATAAAGGAGAAATATCCAAGTATGAGGTGTTGAGGTGTTTCAACACCTCTCCAGTCTATAAATTAGTTGGGAAAAATATCAGGAAAATATCAGCCTGCACAATAAATGCCTAAGTAGGCTTAGGTCAACTTATGTGTATGCAAGAATTAATGTATACACTGACACCCTCCCTTAAAGCATAACTTAGGTGGGCATGGATAAAATGGGTCCTGGCTACTAGCCTGGTGAGGTACCCATGTATAATGCAATCTCTCTTAAAAACAAAGTAAGATAGAAAAATCCAGTGGGAAAAAACTATTCTAAAAAAAAGAGAGAAGTGGGGAAGACTAGAAAGCCCTCCCCAAGGATGATGATGATGCTAATATAGACCGCACGCCAAGAAGAGCTCATAGATGAATGAACTTTCTCTCAGTGAAGGGTTTGGTGAAGATGTCAACAACCTGCTCTAAAGACTGGTAAAAGACTAAGTCGATGATCTAACCATGAACCAACTCTCAAATGTAATGCAAATGAATCTCTATGTGTTTAGTCTAGATTGATACTAAACCAGATTCCTGCATATTTGAATAGTACTTTGGTTGTCACAATGGATGACTATAGGCTACTTGAAAGGAGTACCGAACTCAGAAAGAATGCCTTGAAGCCATATAGCTTCAGTAGCTGAGTTAACAAACCCCCAAAATTTGCCTCTGTGGATGATATAGCAATATAGATCTACTTCTTGCTAGACCAACTGATAGGACCTGAACCAAGTGAAAAGTTGTAACCTGAAGTGGACTTATGATGCTCAGTGTCACCAACCCAATCTGAATATGTATAACCAACCAAGTAAAGTGATGAACCAACTATGTAGTGAATCCCAAACCCAAGAGTACCGTGAAGATAGTGAAGAATCCTCTTAGCTAATTTACAATGCAACTCATCAGGTTTCTACATGAATCTTGAAACCATGCCTACTACATAGGCAATATCTGGCCTGATATGAGTCAAGTATATAAGACTACCAAAAAGTTGTTGATACAATGTAGCATCAACCAATGGTGTAGTACAGGAAGTCTCAAGCTTGACTCCAAAAAGAAAGGGAGTTAGAGATGGTTTGCAAGTAGTCATGTGAAACCATGCAAGTAGATCAAGAGTATACTTGGGTTTTGCAAGAGTAATCCTTGAAGTTGACTGTGAAATCTCAATTCCAAGGAAGTAGTGCAATAAACCCAAGTTTGTCATGTCAAATCTATCCTGAAGTGATGTCTTCACTACTATAATGGCAGATGAAGTACTCCTAGTAATCAAAAGATCATCAACATATAGAACCAATGTCAAAAGTGAATCGTCTTGCTGCATTAGATACACATTAGGATCAAAATGACATCTAGTAAAACCTGAAGATAGGAGGTAGGAGTCCATCTTAGCATACCAAGCTCTAGGAGCTTGTTTAAGGCCATAGAGAGATTTCTTAAGTCTATAAACTAAGGATGAATCCTAAAAAAACTTGGTGGTTGTTCCATGTAGATTTCCTCCTTGAGTTCTCCGTGAAGAAAAACACTCTTCACATCCATCTGATGTACATTCCATCCATGTGATGTGGCTATAGCAAGTGTGAGTCTGATGGAAGTCATCTTAGCAACTGGTGCAAAGGTTTATGTATAGTCAATGCCTACAACTTGTGAAAAAAATTTGGCTACCAACCATGCTTTGTACTTATCAATTGACCCATCTGCTGCAAATTTAGTTTGATATACCCACCTACATCGAACTATCTTCCTTCTCTTAGGAAGTGAAGTCAAATCCCAAGTGTGATTTCTAATCAAGGAATCATATTCCTCATCCATAGCAATATCCCACTTTGGTATGCCTGATGCTTCTTTGAATGTCTATGGATTAGAAATTGAAGCAAAGAAGGCATGTGCCCCCCTTGAAAATCTACTTGAATCAGTCTATCATCTACTAAATCCTGTACCACTGTATTTTTCCTATGTATAGTGTAAGATGTGGGCGAGTCTGGTGCAGATATATCAACTTCTAATGCAATCCCTGAACTAGATGAAGATGAACCCTCATCACTGTGAGAACTGGAAGAAGAAGATACTACACTAGGAATCTATTGAGAATGATCTGAATCATCAATACTGTAATCAGGATCTGAAGAGTCCACAATATGTTGAGAAGTGTCAAGTATAGTTTCAAGAGATGTTTCTTGAAACTTAACACTTCTATCAACAAACAACTCATGTGTGGTAAGGTGGAGTAGGCGATAGCCTTTTACACCATCTAGATATCCCATAAAGATGTAAGGTTTGGATTGTGGGTCCATAGCCTTGCGTTGTTCTTTTGGAATGTGTTCCATAGAATGAGAGTCAAAAAATCTAAAATGATCAACTAATGGTTTCCATCCTTTCCAAGCTTCAAAGGGAGTGATACCCTTTAAGGCTTTATGTGGAACTCTATTTTGTATGTAACATGCATAGATGATTGCTTCTACCCAATATGATGGTGTGAGGCCCTTAGAGTGAATCATGTAATTAGCCATCTCTTTTAAAGATCTATTTTTCTGTTCTACAACACCATTTTGTTGTGGGGTATAAGGAACTGTGTGTTGCAGATCTATCCCCTCTGATATACAAAGCAACTCAAAACTATTGTTAACATATTCTCTCCCATTATCTATTCGAAGAACCTTGATGGATTTCCCCGATTGTTTTTCGACAAGAGCTTTGAAATCTTGAAAAGACTCAAACACTTTTGTTTTTTGTCTAAGAAAGTAGACTCATGTAAAACGTGAGAAATCACCAATGAAGGTGAGAACATAACTAGCCTTTGTAAAATATGGATGGGGAAAAGCCCCTGAAACATCACTATGAACAAGTTCTAAAACTTGTGTTGCCCTCCTTGATTTACCTTTGTCAAATTTTGCTTCTTGATGCTTGCCAAGTGCAAAACCTTCACAAAGACCTTTAGAAAATTTAACCTTAGGTAATCCCTTAACCATATTCTATTGACATAGTTGTTCAGGATAGCGGTAGTTAAGATGGCCAAACCACTCATGTCATAGTTTTCTAACTTCATTTGAATGAGTTAGTAGTGCTTTTGGTGAAATATCTATGGTAAAATTGGAGAAGGCATATAATCTGGATTGGTGATTTTCTTCTCCTATTGCTACCAAATTGTTGCTTTGTAATTCTCTTATCTCAACTAAATCTGGAGAGAACTGTACTCTCATGCCCTTCCCTAAATGAGTTATTTGATAGACTGAAAGGAGATTATTTGAGAGTGAAGGTACACTTAGAACATTGACAAATGTTCCTCCTTCAACTTCAATAGACCCTTTCCCTTTTACCAATGTTGGAGTATCATCACCTAAGGTGATTGTGGACATACTTGATGGTTCTAAGGATGTAAAGACAACTTGTGAAGAACCCATATGGTGTGAAGCACCAAAGTCAAGAATCCATGATGGAGATAAGATGCTTTAGCAACTAAGGCTTTGCCCTTTGATTTCTCTTTGTCCTTAGTATTATATTGATTTGATGAAGATTCCTTGATAGAATTAGGTAGCCCTATATTATTCTTTTTGAGAATTTGTTGTAGAACTTCAATATTTTTCTTCATGTAGTGATGTTCATCATGTCCAAGGTTTTTACAAAAGGTGCATGCAACTCTCTTTTTACCTTGAGAGTCCTTTTTGGAGTTGTCAATTTTGCTTTCTTTCTTAACTTCCTTGTCCCTTTTAGTGTTCTTCTTCTCCCCTTTTGAAGTTTGATGTGTTTCATTCCCTACAAGTAGGGCTTGAGGTTTTGTAGACTTCAAAGTACCCATTTGAATTAACTTTTCTTGCTCCCTTGTGAGGTCAACAATGAAGCTATCAAGTGTGGGCATTGACCATGAGGCTCCAAGAGCCCTTATAGTAGAGTAGAAAGTTGATACAAACACAAAAAATTCTAGACCTAGCTTGGAAAGTACAAAAAGGATGAATTGATCCCCTTTCTTGTCAATTCCACAATATTTTAAGTGCAACTTCAAGGATTTAAACTTAGTAAAAAAGTCTTGTAAAGTTGAAAAATTCCTAGGACTAAGACCTAAGAGTTGATTTTCCAACTCATGGCTTCTAAGTTCATCTATTTTCCCAAAAAGTTTGTAAAGACCTTCCCAAACTTGGTTGGGTGTTTTCAAGTTCTCAACATGGAACAACAATTCAGGAGATAAATTTAAGCATAGAAAGCCAAATGCTTGATCACACTTATTGAAAAACTTTTCTTTGTCTTTAGCTACATTAGGTTCTTTCTATATTCCCATAGTTACCCTATATAAACCTTTGTTCTTAAGTACAAGAATTACTTTCATCTTCCAATCATGATAATTGAAAGGTGTTAAGGGCACTATAATAACATTAGATTCCATTCTGCTTTGACTAAGATAGTTGTTTGTAGAAATGCAGAAAAGAAAAGATAGAAATGTGTACAAAAGTGAAATTAAAACACAATACACACAAGCACCTCTTGAGGAAGTGTGAAAATGAGCCACACACAATAACCCCGTCAAAGTGGCACACGCATTGATTTTCTGATAAATCCTCCTTAATTTTGTGTGTTCTCCCCCAAATTGCGCAATGAATAGACGAAGTGCTTATAGTCACTCTAAAACAACTTGATCAGGCACATTATAACAGGAATGCGATATCAAGCTAGTTAGAGAGAGGACGAAAAAAGAACCACTTTTGCCAAAAGAACGACTCGATTTCGAGTTCGTTTGCAAATGTTATGACCCTTTGAAAATTTTGTGTGTCCTCCCCCAAATTGCGTAATGAATAGACGAAGTGCTTATAGTCACTCTAAAACAACTTAATCAGGCACTTTATAACAGAAATGTGATATCAAACCAGTTAGAAAGAGGATGAAAAAAGAACCACTTTTACCAAAAGAACCACTTTTGCCAAAAGAACAACTCAATTTCGAATTTGTTTACAAATGTTATGGCCCTTTGAAAATTTTGCATATAAAAAAAAAAAAAACTTCTCACGATTTTCCCAATGTGCTTGGGAAATTTTTTTTCTTACAATTTTAAAATGAGAAAAAAAACTATGACAGTGGAAAATTTAAGGCCATATGGGTAAGAATTTCCCTTTCCCGGCTGCGTCGGTTGGACATGGCTGTGTCAGGCAGGTGGCGCGGCCTGCAGAGGAACCTTCTCTATGGAGCGGCCTCCAAATTCAACCTGCGTGCGGTCTCCCAATGAAATTTGATGCCGCCCGCCTCTCCAAACACAAAATGAAGGGCGCCCTGTGGTTGACATATGTGAATTCTTAAGGGCGCCTTTCCTTAATGCATCGGCCTTCCCCCAAATCCATCTGAGCTGGGCGAATTTTGTCACGGGCTACACAAACACTGCCCTTACGAGCCTGCAGAGAATGGGCATCTTCTTTGCGCTATCTTGGAGTGGACTCTAAACTATTGCGTGGGGGTTGAATGGGATGGGCTGAGAATGCCACTGCAAATGTATGGTTCAAAACTAATCCAAGAAGCTCTGATACCATGTACAAAACCAGGATCATATGGATTAGACTAACAAACACACGAATTGTAATGCAATCAACCTATCTTATTAGACAGCCAGTGGTCTCCTTATAAAGGAGATATATCCAAGTATGAGGTGTTGAGGTGTTTCAACACCTCTCGAGTCTATAAATCAGTTGGGCAAAATATTGGGAAAATATTAGTCTGCATAATAAATGTCTAGGTAAGTTTAGGTCAATTTATATGTATGCAAGCACTAATGTATACACCGACATTATGCAAGATGATAAAGAGGATAGGGAGAACCTAATGATGCATAAGTTTTAGATGAAACCCACACATGAAGATAAGGACCCGTGGTTAAAGAAGAATCTCTTTTACACCAAATAAAATTCAAGAGGATAGTCTGACAAGCTAATCATTGATGGAGACAACATATTAGCATGTATAAAGATATATAGAGTTTGGGAATGAAGACAATCACACACCCTATGCTACATAAGATCTCCTAGTTTTAGATGGTACAAAAAATTATAGTGAGAGAGCAATGTTTACTTACATTACACATCATAAGACACATGTAAATAAGGTATGGCGTGGCATGATCTTTCTAGATGCATGGCATGTCTTACTAGGTAGGATATTATAGTATGATTTTTATAAAATGTGTGATAGGTGCAAGAACACTCTCACCATACAAATAATGGTAATAAACTTGAATTACTTCACATGAAGGAAGAGGAAGAATGCACATTATAAAGTAAAGTGATACTATTTCCAATAAATGAGTTTCTTAGAGAGGTGAGAGAATTACAAGATTTGTATGTGCTAGTAGTCAAGTCCACACAAAAGGAACACAATGATCCACAACTTAGAAGTTCATGGAGTTATTGTGCTACTAAAGATTTTTTTGATTTGATTGGTTTAGGAATCCTAAATATAATGCCATTAATATGTCTAGCTCAATTAATTGAATCCCAAGTTTTCATTTACCTAATAAGACACTACATAAAATTAGTTCAAACATGAATTTAAATTGAACAAGAAAGTTAAAAAACTAATAGAATAAGGTTTAATATGAAAAATATTAAGTAATTAAATAATTACTATAGTAATTATGACAAATATGACGTGGAGAATGTGTAGTTTAATTCCCACACAATCAAAAAAATTACCATCAAGAAAATAGGTTTTGATATGGTGCATGGATGACCTAAATGGAACACACTTATTTTCCAAGATAGATCTCAAGAGTGGATATCGATATATTATAATTAGAGAATGAGATGAGTGAAAGGATAGATTTAGCATGAAGGAAGGCTTTTGAATGGTTATTGATTTCATTTAAGTTGAAAAGAGCCCCAAACACATTTGGGAGGCTCTAAAGCTACTTCTTAATAAGCTCAAGGATTGAGGGATTCACCTAATAAGCCAATGACACATAATTCACATTCATACAATACTAATAAACAACCCTAATTTTATTTCTACTCCTCAAATTTATGTTTTTATACCCTCTCTACACACACTACTATAATTGAAGTACCTACCTATTAAATTACTAAGTATTTTATATACCTAGTTTTGGTTATATTTCATATACCATTATTATTTCTACCCTATCAACTAAGGCCACTAACCATAGCTACATATGAATAAAATAATTTTTTTTGTTATCCCACACATTAAAGCCTTGACATATAAAATATATGTGCTGTGATAAATATGCCATCCTACAAAAACATTTGGTTTAAAACACTTATATGTATCTCAATCCCGAAACTCTTACTACACCAAATATAATAGAAAATACCCATAATAATAGATATATAAATTATAATATACATATAAGGTATGTGTTGAAAGATGGGGACCAATAAGTGGCCAAAAATAATTTTGGAGTCAAAATAACCAATAATACACTCACATTATGAAACCATAATGTTCTCACACTACAATGTGGGCATGAACTATGGTTTGGTAGTGTAAACTCAAGGCTTGGTCAATAAGGAGCCTAAATACAATCACATTATAACATAAAAGAAAAAAGCAATTACAAGTCATTTTCTACCTATTTCATTAAGAATGTGAGTAAGCTATTATGCAAGTACATTTTAGGATATTTAAAGCAATTTTATTGGATAAATAATGCTTCCATGATGTGAAAGAGGTAAGTTAATTATATTTTATAACAATTTTAGTTAAAATAACATGATTTTGATTTACATTTATATTGATTCATTAATTTTTTATTTTTAATAAATCTAAAGTCCTTGTCACCTGCAAACCCTCATTCATTTCATGAAATGCATGATGAAAATATTATCTAGAGGGTGATCCCAAAATGCTGGTTTACAATTTTTGGGAGATTCTGATTTTTGCTGAAATCACATATTTTTAGAAAATATAATGATTAAAGCTTTAAAAAGTTCCATTTTAGGGATTCCAATTGAAGAGGGGTTGATCAAACCACCTTAGATCAAACCCCCTTGGATAGAACCACGCTAGTTTTAAACCATAGGTCTACAATAGAGTCTCCTTTACACCTATCAAAATGTTGATAAAAAACCACTTTTTATTTACCTTTTGGGGGATCAAATGAATTCATTTAAAATTTATTTTTTGCAAGTATGTAGTCCTTATTATAAGCTTCCCAAAAAGTATAATTTTAATTTTATTATTATATTTATTTTTTATTTCTTGTGAATATAGGTTTTTCATTGAAAATCAAGCTCTTTGTTATGCACATGTGGAAAAATAGAAGATTATCAATTTTTTTTTGAAAAATATGAGTGCACTAGATATTGAAGTCCTTGATCCAACAATTTTTTTTTTGAATTTTGATACATACAAAAAAAATTGTGTTATACGGTCCGCCTATGTCTGAATTGTAATTTGTTTGACTTCAAAACTTGATTAAGGAAAAAACATTCAATAAAACACTATGAAACCAATTGGAAGCACTAGATATCGTAGTTACAAATCTAAGTTGGAAAAAAATAGAATTTAATCCTTCATGGAAAAAAAATTATGTGTTATACGCTGAGCGTCACTCCTTAAAAAATGGTATTTACTGAAAAAAATAGTTTTCAAAGGAGATGGAAAAAGAAGTGCAATTTGATTTCAAAATTTTTGAAAAAAATATATTTAGAATCTACAAACAAAATGTCACAAATCACTAATTTGCATCATCTTCAAGTTCCTCATTGTTTAGCTGCTATAGATGTTCAAAAGTGAAGATTTAGTTAGAAAAAATCAATTCAGTGTCCAATTTGAACAAAAATTGTAAACCAGTATTATGGGATCACCCTAGAAGAGCATGTTACTAGGCATCCTCCTTGTTATCCCCACCCTTAATATTTTTTAAATATTCATAATTCCTAGTGGTTAATCTATAGTTTAAGCTAATATGTCACTCGATCATACTTTCCCCATTGTATGGCCCTAGGTATTGTCGATAATAATTACATGTTGTTTTAATGATGTTAATTCAAGATTTAACTAATTTTTTAAACAATAATTTTATTTGAAAAGAAAATTATCAAGGGTCGGGGGCCCTAGCCCGGTTGGCTAAATATTTCTTGTTGCAGGAGGTTGGTCATGAGCTCTAGTCTCCCCCACCCCTGTGGTACTAGAGGGCGTGTTATGCTAGCACTATCGGTCACGTTAAAAAGTTTACCAGGCGCATTGCAGTTTATAGGGAGTCATGCTACTCGATTCCTGTAGTCTAAACAAAAAATAATAATCAAATAAAAATTAAGTATGCAATTTCTATAAAAATGTGGACTTTCTATGACAAGGAGGAGGTTCAACAAAGTTCTTGACGTGGGTTTGTAAACTTTCAAAGGGATGTAATTTTTTTTGTATTTATGAACTCATTTCCCAGAAGAAGAAAAACCTACAAATTAAAGTAAGAATGAAGGCAATAATATGGGTTTATATACTTTCCAAATTTCTTCTAAGAGATCCTTCAAAATTACTTAGTTCTTTGTAATTCCCATATTTCTACAAAGCATATAAAAGAGAAGGTACATGACATTTTTTAAAATTCATTTACAAATACAAAAATTAGTGTCTTGAGAGAAGGAAGGAAAGTGCTTCCTAGGACCTCATTCCCCATGTAAGCAAAGATTCCACGAGTTATAAGGATGAAAAATGGTGAATATAATAGAGATGTGCTAAATTTCCCCCCAAGAATTAAAAAGCCTCCAACTCCAAATTCTCATATAATCTCTAGCTCCAACATCTTCACATGAAAGCACTTTGAGGGATTGTGAACAAGTGAGAAACACAAAAAAAGCTTCCTAAGTTGTTCCTCCTATAGTATATCTTTCCATGTGAATCTTAGGAAGATTAAATGCTCATTTGTGTGAACCTAATTTTTATAACTTGCACATGCATGTTTTACTCATTTTCATACTTGTATATGTGTTTTAGCACTCCAAAAACCCCACTCTACATATGGAAAACAAATTGATTATGTCTTTTTGATTTACTTTTATTGTTAGCCAAAGCTTTCAAGCCTTGCCAAATATTTTGTGTGTTGATCTTGTCCATTCATTGATCACCTAAATCACCTTATCAAAAAAATTCTAGATTATACTTCAACAATATAGGCATCATATATTAACCTTCTTGTTCAAAATTGAAGTTTCTAATATCTAAATCTATACTAAGTTATTTGATCCAATTGATACTTGAGTAATAAATTTAGTGTTTTCCCTTGGTGTAACATGAATATACTCCCTATTCAAAAATCTCAACCCTAAAATCTATACAAAATATCTTATCTTTTACCATAAAAGTTGTCCTCATACACATTAATGAGTGTCACCTAATTATGGTAATTTTTGTACCAACCCTAAATCCTAATTTATCAATCTATAGAAACTTGACACCTGTTAGGATAAAAATTCCTCTTCCTTATTTCTCTCTCATTGGATCATGTTTACTCATATTCTACCCCATCATCCATAAGCTTCATATGACTTTTCCAAAATAAAAAGGAATGAAGTATAAGTTTAAAGGGTTGGAATAATCCTCTAAAATTACTTCTACATTCAATAAGTTTGTTAACAAAAATTTAAGGCACATAAATCTAGATGAATTCCTAGAGAGGATGTATAAAGAGGACATGATAGCTCAAACAAGGTGTCTTGCCAATAGTGGATTGATGTAAGCTATAGGTTTTACCACCTCAATTCAATCACTAGAGATAATTATCACATGTTCTAAGTTTTATGACCCCTATAGAAATAAAATAATTGGGATCTCAATACTAAGGTTATAGTTGAAACATTCGAAATCTTGAATTACAAAGAAGTTATAAGGTTGGAATATAACTAATGGTTAGGACTATTATAATTTGAATCCAAATGTGTCTATGAGCTTTGAATATAAAATTATTGATAATTGAAAGGATAATTACCTCCAATTTTCCTATAACTGTCTTGATATAAGTAATATACACACTAAAATTAATGATTTGATAATTATTTTGAACAAGATTATCTGTTTTCCCAATGCATATGTATTCTAACCTTGGATGTTCACATTTACTAAAATTATGTTGGATAATCAAATAATTGATTGGCCATTATCCTTAGTAAAAATATTCATAAAAAAATCACAAAGGTCCAAAAATTAAGAAAATTATAAATAATTTCATATATAATGTTTATCTAATGGATAAAAGGGCCATCTTTTCTAGACTTACTAGAGTTAGAACATTTTTTTTCATAAAAGGCCAACAAAAAATTCACGAGTTCTGTAATTGAAACTCAAGGAGACTAAAAATAAATTTTAAAAAATTCAATTAGATTTTGTGTTTTACCTATTTGAAAAATGGAGGGTGACATAAATTAATGTATTTTCTTAGAAGCTTCTATGTTTATTGTAGATTGAGTAAAATAATTTATTTGATTCCTTTCTTTTACATATATCTAACTTGGAGGGTTAATAGGTACTTTGTAGAGGTTATCCAAATGTACTCAAGAAATAAATTCATCCTTTTGGATTTTATGATCTATAATTGTACGTGTTCCCATCACTTATTTAAAAAAATATAGAATATATGTGAAATTTCCCATCACTTATAGTTGCTATTATTCGTTTCTTGCTAAAGGATCAAATGGAGAATTGTCTAATTTGATTTTTTATGTGTACATGAAAATATATTGCTTTGATCTAAAAGGATACACTAAAAAAATTTTAGGCTTCACTCAAATTTAGTTTAGAAGACTTATTGGTTGACTATGAAGATGAGCACATAGAAAAAAGAAGAGCTATTCTAAATTAAAAAAATAAATCAAACCATGAGGAATTTTTAAAGTGTTCCTAAAGAATTATTTTATGATCAATTTTATTTATTTATTTCAATTTTCCTACTCCATTAGTTGACTGGTCATGAGGAGAGGAAAGCTCCTTATAAATAGTAAACTTAAAAGAGTAATTGATAATAGTTTAACATGGTTGGATGAAAAAATAAAGAATTGGATGCTCTCATAAAGAAAATAACAAGAATTTTTAAGCTTATCAAGAAGTCTTCACAAAATAAAAATTGCATCAATGAATTTAGAAGAATAATTTAGTTAAAATGCAAGCTCTTAACTCAATTAAAAATTGTGTCAAGTAATATTTTGTTCTTAGAGAAATTTGGCTTGAATATTATGGATAGAAATGGGTCAATTGTAGTGATATCATTCAAATTTTAGGCATCCCCTTGCTTTCCAATATTCCTCTACTACCTTACATGGCAAGCCATTCTTTCATGCATAGAAAAAAAGCTACACTATCAAGGATTTTCAAGCCCCTTTCACTTGCTAGAAAATTCTAGATTTTCTCCAAAGTGCTTGTTGCAACCCATGCTTACTACTCAGCTTGTTGGGACCTGTTCAAAACCTCTTATCAAAATCTAGAGGGACTCCTGAAGGATTTTATTTTATTTATTAGAGAGCATAGAATGCTTCCATCAAGTCACCTAGACATTTTGTTGCCTCCCACAATACTCTAGTGGCCTTAGTTGTATTGATACTTAGAGGCAAGGACTAGCTTTGTGTGTTGAATACATCAGCAATGCATTGTATAGATAGGAATATTGAAAAAATATTATTTGACATTGCATTTATTTCAACAATCTCTTTGGTTATAATGATTATATTTATTTAGAATTTTAGGCCTCCTCATATGAGAAAAATAGTGTGAATTCAAGGAGCATTTGTTTTTAATAGCATCTAATATGCTCAAGAAGAAACTAATTCATGGTTAATTTGGAATCAAAATAAATTTAGAACTAGGGTCTCTTTCAACCAATATTTTTAAATTGGTGGTCTCCTAGATAATCAATTTAGATTGGATCAATCCCTTGAGAGTTCCCTAGAAACTAAGACCTAGCAATAGGGTTTGTACTATTTCTCATAGTTTCTCTATAAAACTAATACCTATTTCTCTTGGCTAGATTTTAAAGCCAAATTGAAGCTTGGAAATCAAGCTAGCTAGACAATCAAAAATTTATTTTTTAAGTCCTTATCATCTCACCTATGCATACTAATAATAAAAAAATAAGGTAAAGACCACCAAACATAATAGGCCAAATTTCAAAATACAAATAAAGTGTGGGTGCAAATATAAAGGCATTAGTGCTAGGATTGGATAAGTAAAACAAAGATATGGATCATTAAACACAATTCACAATGACTATACAAAATTGAAGCATGACTAAAGAACACAAATATTAAAAATAGTGGCCAAGAGATAAATAAAGAGGGACACAAGGCCATATCATGAGACAAAGAGAGACCCCTTTATACATATATTTATGATAAAATTTGCCCCATTTTCCCCTAGAAATGACCTTTTTGTTGGTGGCATCCTTAGGTATGCACAACTATAAGTTGAGAATTAATAAGAATCTTTGGATTCAAAATTTATCGCTAATGCTTCTAGGAATTATGAAAAATTGAACTGCACCAATACAAGTGAATCAATTGTTGACAAAAGTCAAAACATAAAGAAAGATAACAAGCATAAACAATTAGTAATAACCATTTAATTATTATTAATTTTGGGGTGATGTGGATCACTAAATAATTAAGGATGCTCCTACATCAATTAGTTATGTATTTAAACTCAAATTATCATAAATAAGACATAAAAAAAATTTAAAATAAAATAATATTTTTAAAATATCTAATTAAATCTATGATAAAAAAACACATCAAAAGCACTTAATATATTTAAGAAGTGTGCAATGCTTTAAAATAATAGAAACATGGTAAGCATTAGCAAAAATATCTTAACAAATCCTATGGTAGAGAAACCATAAAAAGGAATGTAAATTCATGGAAGCAGCAATTGAGGAGGAAAACATGCATAAAGGAAATCAACACTTGATGTATGGTATTAAAATATGGCTAGACCATAAAAGATTATGATGTGAGTTTGATAAGGGTTTTATATTTGATGTTTATAATAAGGGGCTTGAGAATTGCTCATTCTGGTTATGATATTGTGAATAGTCTTTTTTTATCGTTGTTTGTCATGGTAGCTTTGTTGCAGCTGTGTTGTTTTATAGCCTTTGATTTTTGTTTATCCCATCTATTTATAGCTTTCTAAAATGGTTGGGCCCCCTTCAAAAAATCCTTTTACCTAATAAAAATAATAAATAATAAGCAAAATAAAACAATATGTATATACAAGGTTTTGAAATACAACTTAAAACTTCACCTAATATCAAACATTGTAGATTTTCAAAATATCATCAATATAAAATTTTAAACCTTTTTCCTTGAATTAAGGTCTACTTCTTTAGCCTTCTGTAAGCCAATTTTGCGTAGCTCGACCTACTCTTTATCCATTCTTTGTCATTAGCTACCACTCAACCTTTTAGTGTCCTTGAAGTCACACTAATGTTCTACAAAAAGCTCGAGTTTAGAGTAAAATTGAATGAAAGATAACCCTTTTAAGATCTTTCATTACCGCATATACAAATGTGATGTGTTAGTCTAAATATGCATAATTGATATGTTCAAATAAAAAACCTTACCTTCACAAATTTTCCCTAATTTTTTGCATAATAAATCATTCACCTTGAAATAAATTTTTTAATTAAAAAAAAAACTCTATATAAATAAAATTTATCCATTTCTAAAATACAACCCATAAAAATTAGAAAATTTAAACAAATTTTTAGAGGCACAAAAGAAAATAAAAGAAAATTAATGCTAATCACTCATATTACTCAAGTCATAAAGTCTTTCCATCATAGAGCATAGAAAACTAGGATATTGACTTTGGTGTTGATTTAAGCTCTTTACGCAATGTAGAGTGGAACACAATAATGCGAATATACCATAAAAGTATTATGCCACTTGAAACCAACAAATACCACCTCCAGTCAAACACGTGAAGATAAATCATATTAAATATGTGAAAAAATAGTGGCTGAACTATACTCTCCTTGAGATACACGATAGAAGACCATCTAGATTTTCTTCAATTAGTCTTCACACTGGAATTTAGCACTCTATATTTCTTCTCTTTATTCGCATCGAGAACTATGGAGCTAAAGAATATGAAAAGGGAAAGGAATGCTATATAATCCCAGGACATACTCGAGAACAAGAAAGATTGTGGGATATTCGAAGGACATATAGACAAAGTAGAGCAGCTAAGAAAGTACATATTGGAAGAATTTTCACCATTGAGACAGAGGTAAAATTACAACAATTTTTTTACAATATTAGCAATGGGAAATTACAACAATTATTCATCACAACACTAGATCAAAGTGATATAAAGTCCAATTTATCATTAATTATTTCTGAATTAAGCAAGGGATACTTGTTTCGTGACTCCATTTAGCCCCCACTTTAGTGAGAGGATGAACTTGCCTCAAACTGACACTAAAGTAGACATTCAAGAGGGGTCCAATCGTACCAATGCGGATGGTCTAGGATAACAAAGATTAAGGAAGTGGTCAAGCCCCCAGGATCCAAGATCCTAAGTCAAACCAACATAAG
The DNA here is from genome assembly GCA_007115665.2 of Sequoiadendron giganteum. Lineage (NCBI taxonomy): Eukaryota > Viridiplantae > Streptophyta > Pinopsida > Cupressales > Cupressaceae > Sequoiadendron > Sequoiadendron giganteum. The sequence continues at coordinate 831,459,504 of CM021102.1, forward strand.
AACGAAAGGACATGTGCAAGGTGTATGATATGCAGAATCAAGATACACAAACATGCAATTCCAATAACTAAAGGAAAGAAAAATGAGGTGAATCAAGCTTTGACAAAGATGCGCTCACTTTAGGGCCACAAAATATCAGGTTGTCTGTGGGGTGAGTTGTCCCAAAGAAGTGGTCTAGTGAGAAAGTCATGCTAGTGTGTCAACTTCCCATCATACTAACCATACCAAAGTTATCCTCCTGATAACTTTGATAAGGCACCATAATGTAATGCTTTTTTTGGTAAATTCTTTTGTCATGTAAATTTTTTGTTAAAGCTGATTTTGCTTTGTTCATGTAACGGTCTCCTTCTTAGGGAGCATTGTGCCTAATATCTCCAAGAGACCCTCGGACAAGTCAAAAGTGTTAGATCGTCACCCATGGGATGCCTTGTTTGCATCATGCCATGTTTTTAGATCATACACTCTTGGACGAAATCAAACCCAATGACACCACCAAGAAGAGGACACATCACAAGAAAAAGAAAAATCACCAAGAAATTTTGCCAAAAGATGTCATCTATGTATGCCCCCACTTTAAAGTGGTTGCTACACCATCACTATGAGCAATTACTTTAAAGTAGCCAATGATAAATGCTAACATGAAAGAAGACATGAGAGCCAACTTGGAAAGCCCTATGCCAGGTCATATGTTTCTAAATCAAACTACATCATGGATAAGTATGTCACGTGTGGGCCAAGTTAAGGCATGTCGTCCACATCCCAAACTTGCTCTTATATGTACATGAAAGGTGATCAAATAGCCAAAAGAGACAATGACAAGTGACATACGGGGATAAGGATTCCTAACCCCCTTGCCCCCACTTAGTGTAGGACAAGGGTGAGCCCAAAATGGATGATGATGTGCTGCTCCTTGCAAAAAGGGAATGACTTGCGATGAATGGAAAACATGCAATAGTGAGTATGCTATGATCCTACAACTATTGCATGGCAAGGAGCAGAAGCTGATGTTATTTATTATGATGAGTAAACAAGGTGTCAACTTGATACATATTTAATGAGATATCTATTAGTGTCAGATGCATCAAAGTTAAAGTTGTCTTGGAAGAATCTTTTGTGATAGTATTGACATTGAATGAAGGCTTTTGTTTTGAGAAACAATAACCAAGATCATTATTTATTTCTTGCGTTTTAGGCTTTATAGGGATATGGATACCTTGTTCTATAGCATCACATCCTTTCCCAAGTTGCTTCATAAGTTCAAATCCTCTCCCATAAAGCTTTTTCACTTCTTTCAGATTCAGTGGTTGTTCAAATTCATCAAAGTTTATCTTGTATGTTGTTGTTTCTTCTCAAGTGGTTGAAGTGAATGTTTTTGAATTTTGTATTGCCATTACCGGTTTCTCTTTTCCCTTTTTAGAGTATTTTGTTATGATCTTGTATTCTCCCATGAATATAGGTATGAAATCAAAGGTTTTTGCAACATCTTGCAATAACTTTGTGGCTTCTTCAATTTGTTTATGTTTTTCTGTCTCATGTATTGGTTCAACATGTGTGGTTGATGTCAAGGGATGTCTAATGTTCATAATTTCAAAATCCTTGTCCGTAGTTTCATTATCTCTTAGTGAAGAGGAGTCTAATTTCACTTGATCATCTTCATTTAATGAAGCCATATTACTATTGTTTGAAAGAAGTGTGTCAATGTTGTCGTTTGCTTGCACCATGATACCTTCCCTAGTAGGATATTTTTTAGGAGAAGAAACTAGATGTTCATGAAATTCAAATGTGGGTTATTCTAAAATAACTTCATCACAAGTAAGGGGGTTATCAATGGTTAGATTTTTTTGTGTGTCAATAATGGCATTTTCTTGTTCAATATTATTTTCCTCATGAGTCTCATTGATTGAACCTTGTAACACCATAATATCTTCTTCACCAATATGAGAGATATTAGGAGAGGGGAAAATTTGATTGTTGTCCATAATTTCATCCTTTTTCTCTAAGGTATCATTCTCTTGTGCCATAATATCTACCCTAGTAGGAGAGATTTTAGGAAAGTGACAAACAAAAGGTTCATCACAAGTCATTGTTAGATGTTGTAAAGTAGCTTCATCACAAATAGGAGCGAAATCAAGAGAAGGATAAATATGAGTTTCATGGTTACCAATGATTGGAATTTCTTGTTCAAATAGGTCTTCCCAAATGGTAGGGGCATTAGGAAAGGGAGGAATAAGATTCTCACGAGTCTCAATAAGGATATCCTCTAACACTAAACTATCTTCTTCATGTCTAGAGAAGATATTAGGAGAAGGAAAGGTTTGATTGTCACGATTAAATCTATATTTACATCCCCATGTCCTATGATGTTTTCCCAAGTAGGAGAGGTAGGATTTTCATAGCTTGCAATTATTGGATCTCTTAATATCAACATATCCTCGACACAAATGTGTTTGTCATGATCGTTCACGATTGTATCCTTATTCACTAAAGAATTTTCAAAAGTAGGGGAAGTGTTGGGAGATGAATGTAGACTAGGTAAAGTACTGGCCATGATCTCAACTTCGTGTGTCATGATATATTTCCAAGGGATGATTCTCAATGATTGTATCTCCTATCACCAAGATACCTTCGTCACTAATAGGAGAGGTATCAGGAGAAGAACAATTATGATTGTCATGATTATCAATGCTTGCATCCTCTTGTATCAAACCTTTAGTGGATGATCTAGGAGAGATGAAGTCATCAAGGGCTTCATCTAACATGTAAAAGTCATCACTAGTAAAGGGTTTGGATGATATGCTTTCTCTAAGGTTAACCATTTTTGTTTATTTCTTTTGATGTTTTTAGTTTTTTAGTTTTCGTTTTCTAGTGAATGCTAAATGTAATCTAATCTAATTGAACTATGAACTAATTCTGAAATTGAAAAGTGCAAGAATCTAATTCTATCCACAATTGCAATGAATGTAAATTATACTGCTTCTAATGATTTGAATGTAACAAAAAGTATGCAAACTAAAATAGAAAAGCAATAACTGCAAACAAAAGCTTAAAAACAAGAAATTTAACTCTGTAAAATGTAGTTCAGAATACGCAGAGGGACTAATTCGCCCAAGGTGGTGAATGAGTCCCAGTGAACTTTTTAAAAAAATTCAATTTTTTTTTATGCTTTTTATGTTTTATGATCTATATTTGAGATGAAAATGCAGATTTTGAATAATTTTCAATGAAATTAAATGCAAAAATGCAAGCTATATGAGCTTTCACTAATGCAAAATTTGAAATCCTAGAATGCAAATTAACCAATGCAAATCCTAATGCAATGTTAATGCAAGCCGAATCTAGGATGAAGATGCACTCCAAATTAGAATTATGGTGTTCTAAATGCAGGTTCACTTGAATGGAACCTCTTAAAAAGGTGGTGTAATGATGATATATGCTATCACACCCACTTTCCAAGATTCCACTCAAGGATAACCCTAGAGATCTCAATGCAAAAGAGAAAGAGATCTTGCAATAGGGCTGTCCTAGGGACTGAATATGATCTAATGAGGGGTTCACCACCAAGTTTAAACTTGGAAAATACAATGAAATGCAAGATGATTTGAAAAAATCTAATTCAATGCAGTAACCCACAAGATGACCTAAAAATTATAGTAAAATAGAACAAAAAAGCAATAAAGTGTTGCAAAGACGGCTACCGTTACACCAAAAGATCGACTTGTTAATGCTCGATACAATCGCTAGATTTATACAAGATCCAAGATCCACAGGAGGTGGTTAAACCATGTCACGAAGCTTGAGCACCATGCTAGCCCACACCGAGGAGACTAAGGGCGACTTGCAACAATCCCCCAGCGCAAGCGAGGGGTTCAAACTTGTGACCTCAGATCTGATACCAATTGTTGCAGAGATGATTGTTGTTGCACCAAAAGATCGACCTGTTAATGCTTGATACAACCACTGGATTTATACAAAATCCAAGATCCATAGGAGGTGGTCAAACTATGTCATGAAGCCTGAGTGTCGCGCTATCCCACATTGAGGAGACCAAGGGTGACACCTTGCAACACAAAGTGAATAGTGTGCACCTAGAAACTTGTAGAGACTTGAATGGACACTGAAAGTTCTACAAATCCTAAAATTTTGGCCTACTAGGACTCATTCACCACTCTGGGCGAAGCAGTCCCATATTAGAGTTTCTGCATAAGAACATGTTTCTAGCAAATGGGTATCCAAATCTGCAAAAATATCTAAAAAAAACCCACAGTGGGACTCATTTTCCACTTGTGGTGAATGAGTCTAGTTTTGATTTTTTAGAAATTCAAAGTCTAAATCTGCTCTTCTCTATCTACTCAATCTTCTCCTCCAAGTTCTTGGATTCAAAACTCTGATTTCAGGACTATAGATGAGCTTTTGGTGAAGATTATGACCTTGCAAATAGGGAGACAAATCCAACAAGCTTGTAACCTAATATTCAATTATCTTCAAGTCTTCAAATCACCTAGATCTACAATTACACAAAGAAAGAGAGCAAAAATGTTGATTATTAGGGAATAGGGTTTGCCTTGGTCAAACCGCTTGTAGGTAATTAAACCAAATGATGAGACAATGAAATGAAGGTATAAAACATGAAACAAAGAACATGAATCATGGACAATGATACTTTGAATGATTCCTTGTAGATGGTGTCTTGTAAATCTGAAACTTAACATAAAATGACCATGAAGGATGTAGATCTTGATGTTTGACAATGAGAGTAGAACAATGCTTGGTCTTGGATCTTTAATGCTACATCATAACACTAGCTCAATAACATGATTGATGCTTTATATGCTTGACATGATGATGGATGTTGAATTGCTGCAATAATTGATGAAGAATTCTGCCCTTGAATGCCTTAGAATTGATCTTGAATGCTCTCTTGATGCTCTTGTAAAGTCTTGGAATGCTTAACTCTTGAATGCTTGAATTGATAACATGTAGGCTTATATGAAATAATGATTTTAAAGCTTTTCTATATAGGCAATCCACTCAAATGACCATTTATTTGATCTCAAAGGCCGACATAGGGGAAATTTGAATATAAAACTCAGTTTTTCCTGCTCAAACCTTGAAAATAGGCCAAATAGTACTCATTCACCAAGCTAGGAAAATCAGTCCCACTTGGATGGGACTCATTCACCCAAAGTGGCAAATGGGTCCCATAGGGGCTATTTTGCTTGCTAAACTGTCAGGGAATGTGTAAATTAAGTTTATATGTTGATATTGTTGAGTTTTTGATCAAAATATTCCTTGGGATGCACAATATCGGGTCATAGGATCCTATTAATGATGATATTAAGGTTATAAATGCAATAAGGCCCAAAATCCAATGTGAAAGTTTAAATAAATACATTTTACAACATTAAATTAAGGCAAAATTGGGTCTATTTAACTTAGAAGGGCCCTAAATCCCATGTGAATTTGTAAAACATATTACAACACTATATTAGGTCCACTTAGTTTACAAGCCTCTTAAATTCAATGTGAAGGTTTCAATAAATACACTTTACAACATTAAATTAAGGCAGAGTTAAGTTAATTTAGCTTAGGAGGGCCCAATACCTAATGTGGATGTGTAAAAATCATAACAACACTAGATCGAGGGGATATCAAGTCCAATTTATCATTAATTATTCTCGAATTAAGCAATAGATACTTTTTTCATGACTCCAATTTAACAAGGTAATTCTCTGATGATGCTATGTAAAAACTTGAAAATGATGTCTTGTAAATGCAATTTTGAAATCACACAATGCAATAAATTTATCAAATAAAGAAAAATATGATCAATTTCACTTAACAAAAATTCTGCAAACTGAAACAAAAAGCTGAAAAAAACAAAGTAGAATGTAGAAATAAAAGTTTTAATGCCCAAAAAATTAGGAAATGACCCTGATCAGGGACTCATTCACTTGGGGGAAAATGGGTCCTAGGTTAGGGTTTTTTAAAAATGTTTTTACAAATTTTTGAGTTGATTCCAGTGGTTTCCAAATTTTGATTTGAAACGGTAAGTTATAGTTTGAATTTTCCATACAATTAAGGTTGAATGCAAATGCAAATATGTTAAAATGACAAACTAGGAGACCTAATTTGATGTGCAATTTTCATTCAATTTTCAAATGCTAGTGAATGATAATTGAATGCTATGTAAATGATTTACAAAATGACTAATTTTTTTTGTATTTTCAGATTTAAAAGATGCAATCGTAAAACCCCTAAATGAAATGAAAACTAATGCAAGCTAAACAATCCTAAATGAGACTTGATTCAATGCAATACAATTCAAATGAATGCAATATCTAAATATAGGGTGCAAATGGACTCCAAAATAAAAAAAATGCAATGATCAAAGGTTGGGTTCACCAAAATGAAATGAAGAGAAAATAGGTTATTAAGGGGTTAATTATGCTGATGGACCTATTTCTCTCTATTTCATTAGGAAATGAGATCCACACAATGAAATGAATTACAACCTTGAGGTGAATCAAGTCAAAGTGTAAATCTATTGATTTCCTTTTTTTTGCAAGGACGAGGGTCCTAATTAAACAACACTTTGGGGAGAAATATTAAAAATAGAAAACTAACTCCAAAATTCAATCTACAACTCAAATCTTGAATATTAAGCTCAATACTGATGGAACAAGAAATCAAAATGTAGATCAGAGAAGGGAAAGGTGTGTATCGGTCACCAAGAGTGCTTTTTTGAAGCTATATGAGGACTCATTCGCCATAGGGTGAATGGGTTATGGCTAGGGCTTTATAAAAATGGTTTTTGGGTTCTTTGCTCCTGTGTCTGCACTCCCAGATTCTCGATTTTCATAGTCAGATAGCCAAAAATAAATCCTGTAGGTGAGTTTCCATGAGAAGATGACAACTTTGATACCATTGCAACTTTCTTCATTTTTTCTCTTCAAAGGATCTTCAAGATTTCTTCCACCTAGATTTGCAAATACAAATCAAAAAGGAAAAATGTTTTGTTCATGGTGAATGGGGGTTTTCCTTGGTCAAACCCTATTTTTGTAAGTAAACCTTGTAATGAAACAATGAAACATGAAGGAATTATGAATGAACAAAGCAATGTCACAACTCACCAAACCCTTGAATGAACCTTGAAATGTAGATCTACAATCTTGCATGAAATGGCTTCAATGGATGTGGATCTTGATCTTGAAACTTGATTTGAAACAATGCCTTTGAATGCTTGAATGGATCTTGAACACTACAGCAACATATTAGCTCAAATAATATGCATGGTGCAAGAAGACTTTGAAATGCTAATAGGATCTTGATTGCTGCAATAAATCTTCAATAAATCTTCCCTTGAATGCCTTGAAATGCTCTAATAATGCTCTCTTGAAATTCTCTTGAACTCATAAAAATATTGTAGGTGCTTAGATGAATTGCTAGGTGAAACATAGAAACTAACCTTATATTTATAGGTATGTAACATAAATTTCTTGAAATTCAAATATCACAAGCCGACATCTAAATATAGATTTGAAATCATTAAAATACTGCTAAAAACATATTTTAAATTAGGGTCCTAGGTCTAAGTGAGGACCCATTCGCCCTTCGGTGAATGGGTTCTAGGTCACTCACTTAGGACACACATTTTTCAAGGTAAAGTGTTATGTTATGGAATTAATGAATGCTGGGTTTCCTCTTCGGAAATTGAAATTAATTAGTTTTGGATTTGAATTAAAGGGACCAATTAAGGCTTAATTAACGTCAATTAATTAATGAAGCCCTAGATAAGTGTGAAAGTGTAAAGGTACACTTTACAACACCAAAATAAGGCACAATTAAGTCTATTTTAGTTAATAGGACCCTAAAATTAATATGAATATATGTAAAATACATATTACAACACTAAATTAAGGCATAATTAAGTCCATTTTATTAATATTAATTCCCAAATTAAGTGTGAAAAAGGGATACTTTTTCCTACACTAGACTTTCCATCAAACTAATTGAACCTTTTCCATAGATCTTAGTAGATGTATCATCACTAAATTTAACAAAACCACCATCATAATTTTCAATTTTAACAAACTTACTCTTATCACTCGCCATATGATTTGAGCATCGACTATCAATAATCTAGTAGTTTCTCTCCTCACTTGGGTGAAAAAGAGTCAACATGGTTCCTTCAATGTTGTGACCTATTTTCGAAGCACTTTCCTTCACACATCTTCTAGGATCAGTAGAGTTAGTTCCAACATTTAAAGCCAAGAACAAGCATTCATCACTTTCATCATCTAGGTAGTTTGATTCCTCATCATCAGATACACCATTCTCTTTTTCAACATAATAACTCTTCTTAACAGATTTACCTTTATGATCCCTTTTTTTCATTTGTAACTTTGATTGGACATTTAGAAGCATAATGACCTATCTTTCCATAATTGAAACATTTGAAAGGTAACTTACGTCTATATTTGTTAGTGCCCTTTTTCAATCTTCTTACAATATTTTCTTCAACCTCATGAAGATCATCTAGATTTGATTCATCATCCTTCTCTATCTTGCTAAATTTAAAGGTTGTTTCTTTCTTTTTAGCATCTTGAGGGTAAGTGCACCAAGATGGTTCCCAAAAAGGGGACTTAAGTGGACAACTTTTTTTGAAATAAGGAAATACTGACCTTGGACGTGAAATTGAGAATAGTTACACTCAAAATTTTAGATGGAACAAAAACAAGGATCAAAGTGCTCCGAGTCTACTTTCTAAACTACTAATTTATTTTTAAAATGGCTGAGATTAAGGGGTTCAAAAGAGGGACATACACAAATTGGTGATGTTTTTGTCAGAAAAACATAACATAGCAACTCTTGTACGACCCTCGTATGGTCAACTTTTTTTTAGTATTTTTAAAATCGCAACGGTCAGAAGTTAGCTAATAGTATGTAGTTGATGCATGATTTTTTTGATAATTTTTTAATGAATATTTGATTTTTTACTAATTTTCGAAGTGGACACTTCCTGAAAAAATAGAATTTTGGTTGTGCTACCCCTACAAATTTTGGAAAGTAATTGAATTTAAAATAAAAATAAAAATTGTAGAATGGAGTCTAGTTTCTAAAAATGTAATTTATTTAAAATTTCGATGAGCAGTTAATTTATAACGAAAAAAACACCAAACATTGCTTTTTGCCAAAAAAGAGACATGCAAACAAATTGAATTATGGATGAAAGGCTTAACATTATTAGAAAGTGAAAAAAATTACATTGTTGGATAGCTAAGAGAGAAAGTAACATTACTCACATGTTCGATTTGTTTGATATTGAACCACGTGCAATCCTGATGGTGAGCATGAACTTGATTATGTGAAATATTATAGAATTTGCAAAAACACGTCTCTAGTTGTAAGGAATGCCCTCCAAGCCTTTGGGTTGGTATTCCAAGGCAAATATCAATCTTAAGGCTTGAGGATTCCCAAAGCAAGATATAACATGAGCGCGTTATATCTTAGTTTTGACATGGTTTTTTGCTTCTGTGGGAAACATGTCAACCAAGACATAACGCAAGCGTGTTATAACGCGCTTGCGTTTTGTCCTCCTTTATGTTAAATGCCAGTCTATTGATTGTATGTTGATATATTTGTATGTTTGTATGTACATGTATGCTTGTATGTCATGTATGTATGCATGTATGCATGTATGCATGCTTGTATGTATGTACATATGCTTGTATGTATCAATGCATGTATATTGTATGTATGCCTATATGCATGTAAGATTGTATCTACACATGTATATATGTATGCTTGTATGTATGTAGGATTGTATGTACATATGTATTATGCTTGTATGTATTTACGTATGTCTTTAGAGGGAGGGAGAATTTTAAGAGAGAGAGAGAGTCTGGAGAGAGGGAGAGGGGGTGGAAGTGAGAGTTTAAGAGAGAGGGAGTGGGAGAGAAAGGGTTGGAGTGAGAGGGACTTAGCTAGGTAGGGTGGGAGGGATAGAGGGAGGGAGAGAGAGAGAGGGGGGGTGGGAGAGAGAGAATTTTGAGAGAGGGAGAGAGAGACAAAGAGAAAGAGAGAGTTATGTAGGTAGGGTGCCAAAGGGAGAGACTTGAGAGTGTGAGGGGGGTGAGAGGGAGAGACTTGAGAGATAGGTAGTGAGAGGGAGTACAATAGAGAGGGAGTGGGAGAGAGAGGGAGTGTGAGTGAGACACCTGAGAGAGGGAGAGGGTATGGGAGGGAGTGAGAAAGAGGGGGGTGGAGTGAGAGGGACTTATCTAGGTAGGGTGGGAGGGATAGATAGAGAGAGGGGAGAGACACATAGAGAGAGTTACCTAGGTAGGTTTCTATAGGGAGAGACTTGAGAGAGAGAGGGGGTGGGAGGGAGAGACATGAGAGAGAGGGAGAGAGGAGTGGGAGAGAGTGGGAGAGAGTGGGAGGGACATAGAGAGAGATGGATAAAGGGAGTGAGAGAGCGTGGTAGGGATTGATTGAATGAGAGGTATGTAGAAAGAGGGAGAGGGTAGATAGAGACAATTAGAGAGGGATGAAGGGAGAGGTGAGATGTATAGATAGAGAGAAAGTGATAGGGGTTGAGGGTATAGGATTGAGGGATTAGGGTGGGGGACCTATAGGGTTGATGGTTTCTAGGGTATTAAGGTTTAAGGGTTGAGGGTTGAGGGAATAGGGTCGATGGTAGAGGGTATTGGGTTGAGGGTATAGGGTAGAAGGTTTAAGGGTTAAGGCTTGAAGGGTTTAGGGTTAAGGATTTAGGGTTGAGGGTAGAGGGTTGAGGGTATAGGTTTGAGGGTATATGGTTGAACGATTAGGTTCAGGGTCTAATGTCAAGGGTAGAGGGTATAGGGGTTGAGGGTTTAGGGTTTAAGGATTGAAGGTTGAGGGATTAAGGGTTGAGGGTTGAGAATTGAGGGTTGAGGGTTTAATGTTGAGGGTTGAGGGTTGAGGATTGAGGGTATAGGGTATAGGGTCGAGGGATTAGGGTTGAGGGTCCAATGTATAGGGTAGAGGTTATAGGGGTTGAGGGATTAGGGTTTAAGGGTTGAGAGTAGAGGGTTGAGGGTTTAGGGACTAGGGTAGAGAGTTTTCTTGGATTTAAGGGTGTAAGGGCTGAGGGATTAGGGTTTAGTGTAGAGGGTAGAGGGTAGAGGGTTTAAGTGTTGAGGGTTGAAGGTTGAGGGTTGAGGGTTGAGGATTGAGGGTTGAGGGTTGAGGGTTAAGGGTTGAGTGTTTGAGGGTTTAGGGTTTAGGGTTGATGGATTAGGGTATAGAGGGAGGGATGGATGGATAGAGAGAAGGAGAGAAGAGGAGGGAGGGACATAGATATATGAGGGTTGAGGATCCAATGTATAGGGTAGAGGGCTGAGAATAGGAGGGTATTGGGTTGGACTACCCTGTAGGGCTGAGGATTAGGCATTGGGCTGAGGGGTATAGGGCTTGGACTCTGATTAGGGGTCAGGGTACATATGGTTGGAAGGATTGGGGGTTAAGAGTCCAAATGTATGTATCAGGGCTGAGAATTGAGGGTTGGGGTGTCAATGTATAGGGTAGGAGGATAGAGGGTTTATGGGTCGAGGGTTGAGGGTGGACGGAATGAGGGTATAGGGTTAGGGGATTATGGTTGAGGGTCCAATTTATATGGAAGAGGGTATAGGGATTGAGGGATTAGGGTAGAGAGTTTACTAAGTGGGTTTAAGGGTTGATAGATTAGGGTTGAGGGTAGAGGGTAGACGATTGAGGGTAGATGGTAGAGGGTTTAAGGTTTGATGGTTGAGGGTTTAGGATTTAGGTTTTTGGGTGTAGGGTTGAGTGTTTAAGGGTTTATAGGGTAGATGGTAGAGGGTTGAGGGTTTAAGGGTTGAGGGTTTAGGGTTTAGGGTTTAGGGTAGAGGATTAAGGGTATAGGGTTGGGG